>OY776676.1:131057629-131657629 GCA_963675555.1 Leptura quadrifasciata | reverse complement strand
CAGGAGACTACCATAAATAAATGGATGGTGAAGTTTTAGAAAATTGGCTTGCTCAAATTCTGGGACGCTTGGATGAACAATCTGTGATTGTGATGGACAACGTTTAATATCACAGAAGAAGAATGGAGAAGATTCCGAATTCTGGCAAGATATGCAAGCCTGGTTGACAAGTAAGTCGATTATTTATGAAGCAGATATGGTGAGAGCCGAACTTCTGCATTTTTCAAACAGTTTCTCATCGTATGTACCAAAATATGTAGTTTATAAAATGGCACAAGAACAAGGTCACAAAGTTTTGCGATTGCCTTCATATCATTGTGGATTCAATCCTATAAATAATAATAAAAGGAGAAGTCGCCAGGAACAACATCACGTTTAAAATGAAAAATCTTCACCAATTATTTCAGAAAGTTATCGGAAATGTTTCTGTCAAAAATCGGAAATAGGCTATTTGACACGCACAAAATGATGAGAAAAAATGTGGCTTGACATTACAATGGATATTGTAGTAGAGCCACTTATAATTCATATGGGAAATGACTCTCCTTTTTCGTCTGAATCAGAAATGGACTATGACATGGTATAATTGTGAATAAATATGCAGAAATCGTATTAGTATATACAGGGCGGACCATTAATAATAGGCCATAGTTAAGGTGTAGATTCTTTGGGCCAAAATATGAGGATATACTCCCTAGCAAGCTGACAACTGTTTGTTTCATCCCACAGTTTCTTGAATTCATTGTGGGTGTTCTCTTTAATTATTTGTGTTATCGCCGTGATCGGTAACAGGGCCCGATCCAAAGATACTCAGGCCTGCTGCCTTCTTGGCTATTTTGTTGCCACTACACTACCATACCATACCAGTATGTTATTCATGCTGGAGGCACCCACAGGTGCTTGGTGACATTCCCATACTGCTCCTGTGGTAATTATGTAACCTCTCGGGGCTAGTAATGATTGTCTACAGTCTGTGTAGATCCTGACTGTTTTGCCCGTAGCTCCGGTTATGCACTTGGCTGAGGTTGACCTTAGCTGTAGTCTGTTTGCTCTTAGGCCACCAAACCACAGCTCCATAGGTCATCATTGGTCTTATGACGGCAGTTTATATCCACATGACTACTTTGGGTTTCATTTCCCAGGTTTTCCCCACGGTCCTGCGACATTGCTCATAAGAAATGTAAGCCTTCTTTAGTCTTCGATATATGTGAAGATTCCGCGTTAGTTTGGCATCGAAGGTTACCCCAAGGTATTTCACTTATAATGCGAAACTTAGTGTTGTATCCAGGAGGGCAGGTGCCTTTAGTGCTCCTAGTTTCCTTTTCCTTGTGAAGAGAACTATCTTCCTGGGATTGACAGACAGGAAGTGTTCTCTGCACCACTTTTCGATTATTCTTAGGACCCCTGCATTCTTTCACAGAGGACTCCTTCGAATTTTCCGCTAAGCATTATTGTTAAATCATCTGCGTACGCAATTGTGTGGAATCCTTCTGAATTGCTTTATAACTGAATTTTCGTGTGAATAATAATTGTAGTCAAAATAAATAAATAAACTAGGTACTAGTCTTAAATTAATTGTAAAAAATTAATATAGTGGAAATGCATTCAGTCTATGTATGTATTGTTACTATAAACATAACTTGCTTCGAGTTTAAATATCTAGACTGTCATGTCGTTCTGGATCAATAATTAATAATTTCCCCCTGTGTAGTAAGCTGTAGTAGAATTTTGATATTGTTGGAAAATGAATAATTTCGCTTGCCCTAGTTAGCGTTCCTGATTCGATTTTTACGAGCGTAGCAGGTGTTGTTACTTTGTTTCCATCGTAAAGTTTTGCATTTTTCTGATACATCGGTCTCCTAACATTGCACGCTACTTCTTGTATCGATATATTTTGATTTATGTTCCGCCAGTTCACTTTACATTTTCAACCAGAACGGCTGCAGGAAATAACGGTAATAGGCCATCAAAGAAAAATATTTGATGCTGTTCCTCAAATACGCCCGAAGGAAATGTAGAGCTCTGTTTACTTATTTTTCACAGAATCTTGAGAACCATAAGTAGTTTTACTATGTATCAATATATCAGATACTAATTTGTAAGCAGCGGTTTCAATTTAAAAAGAAATAAGGATTGAAAGGTACATAAATTAGTTCTGAACAATCTGTGTATACAGGAATAGTCCAAATGGGATCTGGAGACATTGGTTCAAAATATAAAGATTTAACCAAGCACATTTAAGTAAAATGTCTTTAGTTAACGAGAAATATGGGTGTTAAAGTAATTCTTTTAAATAATTTTTTTGGCAAAACTATATGAAGTATCAAGCTTCGTGGTAGTAGAGTTCTTGTGGTGTGAACCCATGCTTTTACAATAGTTTTGAGTTCAACTATACAAGATGTCATATACAGCGTGTTCCATTTTGCTTGGAATCTTCCCTATAAAAAGTGTATTTAATGTTCGATTTAAATAATTTTTTTTATATAAATCTTTGAAAAGCGCATCTCTGCGTGGCCTAGTATGTTTTTTTCGGGTCAGAAAATGATGAAATCTTATTAGCGACTCTTTAATTTCAAATCTGAGCGCGCCATTGCATTAAGCAACCTCCCAAATGCATTTGTACCAAATTTCGTTGAAACAAGTTGCATTTTTGTATTTTTCCTGAGAGAAATAAAAGTTCAGAAATTGCTGTTGCATGGGATTGTGTATTTATGAAAAAAGTGCCATGATTGAAATAACTGCCAATTGGATGATTCATTGTTAAAAACACAGTAATTGTTGCGGACCTGTTGCATATGCGACCCGCGATACGCACTTGCGTTTTGTGGGCTGCATAATAACAATTGCACCAACGAAACGTCCTTGGCGGAGTTTCTGTTACCGTCCGCGAGCGGCGCGAGTCTTCCGGCTGGTTCAGAGAGAGAGAGAGAGAGAGGTTTTGATGATATGACATGGTTGGTGATTCCTGAAATCTTGTGTTATTCAAGGCATCCTTGTGGATTTTGGAGTTATCAACACCAAGAAAATTTCCTCCATTTGTTGTTGTTCTGTTGAGCCAAATATTTTGTTGTTGGGAACGAATTTTAACTGCTGGTGCTGGATTTAAGTGTATAGGCTTTCCTTTGGAAGTATCTTGCTGATTTGTAAGACGGACTCGACCCCATTCATTCAGCTGTACTCTCTAGGAGCTTTGGTGGATTGATTCCCTCAATAGTAAGAGGGTTCCACGGATGGGGCTAGAACGCCCACATGCACACACCAGGGGTAGAAAGTTCTACGGACGGGGCCTGAATGCCCACACACACCCTCAGGAGTATGAAATTTCGCAGCTGGAGAGGCTGTAATCGACCCAATCTTCTGGTCAATTCCTTTCTTCCCGAAGAGACCAACCACCGTAGGGCTGCAGTTTCTGCATTGTCTGGCTATCGTACCACCCTGTTGTTTTCTGTACCGCGGACCACCTTCAGTGGTTCTGCGTGGTTGTATATATTTGCCGTGCCGCACATCCACCTTCTCACGAAGAGTGCGGTAAAAATAACCCACCGCACACAAAGGTTGCTTTTGGAATCGTTTGGATACCCCATCGTCGCAATCTCCTTCTGTGCCATGGGACCACACCACTCGCCTTCCGCAACCGAGCTGGTCAGTTGCATATCTGCTCCAGCCAAAACTTCAAATGCAGCTTCGTTTTCAGTCGATTAAGGCTTAAAAAAAATATGATGGAGCGTTCAAGCGGGACAAAATCATCCGGAAGTAAAATACCCTCCCGATCGGATCTCCGGGGTAGGGTGCCCACAGGGACACCTCATCGAATGTCGAAAAAACACCGACAAGTTAAATCCAAGAAAACTAATTCTTTCATCTACGGCGCTTGGAATGTTCGTACTTTGAACGACAGCACTCGCACCGATCGGCCTGAAAGAAGAACTGCTCTAATAGATAGAGAACTTCACCGACTCAATGTTGACGTTGCAGCTCTCAGCGAAACTCGATTTTTGGAGGAAGGCTCTCTCACAGAAAAGTACTACACCTTCTATTGGAAAGGTCGCTCCCACTCTGGATGCAAGTCACGAAACCAAGGAAAGCTTCTATCAACAGCTGGAAGAAACCCTCTGTAGAATACCTAAAACGGAACGACTCGTTATTCTTGGCGATTTTAACGCTAGAGTAGGGAGAGATGCAGACATCTGGCCAGGCATCATAGGCAAGAACGGTTTGGGCAACATGAGCGCTAACGGTCAACTACTCCTAACTAAATGCGCCGAACATGATCTAGTTATAACAAACACCATTTTCCGACAAAAGGATAAATTTAAAGGCACCTGGCGTCACCCCAGATCAGGTCACTGTCATCTACTGGACTATGTTATCGTACGTAGGAAGTATCTCAAGGACGTCCAAATTACAAAGGCGTGCATTGATAGCGAATGTTGGGCCGATCATCGTCCTGTTGTCTCTAAAATGAAAATTGTTATGAGACCCAAACACCGAAGAACTCAAGTAAAACGTAGACCCCGTCTCTGTATTAGTACATTGCGTGACCAACAAACCGTCGAACAGCTAACGCAAAAAGTTCAAGAGAATTTGAGTGCACTAGAAGAAACCAATTCTGTAGATGTCGCTACTACCTGAACACAAATTAAAGACAGTTTAAAAAGTGCGAGTGAGGAAATTCTTGGCACTGCAGCAAGTAAAAAACAGGAGGACTGGTTCAATGATAATGAAGCTTTTATACAAGAACTTCTTGACCGCAAACATATTGCCTTCCAAAACGCTATCAACCACCCCAACGACTCATGAAAAGCAGAAGCTTTTACCCAATCTAAGTATCCAATTGAGGTGCTTATTTCAAGAGCACGCCTAAGATGGGCAGGTCACGATCATCGTATGCATGATAACCGCCTTCCTAAATGTACACTTTATGGTGAATTGTTAAGCGGTAGAAGAAGGCGTGGCGGTCAACGAAAGAGGTTCAAAGACGTTCTCCATGAAAATCTAAAATCCTGCGGTATTCCAGACGAGCAATGGTAACAACTTGCAGCGGACAGGACCGAATGGCGAGGGGTTGTGGCCAGCTATCAAGGAAATGTTGCTGCAAGAAGGCCGAATCCAAGATCTAACCAGGTCTATGTTTGTCCTGACTGCGGTCGACATGTGCTCCCCCGAATTGGCCTCTATAGCCATAGTCGTGTGCACCGTAGATGAATCGGAATTACAATAGACTACACCTTTTACTTGTTTTTTATTACACACAATCTATCGACTGTAACATTTTTTTTATACTCGGACTCGAGTAAAGGCTAATAATAATATATTTATACTTTTGCGTTTTAACTTGTACATATTTAAAGATTTTACGCATTTATATTTATTTAAGGAGGTTCTCTAACCAGACCCGTTGTGGCCAGATTTATGTTAATTTATTCCTCACGTTGTAACTGAGGCATCTTTATTTATGCTGTAACCTATGAATCGGAAAATTAGCCACACCTTTTAAACATCCTCAGGTTTCATGCTAGAGAACCAGACATTATTTTGTAAATTCTGTAATATAGTGCATTTCATGTTTAAAGCTAGTGTCATTATTTCGTCTGTGACCGCTGCGAATGGAACCCTCAGCGATTTGTGTAAGTAAGTAAACTAATAATTTATGATAGTTTATGTTCACTTGGGCTTAACGCCCTGAGATACTCTGAGCAAGTGAAATTTTATCGTGGGCAAGTTACATCGCTTATCCGGGATAGGTAGTGTCTGCGATCTGCTACGCCACAGCAGCCCAAGTGAGTTTCTTTTCTGTAATATCTTGTAACCCTTACTATGCCAACGTATTTATTTATTTATGCACTTGTAGAACATAGCATAATGCTCAATTTAGAAATTGAGACAATTTTTATCCTTTCATACTGTAATGACCATCAAACAAATAATTAAAAAGGAATGACAGAAAAAAGTTTACCTAGAAATATTTCAAAATAAATAAATAAATAGAAACATTAAATGTAGGTTCTCTCTACTAAGCCATCTTTAACTGTTATATATTTATCTATCCTCTCACGATTATTACGAACGACATTTCTAAATTCTTCCCTCGGGATTTCTTGACAAGCTAGTGTAATTCTGTCACATAGTTCCTGTCTATTTTGTGGTCGAAAATTATTAATTTTGCTTTTAAAAGTACCCCACAAATAAAAATCAAGGGTGCCAAATCCGGAGATCTCAGTGGCAAGGATATCAATGGACTACTACGTCCAATCCACCTACCAGGAAAATTTTGGTTGAACCACGTCCTGACAGTTACTTCATTGTGTGGGGCACATCCATCTAGTTAGAAATATAACTGCTGTTTTCCCTGCAGGTTTTTAATCTCGTTCCAAAACTGATTGTTCAAGAACTCCAGAAAATTTAATCTGTTTAAATTTTCATTAAAAGAAATAGGCACCAATTAAGCATCTGTTCAAAATACCACACCAAACATTTATTTTTTGTGAATATTGATTGATTACCTTGGAATTCTCCTCTGTCCAAAGTCTACAATTCTGTGAGGAAGCCATACCGTTTGTTGTGAATGTAGCCTCATTGCTATAGATGTTCTTTTTTTAATCTGGTTCATTCAAATACTCTCCTTGAGCCCACAAGCAAACTTAAACCTTTTTTCTTCACTACCTACTTGCAAAGTATGCAAAAAAATAGGTTTGTATGGTTTTCGGTTATGATTTTTAAGGCACCTCCAAACGGTATTTCTAAACTTGTTTAAATTTGTAGCAGCATTCCTCAAACTTGAACGAGGGTTTTCGTCCAAATATACCAAAATAGCGAGATCTGGTAGCCAGATCCTCTAGAATTTGTTTAATTAAAACATTTTATTATTTTCCGAACGGTGCTGTCGTTAATTGGCTGCCGTCGATTTGGATTTCTTCTATTAAATTATCATCAACAATTTTAATAATTTCTATTTTTTCTTGAATGAATCATTCATTTGATAGTTATTTCAGTCAAGGCACACGCCACAATCCCATGCAACAGTTCTTCGGCAAATTCTGAATGTTTATTTCTCCCAGGAAAAATCCAAAATACGACTTCTTTAATGGAATTTCGTACAAACATATTTGGGGGGTTGCTGAATCCAGCGGCGCACTCAATTTTAAAATAGAAAAATCTGTAATAAGATTTCACCGTTTTCTAACCCGAATAAAAATTATAGTAGGCCACGCTATTATGTTTTGTAAAATTTAATATAACACAAAGATGCGCTTTCAAAGATCTATATTTAAAAAAAAATCTAAATCGAATATCAAATAAACTTTTTAAAGGGGTGGTTCCAAGCAAAATGAGACACGTTGTGTATGTATCGCCGGCCAAGTATAGAGTTCAGGCGGGATTTATACGCGAAATAGTTAGTCAACAGATTTGAAGTAGATGCCACTACGCTATTTGAGCTTAAAGAATGAACCACGTTAGCCAACAGTTAAATATTAATATGCCCAGATCCTTCCATTTCTCAGTAAAAGCAAGTTCTGTTAAACCCGATAGATGAAACAAGCGTTCGAGCATTTTTATAAAATTCTTTTATATTCAGAGATTACTATATAATTTATTTATACACTGTGTATATATACCTGAAATTTTCTTAATACATTCCAGTTCAATTTTCCCAATGAAATAATAAAATAATCGACTGCTTCTCACCAGGTTTTGTATTCTAGTAGCGATTACATTAATATTCCATCAGCGAAGCCCCCTAACAAAACAACTCATGCAAAGTACGGTCACAGTAAAAATTAAATTAGGCTCAGGCATAGAGGTATAGACGGTCGCTAGTGTACCCTATACAAAGGGAGGGTCATTTACAGCCGATTGAATTTGAACTGACAACTATTTATTTACAAAACCACCTTGAAAGAAGGAAATACTTCTAAAATCTTCTTATATTAAGATACTTTTGTACATTATACTCAATGTGCGCTTCGCCAACTAATTTGGCATTTTCTTGGCATTACTAAAACTGATCTGAATATGACATTTTGCTTTATACGTTAAATGTATCCTAAATTTTATTTTAGCATTGAAAATACTTCTGGGCGTGGGCATATGGGAGCTGTCTTTTAAAAAACATTGCGAGTATTCCGTGACATGCGACATGCTCGCTAGGATGAATTGTGGATTTACATATGTTGTTGCGAGGTCTGAGGATTGTTGGTTTAGGTGGCCGGCCGTCAAGGTCACGGAAGCGTTTTTACTAAATATAAACTATTACAACACAAACACGCCCCTAATTACCTCATTTCAATGTATAATCTGCCTCAGCGCAGCGCCGCAAAATCTAATCGGTTGCAGTGCACTAATACCTGATTCCTAATTTCTAACAGCTATTACTAACCTCAAATTTGGTTTATTTGTTGTCTTTGCCACGCGTGTTTATCATGGATGCTTTATTGCAAGTTTTAAATCCATTGTGTAATAATGGAAATGTAAATATAATAGAATGTGTAAATAACAATAATTACATAGCAGTACTCCGCTTGAAACTAAATGGGAAATGTGATGAAGAAGCAATTCAGATGATTTTAACCTGAGCTGCAATGAATGGATAAATACATTTTCAATTTCAATGAAGACAGTGGATAGTCAAGAAAACTTTGCCGCAATTATATCGATTGTTGTTCCATAAGCCATATGTGTACCATCACAGCAACTTTAATAAAGTTTCGTTTGATGACAGAAAGCGAGTAGCCACTCGAATGAAGCCCAAAGGGTGTATGGCATTTATCGATATAAAAATCAAAAAAATTAATAGATTCATTTAAAAAAAAAGGGATATCTGCTATAATAAAGGTGAGTTCCTGTTAAGTTAAATATGTAGTTTATTTTTCAAAGGCTATAGTTTAACTCAAATTTTTTGCATTTTTTAAAAATATTCTAGATAATAATAATAATAATAATAATAATAATAATAATAATAATAAACGTCTTTATTACACTAAGATACAGGTATAACATACACAGTAACTTGAGTAAAGGGCGAAGTTTAGCTAGTATATCTAGCTATTCTTACACTTAACCCGAAAGAAAAAAAAATAACAAAATTTTTACAAAAGTAAAGAATAAAAAATAAATAGTAAGTAGTAGGAAAAAAGTAATATAGGAAATCGTTACAAGTCCATGAATATTTCATAGCAAATTCCTTATTGAGAACTAATGCCATGGATACAAAATAAATAAATAAATAAATTAACAATATATAAAACAACAGTAGAAAAAAAGAGTGACAAAAACAATAGAATTTTGTATTACAACTACGCATTTAAAGAATTAAACAAATGCCTTAATTCAATTAAGTTCAATCAACTTGAACATTGTCTTTAATCGAAGCTAAATACGTTGCTCATTTAACAAGATCTTTTTTAATTTTATCTTAAAAGTACTAACTGATAGATTTTTCATTTCATCTGGCAATTTATTATAAAGATTAGCAGCACAATAAGAAAAACTTTTTTTGAACAATGCAGATTTATGTCTTGGAATGTGCAGTATATGAGGAGATCTAATATTCCTTGAATGAATAGTGGATCTGGGCTTAAGTCGGTCAAAAAGATAGGGAGGAGTGCGGGATAAAATTATTCTATGAACATAAAGAAGAAAATGTAACTTCCTGCGGTTTTCCATGTTTAACCAGTTAAGACTACTGAATATATGCGATATGTGATCATATTTTCTCAGGCGATAGATAAATCTACAGCACGAATTTTGCAACCTTTGAATGCGTAATTTATCAACACTATTTATACAGTTACCATACACAACGTCACAGTAGTTAAAGACAGACAATACTAAAGATTCACTCAGCTTTTTCTTTAGGTCCAACTCCAAAATATGTCTACTGGCGTACAGTAGCTTTAACGCACCATAGGCCTTAGACATCATAGAGCTAACATGCTGAGAAAATTTTAAATTACTATCAACATAGTGACCTAGATTTTTCTCACCATTCTCAGGCGTTAAAAGTTTGTCATCAATTTTTATTTCAAAATTGTCCAGGTTTCTGTTTGAGCCAAATAATACAAGTTTACATTTGCTTGGATTTAATTTTAGATTATGCTGTAGGGACTCAGTGTTTAAAATATTAAGATCGTGATTGAGTTGTCTCTGGGCAGCGGCCGAGTCTCGGTGCGAAAAACTTAAGTAAACCTGAGTATCATCAGCATATGCCTGAATTTTACACGTATTTGCAGAGCGTAATATGTCAGTGGTGTATATAGAAAACAATAAAGGCCCCAGAACTGACCCCTGAGGTACGCCCGATAGAACTGAAATACTATCTGAACAGACATTATCAAATACAACCTTTTGGGTCCGATTGGCTAGATATGATTTAATGAAGGAAACCGATAGCTCAGAAAGACCATAGTACTGCAATTTTGCACACAAGAGACAATGACTGATAGTGTCGAATGCTTTCGAAAAGTCAAGCATAACAACAGCAGTTATATTTTTATTATTTATGTCTGAAAAAATGTCATCAGTCACTCTTGACAATGCAGTAGCAGTGCTGTGGCCTTTTCTAAATCCCGACTGATATTGGTCAATTATATTGAAATCACAAACATATTTGTAAAGTTGCTGGTACACTACTTTCTCCAAAATTTTTGATATTATAGGAAGAATGCTAATTGGTCGCAAATCAGACACAGACTGCACATTATTAGTCTTAGGCAATGGTATGATACGAGCTTCTTTCCATGAATCAGGGAAGTAACCCTTCTCCAGACAACAATTAATAATATGAGTTATAAATACATCAATATGTGGACTACAATATTTAACCATATTGAGCGAAATACCATCTGATCCTGTTGCATTGGATTTTAATTCATTGAAAAAATTATTGACGCTTTCAACATCAGTAAATTGAAAAGACAAATTACTATCAGTGAAATTGTTATCTGCATAATAATTAATTTTATTAAGATTATCATCCCTTTCAAACGATGAGGCAAAAAAGGTAAGCTTTATCTCGTTTCTTAATCAAGGCAAGTAAATCATCAGACAACCAAGGTGATTTAGGCTTATTTACCCTTACTTGAAGATTAAAGATATTTATAATATAGGTGTTAAGTAATTGAACTTTTGCATCTATATCATCACACTTAAATATATTATGAAAAGGCATATTCACAAGATCTGCATAAAATAAATCAAAATTAAAATTATGGAAGTTTCGAAATTTTACTATCTTTTGTTTAAGTTAAATGTGTTTCATTTTTAACTCACAAAAAACCAGTCTGTGGTCAGATATATCATCGCAATTAATCGTTCCGCTGTTACTTACTAGATCTTTATCAGAAATAAAAATTGGGTCTAGTAGAGTACCAGTACCATTACCCGCGATTCTGGTGGGTTCATTAATTATCTGTGCGAAGTTATATGCTTCTAGAGTTTGCGAAAATAAATTATCTAAGTTAAATAAGTTAACGTTCAGATCTCCTAGATATATAACATTGTCTACTGTAGGAACTATGATAGATAATAGCTGTTCAATATATTCAATTCCATCACGGAGGTTGGTATTAGGCGGACGATAAATAATACCTACTGCTGTAGTTTTCGTGTGGTTTCGAAGTTTCAACCACAGGCTTTCAATTGAACTGTTATTCTGTATGTCTACGTTTATCACCTGAGTATTGATATGATCATTTACGTACGCCCCCACACCTCCCCCTCTAGTCGACTGATCTCGTCCAAAAAGTGTATATCCATGTATATTTATTACATTTGAATTTAAATCTTCCGTTAACCACGTCTCCGTGACACCTACTAAGTCAAATTTATTAGCAATTACTACGTTGTTAAACTCGTTGAAGCTACTGATCAGAGATCTTACGTTTAAATGAGCAATGTTAATTTTATCGAACATATTTGTTATTTCATATAATTGAGAAGAGACATGAGAAAAAAAAAATGATTATGAAATTACAATTATGTATATTTATGAATTAATATTTTGCTGTTTCTGTCTTGTAACCCGGTCGTAAGGCTCCTTAGTTGTTGAGTTATTCCTTTGTGACTTCTTTTCTCGATCCTTATTTATCTTATCCAGCAGATTGTTCTTTTTAGTCACTTTTTCTGTTAAAGTAGTTGGTGTATGCTTCGGTGTAAGTTCTTGCGATACTGTTTTCGGTTCAAAATCAAAGGACTTATTTTGAATTTGTTGCGGGGTAGGTGGGGCACTGTTGGATTTACTTTGGACCTCAACACTCTCAACTTGTTCTTCCGGTTTATTTAAATTCATGAGTTTAAGTTGGCCGAGTGTGTATACCTCATCGTTAATCTGTAGTGTTTTACCTTTTATTTTTGCGTGATAATTTTTTGACCTGGCTAATTTACAATGCTCATTTAAAATTTTGTTATCTTGACGATCCTCATAACAGAAATCCTGGGCAATGAAGACTCGTGTACCTTTTAGTTTATTGCTTTTTCTCAAAATTTCACTTTTTTTAATAAATGAAACAAATTCCACTTTAATAGGAGTGCCCTTATCATTAGCTCTAAGAAAGAATATATTATTTATATCTGACACAACAATATTAATTTCTAGAAGAGCCTTTAATTTATCGACAGTGTACTGTAAAAGATTTTCATTTTTAGGAACCTCTAATCCAAAAATAAGTAAATTGTTTTTTCTATAATGCTTATCAAGATTAGTATATCTGACTTCAAGATCATTATATTTACTTTCCAGTAAATTTAGTTTGGTGGTCTGTTCATTTATTTTATTTAGCAATTTTTTATTTTCCTCTATAATTTGTTTACTAATATCAGCAGTTATTTCTTGTTTATTTTTCTTCCCTTCTTCTATTATAGTTTGAGCGATTTGTGCGAGGAGATCTTTATTAGAAATGTCAGAGTTTTCAGCATTCATATCTATTTTAAAGTAAGCAAGCACTTTAACAACGTGGTAGGACTAGCTATATTCGTTCTTGACAAGAAATTATCTAGTGCTATGCAATATTGGCCTTTATAGCTCTGACAGCTAAGGTATTAAGAAATACAAATATAATCTCAAAAATACACTTTGGATACGACAATCAAACTACTATCAATATAAAAGAAAGTTCAGATTTTAGCACTTGGCACATATATTCTTCAGAAAATTAGACTTCTTAATATCACAACAAATTTGACTAATTACTGAGTACACAAAGTACACTCCTAACACTCAGTCAACACACTTATATGATCTAGATAAAATTTAAACACACCCATCTAATACATGTTGCTGAAGCGTATAGTTATTTAAAAATCTCGAACAAAACAAAAGAGTTATTTATTAACTATTTTAATAATGGAATGACTCCGGTTGCTGCAAAGAACTATCACGAATTACAAATATTAAATGACGCCCATGATGATCATTCATTAACTAAAAGTTTGGCGTATTCTCAAACTAATCCCAAAGACCGCAAAATTTATAATTTATATGATATGTGGAAGTCAATTTAGATAACTTTCAGAAGTATTATTTTCTTAATTTATAAACAAAAATATTCTAGGGAAAACAAATATGGAAATAGAGAAGTAAGTTCTGTTCTAAACATTCTACGTGAAAAACAAGAAGGCCGTAAAATAGGTGTAACTATTTACATTAACGAGGATCCACTTGTTGTCTTAATATTAACGCCAATTATGAAACGAGCCCACGAACAGGAATTTTCTAGCGAAATCTGTTTTGTTGATTCTAGTGGCTCCTGTGATCAAACGTCCACTGTTATCACTTTTATTATTGGTGTCCATAAGACTGGAGGAATTCCACTTGCTTGTTTTTTACATACAGCCCAAACAGAAATTGATTATACTTTGGCATTCAAAATATTAAGATCTCAATACCCCAATGGTTTTGGAGGGAACGGCGCACCAAAAGTATTTATGACTGATGACAGTGCTGCAGAGCGCAAGGCATTAAAATCGATATTTGCGCAAATTTCTTTAATTTTATGTTCGTTTCACGTATGTCAGGCTGTATGGAGATGGTTGTGGGACAGAAAGAATCACATAGATGTTAAAGACCGAAAAAAACTAATGTTAGAATTCCGTTACATACTTTATGCACAAACTGAAGAAGAATCTGGGGAATATTTTCGTACCTTGTGTGAAGGATGTGAATACATAAATTTTGTTGACTATGTTAAAAATTTGTGGGAAAGAAGAGATGAGTGGTGTAACTTTTATAGACAATCGTTATGTACTAGAGGACATAACACAAACAATTATGTTGAAGCATCAATTAGGATATTAAAAGATATTATACTGGAAAGGTGCAAATCGTTTAATGCTGTGGCATTATTAGATTTTATAACCAACATTCTAGAACATTATCATAAAAGACGCCTCATATCATTTGCTAGCAACAGGCGGAGCAAAAACAATTTAAACTATTTAACATTTAAAAAATATATTGTTAATCTTACAGTGAAGAAAATAGACGATAAAACTTTTTTAGTTTCTTCGTCTGAAGGCAAAAATATGAGTTATACCGTTTTAACAGATTGCGCTTTATGTGACTGTGCCAGTGGTACAGGAGGTGCATTTTGCAAACACCTGTGTGCTGTAGAAAATTCGGTTGGCGTTAATATTTCAACGAGTCCTCAGCTGACGGATAATGATAGGCAAGTTATTGTTTATATAGCAACTGGTGAACAAAATAGTTCTTTCTTCAAAAACATGATTGATAATAACGAACCTCCTGCATCTGTGGAGCTAAATACGACTAATACCACTGCAAATGGAAGTAATCAACCACAAGCGGATTCTACAATTATCACTGAGGATCGTAATATATTCTGCATGATAACCAAAGAATTACTATTGCTTCTTGCTTAATGAGCGTTTTTATTTTAGGTAGTGAAGAACATAAAAATGCGGTGGAAAATCTGAAAGAAGAGTTTAGCCGCATTGCAGATTTAGCAGAACACGAAACCTGTAATACTGAGTTAATAAGAAAGTTTGTAAGAAGTTTAAAAGAAGTTAACACCGGCAGTCAGTTAGATTCATTCCTAGCTAGCAAACAGTGTATCAAACGAAAAGGAAAATTAATAAAGGTTAAGCCGACTTCGCGTGGTAGGAGGAAAATACATTGCAAAATGGGAGGAAAGAGAGTTCAAAGTGCGCGCCCTTCCAGGAAAAGAAAACACTGCTTGTCGTTAATATTTTGTCAAATGTTCCCAATGCTAAAATACATTAATATATTCTTATGTTAAACGGATTTTAATTTTTTAAACTTAGCGAACGAACGTGCTAGCAAGCTAACTCGCAAAAGTAATCGTGCTGCAACCGATTAGATTTTGCGGCGCTGTGCTGAGTCAGATTATACATTAAAATGACATAGTTAGGGGCGTGTCTTGTTTTGTAATAGTTTATATTTAGTAAAAACGCGTCACGGAATAAGGAGGATAAAGTTATTTACACTACTGTGACAGGTTATTTAATATTCGATAGAAAAGTCACGTTCTTTTTCCATTTTTTTTGCACACAAAGTCATCATGTTCACAGCAAAATTTATTTTATCGTTTTCAGACTTGGTGATATGGTCAAAGAAATGCAAGAAGGAATATGGCCTAGCAAAAATCCTCTATCAGGGATACAGTTTTCCAAACATACTATACCAAATTTCTACAGTAACTCCAAAAATGGAAATCGGTTTACTTTAGTTTTCAACTAGACAATCCCAAAACTGTGGCACAATGAAATAAATTTCAATTCACTAGAACTCACTAGGTTTAAATTCATAAGTGAAATGGTTACCACACAATATCTTTTTCTAGTCTTCTAGAACGTTAAATAATAAATAATAAAAATAATTCGTTGTTTTTTCATTCTAACAAAAATTAACATTCCAAAAAAAGGTTCATATTAAGTCGATAAGAATTATTGTACAGTTTCACGAATCTGATCTGATCTAATTGAGTGGTGGAGATACACTGGCTTTAATTTTTCTACCTCCAAATCCAAAGTCATCAAATTTAGCAGAAGGAGATGTACCAAGTACCGCATATAATCCTAAACGGTACACCGCTACAGGTGGTAAACCAACACAAATTTCTGGGTCTAACCTTCGACAGCAAGTTAACCTGGAGACAACACATACAAGATGTTAAGGGAAACTGTGCAAATCGTATAAATGTACTAAAAACATTATCGCAACACCATTGGGGAGCCGAAAAAAATGCTCTCCTTAGGATATACAGAGATTTAGTGTGCTCAAATCTAGATTACGGCAGTATAATATATGCCTCTGCTAGTAAATCTAATTTAAAAAGCTTGGATACAGTGCACACCTCCGCACTTCGTATATGTCTTGGAGCCTTTAGATCTAGTTCTATTGAATCTCTTCTCTGTGAATCACATGAGCTTCCTCTCTCGTTACGTCGTCAACAACTCCTCCTGTCATATTTGGCCAGAGGATCTGCTAACACTAACAATCCAGTTTTTGATATTTTCAACTCTACCTAAATACAACCACTCAACTTTCCAAAAAGGCTCCACTCAATCAAAATTTTAAAACCGCTATTTAGCGAGATTAATCTCATCACGGCATCTGCTAACTCCATCTCAGCTATAACTGCCATGAGTTAAAACGCTACCTTCCATCAATACTACTCTAAATAAACATATGAAGCACAAAACCTCACGCCATCCTGAAACATACATTCTCAAAAATTACCAACAGAGAGAAGTTCGAAAACGGTGTCAGCTGCGGCGATATGAAGATAAATTATTATTATATACTAATAACTTACACTACTGTGGCAGCTTATCTGATATTCGATAGAAATATTCACATAGAGTCAACAGGTTTTCAGAGAATTAATTGTTGATATAATGAAACTCCTAAATACTTAATTTCTGGGACAAAGTGGATATAATATAAATGTCAAGGTTACTGTTTAAGTATTGTATTTTCAACCTAGGAATGCATTTAGTTTTATGTGTATTTAACTTTAAATATAGATAAAGCTCGGATGCCGGTGGTAACAATATCGGAATAAATTAGAAATGAATTAAAAATGCTAAAATTGCGTACTCACCTGACGCTACTGCACTTAGCTTAATCCAGAGAAGTAGCTCTACTAATAAAAGGAACTGCTCCCCTGCAAATAAAAACACAATTAAGCTTAATTTAATCCTACTGATTAATGTTTTATTAAGTATTTGCTTCTTTAAATTAACAGAAATACTGTGAACAATCAAACAGGTGAATAAGTAGAACAATAATTTTATTCATAAAAATGTGCTAATTACCAACTAAATCTGACTGCTATCAATATAGCATCTATTTTTGAGATCTATTTTGACAAAAGCTACACCATTAACCCAGTGGCAAAATTAATAAAACTGTATTTTTTGTATTTGGTCCTTAAAATAGCTGTTTTAGGAACTCATTTAAGTCCGTAAAATGAGTCTTTTCCGGGCTCAATAATCCCAAAAAGTTGCCATGGCATGATATAGATACTACTATAATTCACAACTTGTTAGCGTTCTTTTTCTTATTTGATCACTTAGCTCAACTCAGAAATGTACTAAACTCCAGCGGGTTGATTCTGCTGCTTATATATCTATGGCGCAAATTCTCGATTCATCCATTTCATTCTAGACTGTTCCAGACGACTTCTCCCCTCTAGTATGCTCTATGAGAAAACACCACCTCTGGGTGGACTGACGAACTATTATCCTATGATAACTAGTTAGCCAGGCTTCCTTTTACTCCGCTACTGGGGATTAAACCTCTCTTCGTAAGAGAGCGTGGGCGTGCACATAACAGTATTTCATCTTTTGCCACACCTCCGATATTGGTGTTGTTCTCGGCATAGTAGAAACGAATAATTTCCATGTTTCCTTATCCATTAAAATAGTAACCCTCTCTCTCCTTATTAGATGAGCTTGTGTAGGATTACTTCCAGATCAATTCACATATAATACTTACTTAGCTTTTACTGTCTATCTTCAAACTGTACCAATTATATACAAAATTTCGTCTGTTATCTATTAGTTTCTATGTATTTAAATATTAAATTAACATAAGCACACGCCACACAATTTGTATATCTTATTTCTAGGAGATCTTTAGTAATTATTAATTGAGGTTAAGTGCATATATATTCTCATTGTGTCACGCTTTTCATAAAATACAAGGGTTGAGTGGAAGAGCACTTATAAGTGTACTTCTTTGTGAATTCTGACTTCATAATGTTAGCATGCACTAGTCATGTATAATAACGTTTCTTTGTTCCTTCGTTTACTTTATACGGTTGCAGATAATTTTTAATATTGTACTCAAAAACACATCTACTTTTATTATTAAATAGACAAAATAATTGTATAATTATAATGGTATACATAAATGCATATCATATAAATAATGCTTCAATAAAAGAGAAAAAAGTACCAGTCATAAACAACGAAGATAAATTTATATTGAGGGTGTACGAATAAGAATTCGAAATTTTGCATTATGTCGACATTTAAATTAATTATAAATCTTCTTCAGGACTAAAATGGATAAATAATAATGTAAAATTGACAAATATGGATTTGTAAGTACAAATTGATTAAAATGCAACTACAATTCTATATAAAAGTAAAAAAATCAGGATATGATTAAAATTAAATAAATTGAATATATAGCCAACTTGTAAACAGAAAAGACAAACAAACAAATTAACATCCTTATCTAGCGTAAAATAATATTCTTTGTAAAGATAGAATCAATATAGAAAGTTAAAAATAAGGCAAAAAACATTGGTATATTTTTATCTAAAAAGTAATGAATTTTTTTATTACATGATCGCAAATTATACTTAAATTTTCTGTGTATTTTTTTGTTCACCACAATATAGATTCTTAGTAAAATTTAAAATTTGATGATTTTGAGTGAAATGATGTGCAGCTAGGGCAGTTTTTTCTTCCTTATTTTTATGTTTTTCTTGTTTAACGTATTACACCAAATTTCAGTAAATAAAGGGAATTTTCTACACCACTTCCGAGTTGTATTTTGTTGTAGTAGTGGTTCTGCTGTTCCGATCGATTTAATAAATTATCTACGTGAAATTAGTCTTAGAATATATCTTAAAGCCTCTTACACTTCAGAAGTGGGATAAAAGTTATAATGAACAGTGATAGCGAAAGTGCGAATAGTGAATACTCAAATGACAATTATAGAGAAAATCGTAATAGAAATCCAGTGCATACTGTTGTTCAAAGTAATGGCCACGAGAGAGTGGAATTAACATATGTAAAAGATGAACATCAGAAGAAAATATGGAATCGGATTATAACTCTACCTCCAATTCAACGTCCGTAAAAGTGTTATGAAAAACCAGAAAAGTGCCGATGAAACTATAGAAACCCACCTTGAATTCTAAAAATTAACTGACCTCATCCAACTGAGTGAAAAGTATCGTCTATGTATACATATACACCAAAAATGACAAAAAAGAGGCTAAAAAAAAGTTATTTTTTAGTTACATCACGTGAAAGCACATAACAAAACCTTCATTTTGGTAAAAAAAATCTTACGATCGTTTGGACACCTTGGGGAACTTTTTGAAAATTTTGTGGAATTTGAACTAAAAATGGAATTGCGGCCAAACTAAAATCTGGCAGGCTATTTCCTGGTTATGTAGGTTACTTTCATCTAAAATTTCATCAAATTCTGTTGAGTTTTAGCCAAGTTAGACATAATTAAAATTTTTATGTTTTATTTGATATATATATATATATATATATATATATATATATATGTTATATGTTTTTTCCTCCACTCAAACCAAAACTTTGGTTGAGATATGTGGACGACACATTCGTAATCTGGACTCATGGAAGAGACCACCTGAATAGCATTCACGATAAGATCAAATTCACCATGGATGTAGAAACAGAAGGCAAGCTTCCATTTTTAGACGTATTAGTGAAAAAGAACCAAGACAGGACACTAGGTAATACAAAAAATCCACTCATATGGACAGATATCTAAATGCGGCATCACATCACCATCCAGCACAATTAAATTCATTAGTAAAGACTCTAGTGACACGGTCTCAGAGATTGGCAGACGTCGACCATATCAACGAAGAGATGTCGTCACTTCAGAAAGCACTAATGAAAAATGGATTTTCGAGGTACACAATACAGAAGTCGCAGGGGCCATACAGACAAAAAACCCAGGAGGAATGCGAGAAACCAGGTGGCAAATGCATATCTACCTTACGTGAAAGGGACGACAGATAAAATTGGAAAACTTCTACGTAAACATAACATAGAAACAATATTTAAAACAGACCGATAAATCAGTGCAGTCCTCCTTAATCCAAAATCAAATACTACCCTAGAAAACCAAGGAGTATACCAAATCCCGTACCAATATTGCAATAAATCATACATAGGACAGACCAATAGACGTATTAGTGTAAGAAAGGAAGAACATATGAATGCAGTACGAAAAGAGGAGAAAACGTCGTCCCTAGCACAGCATATACAATCCACAAGACACAAAATATACTTCGACAACACCAGAACAGTAGCTAATATCGAGCATTATAGGTCAAGGATTACCAAAGAAGCCATAGCGATAGAAAAAATACCACAAAATCTTAATAAACGTGATGATACGCAGAGATTACCCAGTTCCTGGAAGCCCACTTTTGTAGGAAGTTACGTAACAGCAAACACACGACGATCCACCGTGGATGAACCAATCACGAGAAGGTATGTTCAAGCATTGACAAATAGTGAAGAAACACAGCAACCTGTCCGAAATGGACCTATCATGAGTAGTCAGAACCGAGCGCTGACCAATCAGAGAGAACCTCGGCATTCTACGGCAACGATTTTTGGACACGAGGATGCCCAACCACCAACGAGAAGTCACGTGGAGCGTGGCGTTTCAGCGAGGCCACTTGTCGGGTTGGCTCAGCCGCCCGCTACGCCTCCCACAAGTAGTAGGGGATAACTGACACGTAGCCAATCGCGCAGGCGCGCCCTAGACCACAGCCTATATAAGGAGCCGCACAACGCGGAGAACGTCATTTCAGTTCGAGCAACGAGGAGCAGCAGTAGACAGCTTTCAGTGAGAACATGAATATGGCAGATGAGATTCTGCAGAAACGTCGTTCCGCCAACCGTGACTCCTGGAGGTGTCGACCATCGACGCGGCAGAGCACCCGGAAGTACAATAACACTTCATATATAAAAGGGTACTATTTTTGTTTCTTGACTAGCATTTTAAAGGGTCCAAAATAAATTAAAACTGAAATACCATCTCTAAAAATGCCCACTTTACACTTTTTTTACTACCTACTCGATGTAGAAAACTCAGGTTATTCTTAGTTCCACCAAAACAAACTTATTTTTCTATGTCACGTTGCTGTATGTAAAATATTCTTTACTCCACTACTAGACCAATACCATAAAAAATTAAAAACTTACGTCCAAGGATATGTGAGATTTATGTTAGTTAGTAATATGTTAATTATAGACAGTAAAAAATTAAATATTTACATTAATTTGACATATTGAAGCAATTGTAATGGCCGGCCTGCTTAGATAATAATAAGACCGGGTTTCGCGAAAAAAAAACCCTCATGTTCTATGCATTAGTAAGTATCCTTGGAGCGTCTGAAAACTTTGCGCAGACGCTATGACGAATTGTATCAGCTGGTGTGGTTGAAATTCACAACGGGGTTAAACGATGCGGTATCCTTTATGCCCTAATAAATGTCTGTTTCCACATGCACCATACCCCAATTATTTATCAGCGCATTGTCATTAAATATTGTTAGATACTGATCATCTGCCTATGATTTGTGGTCTACTGGCAATAATTATATCAACATCATACTATCCATCAGATTACAAAATACAGAATTAGGCTCTACGCTCAAAGGATGTATACACAACTGTGCGAATGTGCTAGAATAAATTCGAAATACGTATAGAATCCAATGTGAAAATACAAAAGGTCTTATTAAAGTAATAGTTATTTATTCATACAGCTTAGATTGTCGGAATAGTTAGCAAAGGTTAATAAAACGCAACCCTGATTAATAATAATAATAATAATAATAATAAATAAGCAGGAGGGGCTGACTTCCATCTATCAAGCCTTTGGTGAGTAGCGCCACCACCTACTCCAGCTGGAGTGTAAAACCGAACCGGCAGCCCTAGTACACCCGGGAGGGGAAAGCGTCTTCCCCTCTGGTGTCGGTCGTGGGCCTGCTGGGCTAACCACCCACAGGCCCTAAACTTTGGTTCCCATAGGCCGAAGGCAGGGCCCCCACGATCGACCCCGTGCGGATAGGGGTCAAGGGCAAGGTGGTGGGGCCCAACCGGACAGACCGCCCGTTGATGACAATGGCAATGCCCAAGGACGCTTTGAGTGGATGGATGAGCTGAGGGATGAACTTCTGCATTGTTATGAAAGCAGTGAGCCCGCGCGGAGGGGATACATGGCGCGGATGCATGCTCTGTGGTGTGAGAGGCTACCAGAGCATAGCGCCTTCACGCCACAAAATCTGCGTGACTATGTAACCCACCTTCGTAGTAGGGGCTACGTGAGGGCTGCTCCTGGACCGGTGAATGAGGTGGCCGAAGAGCCGCCACATTCACCGGTTGAGGACGTAGCTCTCCTCTTCCGCCAATACCAGAGGGCCTCAGTACCAGAAGGGGGTTACACCGTCTGAAAACCCCCGGGCCACAAGACCTGGCCGGAGTGGACGCTGAACTTCGTACAGCGCTAGCAGAAGAGGCTGACATCTGGCACATAAATTGTGCCGTGTATGCCGCTGCTCAACGCTCGTCTCAGGTGGAGAGGTGAAATACCTCTTCCCCACAGGAGAGAGCGCAGCGGCGCATACAAAAGATGGAAGCCAAGATCCGGTCGGCGAGGCAACAGGCATCCCGTATCCAATGTGTGATGGACTATATGGCGGCCAACAGGCCTTTCACGCCTAAAGTGCGTCGATTAGCCACCAACTTAAGACGCGTCCATCACACACTCAATGAGGCAGTGCTGCGAACCACCAAACAGCACTGTGTCGACAGGATACGGATGCTAGTGACTTGCAGAAAGTCACTAGTGAGGCGGGCGAGGGGGCTTGCGGAAAATAAACTGTTCCGCGAGAAGCCCTCGCGCCTTTTCCAGCCGCCTCCGCGTGTTGTAGACAATGCGCCGACTGCAGATCAGGTGGAGAACTTCTGGAAAACACTGTACGAGGAGAGGCTTCCACTCAACCGAGATTCTCCTGCCCTTGCACACTTTGAAGCCTTTTGTCAAAGGCTTCAGCAACCACAGGAAGTGTGCGAACCAATAACTCCAGAAGAGGTTCGTAGGGCTCTTGAGGGCTCTAAGAACTTTGCTGCTCCAGGTCCCGATGGGATAAATAACTTTTGGTGGAAAAAGTTATCGAGCACCCACCACCATTTGGCCAGAATTTTTAATTCCTGGTTGAATGGGGAGCAGCAAATCCCTTCTTGGGTTGTTGAGGGGCGGACAGTGCTGATCCCCAAGAACGGAGATTTGTCCAACCCAAAGAACTACAGACCGATAACCTGTCTAAACGCATGTTACAAGGTGTTTACACGCATTTTGTACATGCGGGTGCTCCGCGCAGTCGAACCGGTTTACGAACGGATATATGAGCAACGAGGGTCGAAGAGAGATGTCGCTGGCTGCAAGGAGAACCTGCTGATCGATAGATGTATCACGCAGGACTCCATGCAGTATAAGCGGAACCTCTCTATGGCCTGGATCGACTACCGCAAGGCATTTGATATGACATCACATGAGCTCATTGTTCACTTGCTCCGATGTCTTGTGGTACCCGGTCCCGTAGTGAGATGTATTGAAGAACTGATGCCGCTCTGGAGGACTCGCTTTACCATAACATCGGGTAACGATAGAGTCCAAACAGAGTCGGTAACATTCAGAAGGGGAGTATTTCAGGGAGATTCCCTCAGCCCCCTCCTGTTTTGCATCTCACTACTGCCATTATCCGTCTCGCTCCGGAAAACCCGTGGCTACAACTGCGGTACCCCCGGCGACAGGAGGCATAAGGTCACCCATCTATTTTATATGGATGACCTTAAACTTTATGTCTCTGGAGAGAGGGATCTCCAACAGTCCCTTAGGGTGGTACAGGAGTACACGCAGGTTGTCGGTATGTAGTTCGGGTTGGACAAATGCGCACTGATCCATCTCAAGAGAGGACGATGCGGTGACTATGGAGAGGACGCGCAGCTCGTGGACGGAAGCATCTTACACTATCTAGATGCCGGAGAGTCGTACACTTACTTGGGTGTCGAGCAATGCTCCACCCAAGAAGTGAGTGTAATGAAAAACGCTCTCCGCGGCAAGTATCAGCACCTACTAAGACAGATCTGGTCTTCAGAACTGTCGGGGAAGAACAAGGTGTCTGCTACAAATATGCTTGCCGTTCCGATCCTTCTCTACTCTTTCGGAGTAGTGAAGTGGACTAGAGAAGAGCTGCGTCAACTCGATGTAGTAACCCGCAAGAAGATGCATCTTAATAGGAGCTTGCATCCTAAATCGTCCGTTCCACGGTTATATCTCCCACGACATCGGGGAAGCCGTGGACTCTTGAGCTTGGAGAGTCTCCATAGCAGGATGGTTCTGGATGGAGCATGTAAGGTCATCAGGAGTTCGGATCCCCTCCTCTGCATGGTCCGAGACCATGAAAATGCAGAGGTAGGAGCTTTTCTCTTTAAGGCAGCACGGAGAGCAGCCGATGAACTTGGTCTCATCTTCGACGTCGAGCGGGTAAACCCCGACTCTGTCACCGAGTTGGAACCCGTTCGACTAAAAGCCCACATTAGAGCTGCAGAACACAACATCCTTCTGCAGCTCCATAAGGATAAGCCATTGCACGGGGTCTTCTATAAAAATATAGAAGACCTCGGCTTATCCGTAAGGCTGACCTTCGCCTTCTTAAGGTCAGCTGGGCTGAAGTCTGAGACCGAGGGATTCATAATGGCTTGCCAGGATGGTGTATTTAACACTCTCGTCTATCGACGTCGTGTCATGGGTATGAAGGTCCCTGATATCAGCTGCAGGGCCTGCCGCAGGGCGCCGGAGACTGTAATGCACTTACTGTCGGCTTGCCCGACATACGCAGTCTCGGCCTATATTCATAGACACAACGCAGCATTACGAGTGCTTTACTATCATCTAAGGCACTCGTATGGGATAGACGAAACACCAGTGCTGCCTTACGTTCCGGGGGATATTGAGTCCGTTGTGGGGAATGAGAAGTGCCTAATTTATTGGAACTACTCGTTTCCCACCGTCAGGCAAATACAAGCCAACAAGCCTGACATAGTACTCCACGACCACCAACTCAAGACAATGTATCCCGCTGAGAGCAACATTGTCTTGAAAGAGGAGGAAAAACGGACAAAATATCGAGATTTGCTCTTCGAACTCCGCAGGCTTTATCCAGGCCATTCTGTTAAAATAGTGGTACTGATTATAGGAGCCCTCGGTGGAATGAGACAGACGCTGCTTTCAGAATTAAAGATCATACCGGCATGCCGAGACTCGGCAGAGATCTTAGCCGGCAGAATGCAGAAGGCTGTCATCCTCGGTTCATTACGTCTACTCAGGGCACACGATTCACGGACCCGGTAGTCACTCACCCCACGGGCGTGGGGAGTGGCTACTGGTATTACCAGCTCCCCTCTGTGAGGGTCGGAGCCACAGAGTAAGGTGACTGGTTTTTTGTAAAAAAAAAAAAATAAAAAATAAAAAAAAAAAAAATAAAAATAATAATAATATATACAAAGACCGTACATAATTTGTATAGGACACGTCAAACAAATTTAAAATAGTGAATAAGCAATACATCCAGAGCTTAAAATTATTAAAATAATCTTATTATAATAACTGATGATTAAAATGTTCTGTGAGACAATTTGTCTTGAATAAGCAGAACTTGTTTCTTAAATAATTCGATATTTTGAAAGCTTCTTATATAACCCGGCAACTTATTACATGTTTTTGTTTTTCAGTTAAGAGATTGTGCAGTAGTATAAAGAGATTGTTATTTCTACGAGAAAAACTATTTAAATGAAATAAGATCTGGCTGTGCTTAACAAATCTTAATTGTTTAAATAATCTTCTGCAAGGAATTAATTTCGATGCTCCCACTATGGATCGAACTGTCTTTTTTATACTCTTAATGAATGTTAAGAATTTCCCCAATATAAAATTCCATATTTTAACCTTTTGCAGAATTGTGCATAATTATATGACATTAATATCTTGTCGCTGTCAAGTCTAATGCATAACACACAGACCTGTGACAATTTTCTGCAAAGCACATCTACATGTGTTCTTCAGCTTAAACTATTCTTTAAATACACTCTCAACCTTGTAATAGATACTTGTTCAACGGGTTTGCCATTTATTCTGACTCTACGACTTTCGTTTATACCTTCTGATTTTGAGGTAGAGTTAACGAAGACTGTTTTGTCTTTGTTCAAATTAATTTGTTGCCATTGAGCCAATCAACAAATTTTTTTCATAATTTGAATCCGTCTTATAGTATCAAATCCTTTATTATCATAACAGAATAACTGTTATTATCACCGAACATGACAAGGTTTGTTATCTTGTTCAATACTAGGGAGATCATCCACATACAATAGAAATAACAACGGTCCAAGGGCAAAACCTTGCAGCACGTCATAGTATATATTTAGTTGTTCCGATTAGTGCCTTCTATTTCCATTATTGTGTTCTCCCAGTAAGATATGATTCGGTACAATTGTTTTTCTTACCCCTAAGTCCACATAAACATAATTTGATGTGAAGTAGTTCAGGATGTGATATGTTCCTAGATGTGCAAACTGTGTAAACGCAAAACTTGCTAAAAATAATCATTTGTCATGAGTTCTGACAAGTATACCGTTGATCAACATAAACTGGAACATTATAAACTTTGACTGTTCTCAAATAAATATCAATTATCTGATACCAATGCTCGTGAAAATATTTAAAAAAATAAAAAAATTTAAATTTGCTTTTCTGTAAAAGTCGTACTAAAAATGCAAGAAAAGTAAGGCGTGCGCACTTTGTATGATTGTACACATGATTGTATCAAAGGGGTGGAATCGTTTTATACATAGTGCCTTTAGTCATACATACATAAAGATAATACTTACAATGTGTCCTACTTTTCATGGAACCACCCTCATATCACGCTCACCTAATATCCTAATATTTTTAAATTTTGGTGGTGAATATATACTTATAAAGTGGGTCTTTAGACGTAACCACATTCGACTGCAGCCAGAGGCTTTCGATTCTATGATGAAAAAAGTGGTCGATTTTTTTAGAGAAAAACTAGTAAGATATTCTTAATCAGCACCTTTAGAAACCCCTTTGTACAAGATTACATCATTGTGGGTTCAAAAGTGTTTGAGATATGGGCCGTCAAAAAACAATTTTTTCAACTTAAAATAATTTGTATCTGGAAAACGGATTCTCATATGAAAAAAATTTATTCTTTATTTTTTGTTCAGAATAATATATTGTACCATCGTCAGCAAAAAAAATAGGACAACTTTTTTTTTCTAATGTAAATCTGTCTCTATTTGAACATGTAATGAGTAGCCGAAATAAAACAGATATCACTTTTAATTTATTTTTTATTTTAATGCTGTAGTTATTGCTATAGTAAATGATGGATAGTTAATGAGGCAAATTGCACTGTGTTATAACATTGACAAAAATTTGGTGTGTAACATTTTAAAAAAGTGGAGAATAAACGGTACGATTAGTAGAAATTGTGGATCAAGGGACAAAGGATATTCGACTTAACAAGAAACTAACTATTAATATTTCGTTATTGCACCATTTCTATTTATAACTTCTATAAGTTTGTTTGGCATAGAATTAAATAACCTTATACAATAATCATTAGTAATAATATTTTCCCATGCATTATTTACTATTTCCAGTAATTCTTCGGCATTCCGTGGTCTCACATTTCGTTTTTGGATACTTCTTACGAATAGTCCCCATACTTCTTCCACAGGCTTAAGATCTACGACCAGTTAGTTACGGTATGAGCAGTATGAACGGAACAATTGTCTTGTTGAAATATGAACTCGTTATTAGGAAATAATTGTGACACAGAAAGGAGCATAATATTGTCTAAAATCCTAATATACGTTTTACTATTAAATCGTTCCTCAATATACCACAAAACACCAGGACCACGTGCCGATATCCAAGCCCACATATTGATGGAAAACCTACCACTTTTATCATTGTTAGATATATATTTCTCATCGAATCGAGTATTCGGAAGGCGGTAAACATGAATACGGCCGCTGTGTGTTGACTGAAAAGTTTTTTCGTCTGTAAAGATTACATTGTTCCAAAAATTTACATCATGCGCTAAAAATTCAAGCCCAAATCCTACTCGAGCTTCTTTATATTCAGCTTTAAGCAAGTATTTCTGTGCTGCTGCGTGGCACAGTAGCTCCGATTCTCTTATTCGCCGGCGACCAGTACTACTCGATCCAGAAAAATTCGTTTCTTCAGCAGCCTGAATAACTGAGTAAAATGGATTTTCTACTAAAGCGTTTACCAATTAGAATTTCTTTTATTTTTTATTTTTTAGTATAACTTATACAGAAAAGCAAGTTTTAAAAAAATCTAAATTTGTTTTAAAAAAAAACCTAAATCTTTTATTTTCTACTTTTTAATTACACTTTTTGGGGGTTCAGCCGTTAAATGATAATTACCACTATACTACTTTTTTGCAGTTTTTATAATCTCCTTGTATGTGCGTTATATTTTTTATAGTAAGCTATACCGTTCTGGTGATTACTATTATCATTGTATTGTATAATTGCTTCAGCTTTTTAGCAGACGCCTTAATGCCAGTTGTCACCAATTTTTTTATGTTGTTTTAATTAGATATGCAAATTTTTTTAAAGGAAAAGCAAGTTCCAATGCAATATATAATTATATCGATGAATAAGCTTTGCCAGTATCTCTTGTATTGTAGATATCTACCCAGGTTTCTTTACAAGTGTCCTAAGCATATGTCACAATTATTCTTACTGAACGATCTCGTATAATGATAACTTGTTTTATTATCTTCTTATTTATATTTTTGAGTGTTAAAATCTGTCCTGAATTAATGATCAAATACTCCATTATGAGACACATTACCAGCACAATAGCTCAGTCGGTTAGAACGCGTTATGTGGCAAATTCGCTTTGGTGTGACTCCACTGTGTTCTGGGTTCGATCTCGGGCGCCGACACTGGCAATGTCGGTGAGTAATGCGTATTTCCTACGTTTTTTCAGTTATGTAACCCGTTTCCAGACAGCTTTTGGCTTTGGATATGAGGTATGTCTACTATATGTGGTGTTTATATTACAAATGATCTGCTATCCTAGTTGCTTCATTAACTAGTATATTAATGTTGTATGATCTAAAGATATATTTCAATTCGTTTGTAGCAGTAAACTGAGGAAAAATAACAATATTGAAGTCTCCACATACTATTATTGTTGCATTATTGCATAAACAAATGATTTTTAAAATATTGTGTAATACTTTTATAAAGACATTGGACTTAGGTGATCTGTATACACTTAAAATTTTAATACTGGTACCAAAAAGTTCTATATCTACTGCACGTACCTCGATAGTTTTTTCCTTTAATATATTTTTTGATTTTAGAAATATCTCTTACTTTATCTTTTAAGTACTGTTTACATAATGTAGCAGCACCTCCAATTTTACTAGCATCTCTACAGAATACACTTGCCAGAAAAGAGCTACTTAATTTCATGGGTTGAGCTTTATGTTCAAAAACATCAATATTATTGGTCATTGAATTTAAATAATAATTCTAGTTGATCGATTTTATTCTTGACATCCTGTACATTTTAATGCATTACATTAAACTTAGAGTTATTTACATAATTTGTCTGTATGTATGTTTTGATTGCTATTTATTTTGTGAGTATGTTTTAATTTCTTTTCACATCTAATCAATTTTTCGATCCCTAGTCGTGGCAATGGAAAACACTGTGAGAGGGATTTTTCCACTATACACAGATATTGGGTATGTGTTCCTTGTCTCTAAATGTGTACTCCCCTCCCACACAAGGCTCTTCTAGAGCCTTCCGGGATAAAGGGAGTCGTCATTACCGGTGGTGTATTTATTTATTTAGTTATAATACAGTTAGCACATTTAACTCACCATAAAATTTGCTGTCATGATCTAAGACACCGCACACACTAGGCATTTTTCATCACTTTCACAATCACTTGCTTACGATTAAAATTGCCGTATCTGAAATATTTAAATACTGGACATACCAAATATTTTGCAGATTGTCTATCCAACACTTAATTTTTCCCTGTGTGATTGCTTGCTGAAATGAAAAGGGGTCACATTCAATTATACCCTTATATTGCGTTTTCATTTTTTAAATAACTTCCACTTCTATAAAGGCGCCATCACGTTTGAGAAATCTGTTTTGTTTCATGATGCAGCCTGTTAGTTTCTCTTTGCTTATTTCATTTTGAATATTGAAAATTTTAATTAGGGGATTTCTTGTTGCATTCTAATATGTGGTTCCTCTTTACTTTCTTTTCAGTTGCAATCTTCATTTTTTCCACATCTTCCTTTCTTTTACATTTCATTAGTATACCACCTTCCTTCACATGTTTCACCTGCTTCAAGTATTACTGGATTCAAGTTTTCCAAATTGCCTCATTTGTTTTTACACTTTCCTGTTTCGATTTTGGTTGTATTACTATAACTTTTTTCGCTTCGTCAGCATAATTTCTTTTGTTATCAGTTTTGAACTTTGTTTTGCTTTTCCGCTTTCTAGTTCTGCTTTAATTGCATTTTTAAATTCAGGTATTTCCGTTTCTATCTCTACACCGGTATTAAGATACATAATACAAGTAGGTATTGTTGTAAGGTATGTCTCCTACCTCCTAAACAAAAAACAAAAAATTCCAAAAATCACCAAAACATCATATCACTCCATGCACCATGGCAAACTACATAAAAAAAGTCAACCAGACACTATTTACATCCAAAGTCCACGGTCAAAGTCAAATAAATCTGGAAAAATTCACAAGCACTCGATAATTCAAAAGTAACATAAATTCACTAATATCAAACTTCAAACATTCATTCAAGGCCGTTCATAGCATATTTGCTACGAAAAAAGTGACTTAAAAATACAACCCCCATATATTCATCAACCTGACCCAAGTCACTATCTAAACTCAAATTTTCAACGTCTTACTTCAATCCGTAAATTTTCTATAAACAATTTCATTTTCGAAATTTTAATGCTTCTTGACCACCCCTCGTATGCGTTAACTACGTTAAACTTAACATCTAAACTCATTTCAGAACTTTCTTGCAACCACCTAGCATCTTATTTTCCTTGCCTTTTGATTACCCCCTATATACTTCAAACCATGCTCCGTACCTCGAGTCTTAAATTTAAAATTTAATTTCATCAATTTCTTGCAACCCGATTGCTATTTTAATTTTCACCACTTTTGATCACTTTTCGTAATATAGCATACAATATCTCGGTTCAACTTGACTCATACCCGTTAGAGGCATTTTCATATCTTATTTTCAGACACTACGCACCTATCGGGTATTTTCTCATTTCATTTCAACTTTTAAACATCGGACCTTCGTTAATACTTTACGAGGTCGTGTCAGATTTTGTTAATTAAACGCTAATAACTTTTAATCTAAAATAGATCCAAATTTCATTCTTATTTCAATAAATTCCTCTTTTCATTACCGATCTTTCTATGTGATTTTCATTTTCGAAATATTAAATTTCCAGTATTGCGCAATATGTTGCAATCAATGACTCATCCTCGCCCGCACGGAGCGATTTCCAGCCTTTCCAGATAGTTTAAAACGGGAGGCGAGACTTGATGGGGCGCGATAAACGAAATTTTCACAAACGTATAAATACCCGAGCACAGCCTACCCGGGGCAAGTTCAGTTTTGGAAGTGACTCCTATGTTTAGTACTCGCGAAGTGATTCAGTGGAAAAAGTTATTTAGAAGTGATTTTAAGTGTAATAAGCTCATTTGCTAGTGCTTCCAGTCCGGTTACTATTTAACTTAAGTTGTAGATACCCACCGTCTAGTTAGTCTTTCTTACCCCCCTGCCCTAGCATACTTTTCGTGACTAGCTGTTCCGAACGAGCTTCCCAGGCCGAAACCTGATTAAAAACAGTAGTTTTAAGAAATCTCCTTAAATGGCCCCATTTAGTTTTAGTATCTCCTCGCCTTAAGTGCCCCCCCTTTTAAATTTTTATCTTCGCTTTAAGTGGCCCCTATTTATACCATATACGGGGTGTAGGCCCCTGTCAGAACTCAAAGACTGTCCAGTGAAAAAATAAAAATAAAAATTAATAAAGTGTTACCACGGTTCCAAACCACAATATACAGGGTGCAGCATTTGACACATTCTATCACTACTGAAGTCGAACCTAAAAGCTTCTCACATCAAAATTAAGTGGACGAACACCCTCCAGGGTCTCAGCTCTAAACTCCCACCACTCCAGATTTTTTATTTCACCAACAGAGGGCTGATTCGTGTTCAGTATCACAAAACCATTTTAATTTTTTTTATTTACCCATCCTTTGGACAAGTGTTCTGCTATTTCCTTCACTTTATGTTGTGTTTGCGAGTTATGATAATATGTGTGATATTAATATTTGTAATTGCAGTTTGAATAATTTAAGATTTAAGAAATTACATCTTCGGTTTGAATATCATTGTTAATTTTATTTCATATTTACACTACTATATTTAATCCTTTAACATATACACTGACCACTGGTATTAAATGATATTATATTATGCTGTACTGGCTTAGAAGCAGTTATGCTATGGGCGTTCGGGCGCAAAATCCCATGTTACTTCTTATGACGGTTCACTTTGGTTCTCTAAGGTGATATAGAGAACCCCTCATTTTTACTCCTTTATGGGTAGCTCAGCGTGCTAAAGCGTCTGGCTAGCAAATTGAGAATACCTAGCGAAGTGTGTCCGAGGCCCACAAGGCGAAACAATTTTTCATTAAAAAAATTGCCCCAAGAGTGGTTCGGAGTCCACAATAAACTACAGGGCCTCTTTTCCCTTTACCTAGCACAAGATCCTTAAGATCTTCCAGGGGGTTACTTCGGTAGCTTAAGAGACGATTAAGAAAACGTTTTAAGAAAACATTTTTTTAAAGTTCATGGGTGGTTCATGAGAGTATCGTAGGTAGTTCATGGCGGCTTTTTACATGAATGACCTTGGAAAATCAGAATGAACCTTCATAAGAAATAACGTGGGATTTTGCGCCAGACCGCCCGTAGCATAACTATTCTTAGAGTTTTATATTTTTAAATTTTTTCAAAACTGTGATTGCACTTTCTCTGTTTAAGTCATAATAAGTTTAAAATACATAAATTAGCGATAGACCTGCATTGAGTTACAATAATTTATTTTAGGTCTTTATGCTGTCTAATTTTTTCAGTAACAAAGATAATTATTATTATTTAAATCCACGAATTCATTATTTTAAACCATTCACTTCAGCACATACTTGTTTATGAGGGACCAATATATGAAGATATCACTACGCGAGACAACCTTTTAATTAAGGGGCTTGAAACAATACATTTTAAACAAGGTTATACACCCCGTAGTGCGTAGAGTAATATTGTCGGGTGTTATTACGGAAATTAAGTAATTTGTTTAAGTTACAATACGAAGTTCCGACAGTTAGTAGAGTAGAACGACCCTAATTGTTAATTACAGAGGACACCACTAACCTTGGACCGAGGAGCAGTTGCCTTTCTAACCCCGTTTTGTTTAAACAAGTGCGTTCTAACTCGACTAAATTAATTTTGTTTACAAACATCTGAACGACGGAATTTATTAAGTTAACGTTGAGGTTTGTTAAGCTCACATGATTTAATTAAATATGTGATTACTATTACCGATCAAAGCGGTTCTATTTGTGGTCTCTCAAACGCGTGTGCGAAACAAAAACAAATTTAGGCATAGAGAACATGCACGAATTTTACAAAATATAAGTATATTAATATTCCACAACACTTATTGTACAAAATAATACAAAATATTTGGTAGTATAGTTGAGTTAATCAGTTCCCGGCATTCAATAAGTGCAACAAAAACTTTACGACATAATTGTCATTGTCGCGGGCCATACGGCATGCCTGTCATTAAACAACGCGACGCATATTCAAATCTATAAATGTAAGCCAGTCAATTTGCAGTCGAGACAGCACAAAAATAGTTGGTATTTTAATGAGGTCGTAAAGTTTTTGTCGCGTTTTTTGAGTGCACGGAATAAATAAACTGAACTATTCGTGGTTCTACTTGGAAATACATTGAATTATGCAATTGTCAAATTTGTAGTATTTGATAGTCTATCAGTCTGGTCGATTTTGTTTTCCACATCCTGCCCCATTCTTCCTCCTGCCTATATTTGGTTGTATGCCAAAGGATTTGAGGCATACCATTGTCGTCTCCTAGATATATATATATCTAGTGGTGGTAGACACAGCATTACCTCCATAGCTTTGGTTGGCGTTGTCCGCATAGCTCCGGTCAGGCAACACCTCGTAGGGACGTTCCTCCCCATTAGGGCCGCTGCAATTTTTGGAAAGGTGGTTCTGTCAAACGCACCTTCTAATCTATATCTATGTAGACATCTAGAGTAGACCCTTTATTGTCCAAGGATCTTTCAACCCGACTCGCGACTGCATCAAGGGCGGTGTCGGTGGATTTTCCCAGGATGTATGCGTGCTGGTTAGGATGTAAAGGGTTGTCTTTCTCTACAATATCCCTTACGTATGGTTTACAAAGCTTCTCATAACTGGAGGAAGTAGGTGAGGAATGAAAGGGGTTCGGTTCAGGAGCAGGAGCAGTGTTCAGTTTAGGGGTGGGGGTCGGTTCGGTTCAGGAGGAGGAGCAGTGTTCAGTTTAGTGGTGGGGGTCGGTTCGGTTCAGGAGCAGGAGCAGTGTTCAGTTTAGTGGTGGGGGTCGGTTCGGTTCGGGAGCCGGAGCAATGTTCAGTTTAGTGGTGGGGGGTAATTAGAGTGATGAGATGTAAGTACGGTGGTGGGAGGTAATTAGACTAATATGATGTAATTAGAGTGGTGGGAGGTAATTAAGTGGCGGGGGCTTAGGGGATGGGGCGTTAGAGGGCGGGGCCTATGAAAGGTGGTGGTGGGGGGCAATTAGGATGGTAATTAGATTAGTGAGAAGTAATTAAAGTGGCGTGATGTAATTGTGGTGGTGGGGGGCAATTAGATTAGTGAGAAGTAATTAAAGTGGTGTGATGTAATTGTAGTGGTGGGAGGTAATTAGAATGGTGTGATGTAATTGTAGTGGTGGGGGGGGGGTAACTAGAGTGGCCTGATGTAATTGTAGTGGTGGGGGGCAATTAGTGGAATGATGGGTAATTAGAGTAATTGCATGATGGATAATTATTGTGGTGGGGGTGACTCAATTAAGGTGGTGTGATGTAATTGTAGTGGTGGGGGGTAATTGGAGTGGTGTGGTAATTAGAGTGATGGGATGCAATTAGAGTGGTGGGAGGTAATTAAAGTACTGTGGTAATTAGAGGACAATTACAGGTAATTTAAGTAAAAATAAAGGTATTGCAGTAAAAATAATGGTGATTAAAGCAATTATGGTCAATCCATCCGTCTAGTCGTTCGTATGCAGACAGTTAAATAATTCTCTATTATGTTGTATTGTCTTATTGCACTTTGTATTTTTTTTACGATGAGATAACAAACATTCATTCTTTATTTACCTGCCTTATCCTTATGCTGATAAACAATTGCGACCTATCTACATTATCTTTATACCGATCAACAATTATTTTACCTGTCTTATCTTTAGGGACATCTGTCTTACCCTATGCTGATTTATGAGATGTACATTTACTACCTGCCTGTCTTATCCACCGAGATTTTATCAGTGAATTTGTGAAAGGGAACATTTACATTGTTATTTCAGTACCTGCAGCGTACCCTCTTTATGGCTTTTGTGTACTTAACATCTTGACATCACAAGTGAGGAGAACGTGTTGCTGTTTATTTTAGTTTTTATTTTTTGAATTGAAACACATGATTTACATTTTCTTATATTATTTATTACCTATTCTGTCACATTACTATTTTCATACTATTTATTACCTATTCTACTACATTACTAACTAATTGTCTTTTTATTTTATCTTGCACCAAAAAATCCACCTTGAACTGATCCATCCAATGCATTATAGGTCAAGTAGGCATCGTGAAGTATAAGTGCATATACACGAGTTTGTTCGGGGAACTTTGTCTTTCGTGTCTCAAACTCTATTTTTATGTCAACCGTAGATGTCTTCAATGCCTCGGATTGGTGGCTACAGTCTATGACAAACAATGGATTTTTTCTGAATTCTTCAAGATCCATCATAGGTTCCCCCATGTCTCTACCATAATAACCTCGTTGAAAGCTCTCGTATGCATAATATACTGCGGAGTCCAGCTTTTTATCGAAATTTAAATTCCAACGCTCATATGGATATACTTCAGCATTTAGAAATAGTCGAATATTATTTATGTCTGCATGAATAAACTTTGTGGCATCTTTGGATCTATTATTGGAATTGGCATTGTTTTGAAAACCAATAATGATGTAACGAGGTCTCTCAAGACTGCTGGTGGTTTTAACAGCCCATACATCAGAAGAAGTATCACGCAGAATTGGTAGTTCATAAAGGTCCCACATACGGTAAACCATCTTAATTCTGGCATTATTACCGCCTGAATCAATTTTCTTCAACAGCTTAATTTTTTGTCTATCTTCAGGTACAATATGTCTAATCTTCCACTCAATTTTACTAATTTCTAGCTCTGCATCAACTTCACCAATATAAGAGTCTTTAAACGAGCGGGCTATGATTAAAATTAGTTCCTGCTTTGAATTTAAAACACCTTTTGTATAATCTTCCGCAAAACCCATGAGATATTTGAGAGGTAGTCTACCACTGAATACATGACTGGTAGTATCTAAAATACACTGCTTTTCTTCGGTGAGACCCCAAGCTGCAGTTAGTAGTGCTCTCGTATGTGTCTGCCCATATGATACCATAGTTTTCATTGTTGTAGTGATTCCAGGCTTTCTAACGGCGGCCACTGACTCGCCACCCATTTCATATCTTATCTCATCGAATAGAAAGGCTAGTGCATTATTGGATAAATAACACCGCTTGGTGAGGTCACTAGGAGTAAACTTGCCTTCAATATATATGTAACTCTCTGCAATGTCAAGTATTAGGTCTTGGAAATTAATAGGAATGCGTACTGTATCAGAGTTTTTATAATATTGCGAACCATATGGCTTATACGTATGTTCATGTAAGCTAACAATTGACTGGTCAAAAACAGGTTCGTCGAACACTTCAAGTTTTTCACTAGACGTAATAAGCACCATTGTTAATTTTCTTGGACTTCTAATCCAACGGACTGAAGAAATGCACGATCCTTAGCTGACAATCTACGTCTGAACTGATCAAGATGCTCACGCTGAATGATTCGCTTTGCACGATTACGCTCCTTTTTATCATTGATTGCATTATATTGGAGACGGGATCTTTGTTGATTGTATTGAAAACCTCCCATATTAAAACTGTTTCAATTCTAGTTTTACAATAATTTTTTCACCTCGAAAATTGACTAAATGTCCGTTGTCATCCAATATTCGCAGCGTAATGTTATCGATAAACTGACGTCCTTCAGGTCCAACAGGCAAATATATGATGTTGGCGGGTTCCCTGGTGAGCTTGTAGCCGGGCTCGACGTCTATATCAAATTCGAATATGGTATGGGATTTAAGAGCATTTAAATAGGCTCCAGAAATAATGTTACAATCCACCCGTATCATTCGTACTTTCATAATATCAACAGGGAGCGTTGATTCATGTCTTTTGTTCGGATGTAAATATATCGATTCAAATCCCAATAGACTTCCAATAGAATTTGGCTGTGTAAAATCAATTCCATATTTTGACCAAATTTCACACTTCAGCGTATTATTGTTGGCTCGCAGTTGGAATAATTTTTCTTTTTCTTCTTCTCTTTTATCATTCGGCATTGCTTTTAGTATTGTGCGATATATTTCATCAATTTCATATGCACCGAATGGTATATGGAGAGCTGTGAGAGCCATTTTCGATCCAGTTTTATAACAAAATCGATTATTCGTCTCGTCCACATTGAATATGGAGTTGTAGGAATAAAATCCTGTTAATCCCAATCCATATCGACTACCAGTATTTAATTCAATGGGTGGATAAAATTCTGCACTAAGCACACTTGTGTGACTCGACAGAGTAAAAGTGTACGACATAACTGATGAATTTGAGCACTGACCTATGAATTTATTGTGATTTACAGCAATCATCGTGGATTAACTTTCTCATCTTGTTGGGTGACGGTGTCTCATTATTTGATACTACATTTATATCACGTACTTTACAGTAACAGCAGAATACTTTTCGAGGCGATGGTCCATCATTAACATCAACGTCACTTGCGTTCTCATTAGAATAATGCTCTTGACAGTATTGGTATTTTAAAATATCGATATCACTCTGGAGATGTCTGGGTAGTTTATCCCATACTAATGCAATTTCATGTGCGGCACAACCAATCATTACTTCTTTAGGCATATCTGCGAGTTGTTGTTGACTCATCTTCAACAAGCTGTGTAGTCTAGAGAATGCGATTAATGAATGACCCATTCGCTTAATGCTTTCTTGATCCATAGCAGGAGTCATAGATGTCATTTCCATCGCGTCTTATGTCTGCTTTGTAGAAAGAAACTTTAAACACAAATGACCACACCAGACTGTGTTGAAATTTTGCTGACGATCATAATTATAGTAGATTTTGTTGGTAGAATTTGAGCCTTTGCGCAAGTACAGAATTAGTTCCTTAGGTGGAGGTAAATCACCAAAGCTATCAAAATATGTGACTGTATTGCCAAGTTTTTTAAATGCCACCCAATGTGTACCAGGACCATCTATACTATCCAAATTTATGATTACATATTCATTATGTCGCGGTCCTGAATTTGGTAGATTGTTGCGCATAAATATACCTCGAAAATATGGTACTTTCAGCTTCTCAGCATAATATTTCAGATCTATATCGGTGAGAGGTTTTCGAGGTAGGGTGTCTAGTAGTTTTTTGAACTTTGTGGTCTTAGATAAAGTCCTAATCCTTTGCGATACGGTTTTAAGTATAACCCTTTACCAGTTTTTCCTATTGCAATCGCTTCCATTTGTCTATTATGTCGATTTTTTTCGGCCAATTCTTCTCTGCTCGTTTTAACATCATTTACAGCCTTAGCTATACCCGCCGCAGTGCCAGCCAAACTACCTAATGCAGATAATCCAGCAAAAATAGGTATTAAAGGTAGAATTCCACCAACTTTCGGGATTGGTATGATCCTAGGCGTACGAATATTGCGTTTTCCTCCAGCAGCCCTCAGGTGACGTCGCGCTGCTTGAAGTGCAATGTACGTCATTTTTCTTGGGTCCTTAGCTATAGACCGTTTGTCATCAACTTTTCGTAAGTCATCGCGCACTTTACGAACTATTCCTGCACCAAATGCTATCTTTTTAGGGTTCTTCTTTTTAATATTTTTTCTTTTTTTAGAATGAGGTACAATTGAGTCACATCCCATACCAAGACGCTGTTTTCCCTTCATTATAGATGTAACTAACCAAGCAGCGGCTTTTTCTTTTAAACTGGCGTCTTTTGATTTAACTCGTTTCCACGCAGTTTGTTCAAGTTGATAGTCTGCTTTGTGGCGGGCTGCTAAATCACTCCTGTTTCGATCGTATGCAATGTCGTGTTCCTTACATGCAGCGTCAAGTTTGTTTATGCCCGAATCACCTCGCGCTAATCTTTCTTGTAATTTGGTGCCTGGACCACAATACTGGTAACCACCTGGTAAATGTAGTTCAAATGGAAGCTTATTTATAAGGGAATTTACTACCCCCCTGCCAGCCTTTAAATGACGGCGATTTTTACTTGTGCACTGCTTGACTGACAACATTTAAATAACGATTATATGATGTGCATTCATTTATATAGTCCTCAACCGTGCTACAATGCGCATCGTGAAGCAGAGACAGAAGTTTTCTATAGACAATTTAGATGAAAAAGTTGGAAGTGGGTTACAAGCCGAACCGCGCCATGGTCCGTTACTTCCCTCAACTATTCGCGGACTATTAATCGGTCCAAGTGCGTGTGGCAAAACAAATTTGCTTATATCTCTACTTACTCACCCCCTCGGATTACGTTTTGCAAATATATACCTATATTCAAAGTCTCTTCATCAGCCCAAGTATGAATATTTACGCAAGATATTAAAACCTATTAAGGGACTAGAATTTTACACCTTTAGTAATAATGCAGAAATAGTGCAACCGTCCGACGCTGAACCTGATTCTGTATTTATATTTGATGATGTTATATGTGAAAAACAAGATGTAATTCGTGCATTTTTCTCAATGGGACGTCACAAACATGTAGATTGTTTTTATCTAGCACAAACATATTCCCGCGTGCCAAAACAACTGGTAAGAGACAACAGCAATTTCATAGCAATCTTCAAACAGGACAATATGAATTTACATCACATTTTCTCTGATCATGTCTCGCCAGACGTATCTTTTAAACAATTTCAAGATATGTGTGCAGAGTGTTGGAAAGACAAATATGGGTTTCTTGTGATTGACAAAGACAGAGAGGTGAATGAAGGCAGATACAGGAAAGGACTTGATAGTTTCATATATACATAAAGCACCATAATTAGAACATTAGTCGATCTATAGACAGCGCCGAGATTACATCAGTGAAATTAAATATTGGCAATGAAGGACGCCAGTGAAATAAATTTGAAACGTCAACCAGTTGAAGCTACTGATTCTATACGTAAAAAATTTAACTCTTTGAAAAGTAAGAATGTAAATACTCGGTTATCTCTCGAGAAATTGTATGAGCCCATAACAAAACCTTTAAAAGTTATATCATCCGCTTCAGAGGTAAAATTACACAATCAGCCAACTACAGAGATACAAAAACCTACACAACCGCAAGAGGGTGTAAAAGCGGCATCTGAAACTAGTGACGAAGAAAGTGCAATTCAAACATATTTTATGGACACACCGCCGAGATCATCGTTAGATTCAGAAAATTTCCTTAGCAGTGAAGAAAAAGAATGTGATGTAATCAAGCAACACCTAGAAAATCTAAAGTCTGGTGATCATAAATATGATACTGTGTATGGTGTACGCCTAGATCCTCAAACAGCCAAGTTACAAATGGGTGATGCCGAGATACACTTTTCTAGTGGAAATATCACATTGTCGCGTAGTAACAAGGAGCTGGGGACGTATCCCGGTAGTACTAAGTTGTATGATATAATATTTATGAAGTATCCATCATTTCTGCGCCGTGATCAAGTCACTATTGATGACGAAGAGTGTCACATATATAGAGATATATTAAAAAAGACAAAGGCGGCATATAAGGATTTTAATTTCAAGCAGGGTTTAAATAAAAACAAATGGAAAAAGTTTAATGAACTCATAATGCCACTAATGTCTTCTACTGTAAATACGAGATCCAGAACTGGTTTGGGTTTTCCACACATACCTCTTCAAAAATTATATAATAGTAGAGGCGTGGATTATGTCTATTGGAATAAACCGAAAGAACTGGTGGATCGTTTGCGACTGCTGTATAGCTCAAAAATGGCAGGTAACAACAATGTCGACAACGAAATAGTTAGTTTAGTCGAGGAACTTCGGGAAGAAGAAATAATATATTAGCAAAATGACTTCCTCCATAACTAGTATATAAAGCACCGAAATGTTGAAATTATCTCAAATGCAAAGAGAAATGGTAGGTGTAAACACAATTGACAAGTTCGGGAGACGAAGAAGTGCCTTAAATAAGTCAATGATTGTACGTGGACCACCAGGCGTTGGTTTTATTGTAACCGTAGACAATCACTTTGATATTCAAAATAAACGTTTAAAAAATATTGGAGAGCCAGTGGATAATCGTGATGGTGTAACTCGTAATTATGTAGAAAAATGCATGAAAGAGTTACATAGTGCCTTTTTCGAGAACCAACAGACTTTTGTACACAACAAAATTACCGAGATGATTAATGAAGTGCGACAGTATATCAACACAGAAATTTCAGATGTTAAGAAATTAGTTGAAGACAATACCAATGCAATAGAGAAGGTATTCAGCACTATTCAAGAATCCCGTCTGATAAGCGCACCTTCACAAACCAAATCACTTGATGTTAAGATGGTGGGAGTTGATAAACAGCAGATGATGGATGAAATTGCTGACACCGCTGCTGCATTGGGACATATTAAAAATAAAAAAGGATTAACTATAAACAAAGTCCATTAGTATATTAGAAGAATTGACTTATTAGAAATTAGTTTACTTGTGAACACCTACCAGTCAGGTACTTTATTATGGAGTCCAGTATTATAAAAAGAGCAGTCGTTGAGGAGCTACACAAACCAGTTCGCAAAAATTTCCGTAGAAGGAGAACAATAATAAAAGGGTATGGCGATTTATGGCAGATGGACTTGATTGAGATGCGACCATATGCTCATGATAATAAAGGATGTCACTATATTCTTGTCGTGATAGATTGCTACTCCAAATATGTGTGGACTAGACCTGTAAAAAATAAAACTGGTATTGAAATTACAAAGGGCATGAGAGATGTATTGGAAGAATCAAACTACTCACCTAAAAATCTCCAAAGTGACCAGGGTACAGAATTTTATAATAAAACATTTTCCACCCTAATGAAAAAATACAATATAAACCATTACTCCACATATAGTACAAAAAAAGCAGCAATCGCTGAGAGAGTAATAAGGACACTAAAAAATTGGCTTTATAAAGAATTCTCAGCTAGAGGCAAATATAAATGGGTTGACATTCTGCCTAACATTACAATAATGTACAATAATAAAGTACATCGCACAATTGGTATGAAGCCTGCTGATGTGAAACCAACCACACGCATAAAAGCTTATGATCACATTAAGATTTCTTTAAAACCTAAATTTCATGTTGGCGACATAGTTCGAATAAGCAAATACAAAGGTATATTTGATAAAGGATATACACCTAACTTTTCAACTGAGCTGTTCAAAGTCTTTAAAGTAAATGTAACCTACCCCAGGACTTATTTAATCGAAGATATGCAGGGTCAACCGATAAAGGGAGGCTTTTATGAAATGGAATTGCAAAAAGCTAAGTATCCGGATGTGTATCTGGTGGAGACGGTTTTAAAAAAGAGAGGAAATAAGATTTTTGTGAAATGGCTTGGACTCCCAAATAGCCATAATACTTGGATCGATAAAACTTCTATAGTATAATATTTTCATGAATTTGTGTAATTTTTTATAACTTTAAATGTTTATGAGTAGTATGATGAAATAAATAATAAAAACACAAATGACTGGTTTTAATCTTATATTCTCTAAAATAATACATAATATACGTTTGGAAATATAAAATCCTCTAAAAATAATACAATAATATACTTCATCTATTGTTAATACAATTGTGGAGGAGGCGTGGCTTATTAGTACATTCAAGTAACGCCTATCTACCCCTGCCACTTCAATTAACCCCCACCACCACTCCTAGACCCCGCCTTCTAAAGCCCCGCCACTTCAATTACTTTCCACCACTGCAATTGCCCTCCACCACCTCCACTCCATTCTCCGGATGCTATATAATGCGGACGATTAGACACATTCATCAGTATCGTGTAAATTCTTATACAACAATGAAGTGTAGTTACTGCGAGAAAGTTTTTTCAACAAAAAGCAGTTTAGTTCGACATATTCGCCAATACTGTACCATTGTAAAAGATCGTAAAGTACGAGAGATTGGAAGTGAACCACCAAGCAAGAAGCAAAAGTTTAATAGTATGCCTTCTACAAGTGGTATTAATTGTTCAAAAACTTGTGATTATTGTGGAAAGATCTTTTCATCATCTTTTAACTTAAAACGACATATTAATAATAACAAATGTGCCGTGCTGAATGAGATGTTTGTAATGAACAGAAAACAAAATTCTCCGAGTGGCTCAAAAACTTGTGAATATTGTAGAAAGAACTTTGCAACATTTTCCAGTTTAAAACGACATATTAATAATAGATGCAACGGTCAGAAAAATACGTTATTAATTGACAGAAAAAAAATTAACCGCCCTATTGATAACAGTTTAGGAAATGGTGTCGATAAACTTCATAGTGCTTTCAAAGACAGAATAGCTAGCTACCGTTTTAACACTCCAAGAAACCATATCGATTATACTGATTTTTTGAAAGAAGTGGAGCAAAAAGTGTTGAATATAATCGAGGAATACTTGCAGAAATACCAGACCCTCAAGATAAATTTTGAAATATTTGGGCTTTATGAAATACCTGAAAAGGAGTTATCCGATATCAAATCGTTTAATACCAAAAATAAAATAATCACCATTTCTACAGATCTACATCAGATTTTCGAAGAGTTTGGCGATGAGATGACTACACAAGCCTCTGAATTCCAAGAGAAGGATTCGGGGTGGACGCTGAAACATATAATGTTCCTCGATGTAAACATAAATAAGTTTGCATCAATGTCGGCGTCATCTTATATCAGGCTACCCAAAGTCATAGAACAAAAGAGCGCTGTTTTAAATATACAAAACAGGGACAATGCATGTTTTGCTTGGTCAGTAATTGCAGCCATTTCCCCTGCAGAGGGTGCTCCAACGATGACATGTTCATATCCACATTATGATACCATGTTAAGTTTTAGAGACATTGAATTTCCTGTCAAATTGAAGGACATTGCGAAGTTTGAAAAAATTAATAACATCTCCGTGAATGTGTTTGGCCTAGAATCAGAATTCAAAGATGGTAATACTATTACTGAAGTTGTGGGACCATTACATCTTACTTCACATCGCCAAGCCAAACACGTTAATCTGTTACTTATATCGGATGATGTGGGTAACAATCATTATTGTCTTATACAAGATTTATCAAAATTGGTTTCAAAACAAATATCAAACCACGATGGTCGATTACATATCTGTGATGGGTGTTTGCAGCCGTTTAGAAAAGAAGAACATCTAAAAATGCATGAAAAAAATGACTGCAATCATACCTATACGAAACTACCATCTACTGACATAAAAATTAATAAATATGGTGAATCAGTACCTGAAAATATTCTTAAGTTTATAAACTTTGAAAGACAATTACCAGTGCCATTTGTGATTTATGCCGATTTCGAAAGTTTACTGAAACCCATCGACCATAATGAACCTTGTGATGATAAGTCATTCACAGTTAAAGTATGTGAACACCAACCCTATTCTTTCGGCTTTTATGTAAAATGTAATTTCGATGATAAGTACTCAAAATTTGTAACATACAGAGGACCTGATGCCGCTGAAGTGTTCATTAAAAGGCTGGATGAAACGGCTCTAAACTTGTATGAGAATCATTTAAAGCACGTGAAAAAGATGCTCCCTCTTTCAGCCCAAGAAGAAGTCGAATATGAAAACGCGGTATGCTGCCATATTTGCACAAAACCCTTCAAGCCTGAGGACAAAAAAGTGCGTGATCACTGCCATCTAACAGGACGCTTCCGCGCGGCTGCACACTCTATTTGTAATTTAAACTATAAAGTGCCGAAATTTATACCTGTGTTCTTCCACAATTTGACAAACTATGATAGTCATTTATTCATTAAGAAGTTAGCATCCCAAAAAGAACAAGTTTCCGTAATAGCCCAAACCAAGGAGGAATATATTTCGTTCTCAAAGTCAATCATTGTAGAGAAATCTGTGAATCCCAATATACCGCACACATTCCTGAGGTTGAAATTTGTGGACTCTTTTCGATTTTTATCAAAGTCCCTCGATAAATTGAGTCAGAGTTTAGTGTCCGATCAATGTGTTGAAACTAGAAAGTATTTTCAAAACGATGAGGAATTCGATTTAATAAGACAGAAGGGGGTTTTTCCTTACAATTATATGAGCTCTTTTGAAAAATTGGAAGAAACCCAGTTACCGTCCAAAGACCTATTTTACAATTACTTAACCAACGAATCTCTTTCTGATAAGGATTATGAACGAGCCAATAAAGTATGGAGTGTCTTTAAATGCAATACATTGGGAGAATACGCAGATATCTACCTGAAATCAGATATATTTTTATTAGCAGATGTGTTTGAAAATTTTAGAAAGGTATGTTTGGAGCACTACAAGTTAGATCCTGCTCATTATTTAACAGCACCTTCTTTGAGCTGGGATGCCATGTTGCGATATACACACATCGAACTGGAACTTCTGATTGATGTGGATACTGTACACTTCTTTAGAAAAGGTATTCGTGGCGGCGTATCGCAATGTTCAAAGAGAAAGTCTATAGCGAACAACAAATATCTATCAAACTATGACCCCACCAGAGAATCGTCGTACATCGTCTATCTTGATGCTACAAATCTGTACGGAGCAGCTATGAAAGAAATGCTACCAACTAGTGACTTCAGATGGCTTGAGAAAGAGGAAATCGAAAAATTTGATTGTTCCCTAATTGGAAAAGATTCGCCCAAAGGATACGTTTTAGAAGTCGACTTGGAATATCCTCTACACTTGCACGATGACCATAACGAACTGCCGTTTTGCCCAGAGAGTATGATTCCTCCCAAAAATAAAGCTCCAAAATTAATTCCAAACTTACGAGATAAACATAAATATATCATTCACTACAAAAATCTGAAACAATGTTTGAAATATGGCCTGATATTAAAGAAAGTGCATAGGATAATAGAATTCTCTCAGTCTGCCTGGCTTGGATCATATATTGACTTAAATACAACACTTCGTAATTCCGCCCGAAACGAGTTTGAAAAGGACCTATTCAAGCTCATGGTGAATTCAATTTTCGGCAAAACGATGGAAAACGTCGATAAAAGACAAAATATTAAGCTCTGTTCGTTCTGGGAAAACAGAAAAGGTACTTTGGGCGCCAGAGCGTTAATAGCCAAGCCGCATTTTAAGTCTTGCTCAGTATTTGATGAAAATCTAGTGGCAGTGCAATTGGAAAAAATAAAAGTTGTTTACGATAAACCACTTTATGTAGGTTTTTCAATTTTAGATATTTCCAAAACCATAATCTATGAATTTTTATATGGTTACATTAAACCCATGTATGGAGATGACGCGACGGTTTTATACACAGACACTGATAGTTTAATTTTAGAAATATTCACAGAAAACGTTTATGATGATATCAAGAAAAACATTCACTTCTTCGACACTTCAAATTATGGTGCAGACAACAATTATAACATGCCTAAAACTATATCTGTAGTAGGTAAAATGAAAGATGAGTATGCTGGAAGACCAATAGAATGCTTTTATGGAACTGGTGCGAAAGCCTACTGCGTTAAAGCTGACGACATTACGAAAAAGGCAAAAGGTGTTTCCAAAAGTGTAGTAAAACATCAAATTAATTTTTCTGATTATGTTCAAGTTGTTGAGAACGGCGGATTAATATTCCGTAAAATGTTCATATTTAAATCTGACTTACATACGATTCACACTGAACTCAAAAATAAAGTAGCCCTATAGTCTGCCGATGACAAGAGGTATGTTATACACAATGATGTATATACTTTGGCTTGGGGGCATCATCGACTTGATGAAGATGATAGTGAAAAGAGGTTAGACATTTTACTAAAATACGCTAGACGTTTGAACATGGAGGAGCCTGAAGCGGGATGGGATTGTGTTGATTTGGATGAGTCTGAATCAGAACGCGATAATTTTGATTTATAATATATATTCATTAACTGTTTAGACATAAAAATAGAATTTGAGATACGAAAGACAAAGTTCCCTGAACTTATACTTCACGATACCTACTTGACCTACAATGCATTGGATGGATCAGTTCAAGGTGGATTTTTTGGTGCAAGATAAAATAAAAAGACAATTAGTTAGTAATGTAGTAGAATAGGTAATAAATAGTATGAAAATAGTAATGTGACAGAATAGGTAATAAATAATATAAGAAAATGTAAATCATGTGTTTCAATTCAAAAAATAAAAACTAAAATAAACAGCAACACGTTCTCCTCACTTGTGATGTCAAGATGTTAAGTACACAAAAGCCATAAAGAGGGTACGCTGCAGGTACTGAAATAACAATGTAAATGTTCCCTTTCACAAATTCACTGATAAAATCTCGGTGGATAAGACAGGCAGGTAGTAAATGTACATCTCATAAATCAGCATAGGGTAAGACAGATGTCCCTAAAGATAAGACAGGTAAAATAATTGTTGATCGGTATAAAGATAATGTAGATAGGTCGCAATTGTTTATCAGCATAAGGATAAGGCAGGTAAATAAAGAATGAATGTTTGTTATCTCATCGTAAAAAAAATACAAAGTGCAATAAGACAATACAACATAATAGAGAATTATTTAACTGTCTGCATACGAACGACTAGACGGATGGATTGACCATAATTGCTTTAATCACCATTATTTTTACTGCAATACCTTTATTTTTACTTAAATTACCTGTAATTGTCCTCTAATTACCACAGTACTTTAATTACCTCCCACCACTCTAATTGCATCCCATCACTCTAATTACCACACCACTCCAATTACCCCCCACCACTACAATTACATCACACCACCTTAATTGAGTCACCCCCACCACAATAATTATCCATCATGCAATTACTCTAATTACCCATCATTCCACTAATTGCCCCCCACCACTACAATTACATCAGGCCACTCTAGTTACCCCCCCACCACTACAATTACATCACACCATTCTAATTACCTCCCACCACTACAATTACATCACACCACTTTAATTACTTCTTACTAATCTAATTGCCCCCCACCACCACAATTACATCACATCACTCTAATTACCTCCCACCACTACAATTACATCACACCACTACAATTACCTCCCACCACTACAATTACATCACAACATTTTAATTACCTCCCACCACAATAATTATCCATCATGCAATTACTCTAATTACCCATCATTCCACTAATTGCCCCCCACCACTACAATTACATCACACCATTCTAATTACCTCCCACCACTACAATTACATCACACCATTCTAATTACCTCCCACCACTACAATTACATCACACCACTTTAATTACTTCTTACTAATCTAAGTGCCCCCCACCACCACAATTACATCACATCACTCTAATTACCTCCCACCACTACAATTACATCACATCACCCTAATTACCTCCCACCACTACAATTACATCACACCACTTTAATTACTTCTTACTAATCTAATTGCCCCCCACCACCACAATTACATCACGCCACTTTAATTACTTCTTACTAATCTAATTGCCCCCCACCACAACAATTACATCACGCCACTTTAATTACTTCTCACTAATCTAATTACCATCCTAATTGCCCCCCACCACCACCTTTCATAGGCCACTCTAGTTACCCCCCACCACTACAATTACATCACACCATTCTAATTACCTCCCACCACTACAATTACATCACATCACCCTAATTACCTCCCACCACTACAATTACATCACACCACTTTAATTACTTCTTACTAATCTAATTGCCCCCCACCACCACAATTACATCACATCACCCTAATTACCTCCCACTACTACAATTACATCACACCACAATTACTTCTTACTAATCTAATTGCCCCCCACCACCACAATTACATCACGCCACTTTAATTACTTCTTACTAATCTAATTGCCCCCCACCACCACAATTACATCACATCACTCTAATTACCTCCCACCACTACAATTACATCACACCACTTTAATTACTTCTTACTAATCTAATTGCCCCCCACCACCACCTTTCATAGGCCCCGCCCTCTAACGTCCCATCCCCTAAGCCCCGCCCCTTAATTACCTCCCACCACTCTAATTACATCATATTAGTCTAATTACCTCCCACCACCGTACTTACATCTCATCACTCTAATTACTCCCCACCACTAAACTGAACATTGCTCCGGCTCCCGAACCGAACCGACCCCCACCACTAAACTGAACACTGCTCCTGCTCCTGAACCGAACCGACCCCCACCACTAAACTGAACACTGCTCCTCCTCCTGAACCGAACCGACCCCCACCCCTAAACTGAACACTGCTCCTGCTCCTGAACCGAACCCCTTTCATTCCTCACCTACTGGAGGAGATCGGAGCACTCACATTTTTTAATAAATTCGAATTTTAATTTGACATTGGATGTTTAAAGAGCTTCTTGCTGCCCATGTGTTACATGTTTCCATATATACTGGCAATTCCAACAATACCTTTGACAGCAATTTTGATGGTCATGTCTGGCTCCCAGGTCCAACTTTCGGAATTTTCGGAAGTTGGACCAATTCAATTCAAATAGTCTTTATTAATGTTAACAGAACAAACAGTTACCTCACCAGGAATTACTCCGGAATCGATCGTGCAACCACCGTGCTGACATGGTGGCGGATTGCAGGATCGAGCGGAACAGACCTGGGTGGGCGGAAACAACAATACAATAAGCTTAACCCAAACTCCTTTTTACAAAAATAAAATAAAAATAGGTATTAACTTTTAACAAAAATGCTTGAAAAACAAACTTAACGAAACTTATAACTAAACTAATTTTTATAAAACTCGCGCACAAAAAACACTTTTAAATTTTTGTATCTGAATGCAGGTACCACAAGTTAAACAAGGTACCTTCCGCGAAATACTCCAAAATAGGGCTGCGTAGGGCTGGCCTAAACTTTGATTTTGAAAGGTTTTGATTTTTTAAAAGGTTAATGATGTGAAATGGGTTTAGAAACAAACATGTACAAAAAGAAACGAAGAAAAAACAAACGCCACAAAAATACACAAAAATGAAAAGGAAGAGGGGGGCAGGAAAGGTTTAAAGATGAGCGAAAGGTATAACATATTAGTGAAAGATGGATAGGGTTAGTGAAAGGTATACTTGGTGAAACTTGGCTATAGTGGTTGCCCGAAAATCGGTAACGTCTGGTGCGATAAGGGGTCTTGATCCGAAATGGGGAATTATGCTGTCTAATTTGCGTTATGTGTCTTGTTAGCGGACTATCGCCCAGCTTGGATGAGTAGAAGTTTTGAGAGACGTGATGGACGTAGCGTGCTATCGGGGTTATGTCGTTGCAGCGTGCGTATAGGTCTCTGAAGGGGGTGTACCTTCCTGAATTCGATATGAGGCGCATAAATTTGTGTTCAAACACTTGGAGTTTTTTTCATTGCCGTGGCCGGTATGCTGCACCACACCGACGCCGCGTATGTGATGGACGTCCGGACCACCATCGTGTACAACAGTTTCTTATTCTGTCTGTTGGGTCTGTTACCCCTGGCCATGAGCGGATACAGACTCCTGGACAGGGAGTCTCATTTATATTGGTATTGAACATCAGTCTTTGGTCAAGTCTCACCCCCAGGTACTTCACGCATCTCTTGGTTGGAATTTTGTTTCCCCTGATCGAAATGGGTGTTATGATTTTGTTCTAAATGAAGTTGGACCTGGGTCCTTCCCCCCTCCCCTTCACCTATTGGCAAACAGACAGCAGGAAAGCTAACATTTTTGAAGTTGTATCACGGTCTATAGGTGAATGACTGTTATAAATGAATTTTGTTTGTTTTATAAGGACGTATTCTCTAAATTGTTCATTATTATAGTGATTATAAATGTTAAGCGCCAATATTATTTTATTCGCCTCAAAATAAACAAATAGACAAAACGAACATAACCCTACAGACATTTTTGTCGGCATAACCTAAGTCAAAAATGTAAACATTTTCCCGCTAGTTTCATTCATATTTGTTATTGCTTTACAAGAGCATGTATGTGGAAGTGTTCGTTTATCCATATCGCGACAATACGATAATAAGCTGAGTGGTCCTACGGTATTGTTTTTTTCCTATGCATGTAGATAAGGTTAGAAGAAAATCCATAATTAAAATTAACAGCAGAGACAACTTAGATAGAAATACATGATGTCAGAAATCAAAAAATATAGAACCAAAATAGAACGGTTACTGTGGACGGAATCATCCGGTTGCTGATGGCAATAAAAATTAAACCAGGCAAGTTGTTTTTTAAAAAAGTGAATTTGTATCAAACTACGTACGAAAACAGATCTACAGATCTAATTGTGTTCTTAATATGACGCATAATAAGTACAAAATCTAGAACATGACCCAGCGACAGCCCTAGCATGTTTTCAGGGTAGAGTAAGAACTTATTTTGGTGCCTCATAATCAAAGAGAATTTTATTATTAAAAAATCGATCCGGGTTGGCTCGAAGAAACTTTCCCATTTAGGAATATTGTGTAAGACACTTTCCAGCGACTTGCGTACAATTTAGAATAACATTATGTGGCTCTCAAACTATTCACTTTAGACCACACATTTATACATTTTCGTAATAAACTTCTCGAAGGGAAACTAATGATCTAAAAGAATATGGGGTGTTCCAATTATAAAAATTGTATGGGTGGCTCTGTGAGTGAAGGATTGGAGGAAATTCTAGCTTTATTCTTGAGAAAATTTCCCCCTATTATTACTTTGTGACATGTTTTTGCGTTTTTGCAAAAAGCTTTCTCTCTGAGCATATCTAGCGAAGTGTATTCGAACCCCACCTACTGCTAAGTGATTTGCAGTTATAAATTATCCTCTAAGAAGTAGCTCGGATCCCAATATAAACTGCCGGGCCCTGTCTCTAACTGAAGACAGTTAAAACTTTACATCATTACTTCAGTATTTTTTAGGGTTGACAGTTTTCATTGAAATGAACTGTATTAGAAACACATTAACCTAAGGACGAAAAAAAGGAAGCAGCTACAGAAAAACTAAAAACAAGGAGTGGTTGGATAGTCCGTAGAGAAGAGCGACTCCTTTGATATATTACAAAACAAAGTAGAGAAAAGGAAGAATACTTTAATCACTACCTCAATAAAAAAAAAACAGTATCAGACCTCTAGTAAAATTATACCATACTATAATCATAAACGTTTAATTACTTCCACGTCCAGTGGAAGTATAGTAGCGCAAAAAAAAATTTTTTTTTTGTTAAAATAGGCTTAAAATATCATGAAACGTCGAGATTTTAAATTTGAGCGAAAAGAGAACTTCCTGTCTGTCAGTCGGTCTGTCTGTCTGTAACTTTTTTTTGTGCGCACGTTTACTCTGGAACCGTTTGTGATATTGATTTGAAATTTGGTACACTTATGTGTTGTAACGAGATCTGGAACTAGATTGAATTTTGATCTAATTCCGTTGAGGAAGGGTTCGGGGGTAAATGGGGTAAATAAACGTAAATAGGCAAAACAAGCAAGTAAGAGTCCATAAAATTGCAATTTAGGGCATGTACGAAAAGTTAAGGTCTCAAAATTTTTTTGGCCCCCAATACCAGCCCCACAATATTATAAAAGGGAGTAAAAAAAAATGAAATGTGATTTAGTGCATATACAAAAACGAAACATCTAAAAAAAATTTTTTGGCGTTAGCTACCCCCTCTACCACCCTATTACCACCCCCACCCTATTATTAAATGGGGTAAAAAAAAAGTAAAATGTGATTTAGTGTGTATACAAGAACGAAACGTCCAAAAAATTTGTTTGGCGTTAGCTACCCCCCTCTACCACCCCCATTGCCATCCCCACCCTATTATTGAAGGGGGTAAAAAAAAATAAAATGTGATTTAGTGTGTATACAAGAACGAAACGTCTAAAAAAATTTTTTTTTACGTTAGCTACCCCCTCTACCACCCCTACTGCCACTCCCACCCTGTTATTAAAGGGAGTAAACAATCAATTAAATTGGGATTTGAACCAAGGGCCACTAAAATTTATTTTGGCATTAGTTACCCCCTCTATCACCCCCATTTCCACCCCCACCCTATTGTTTAAGGGAATAAAAAATTAAATTTGGATTTAGTGTACTTACGAGAACTAGGGCCTAAGAATTTTTTTTTTACATTAGCCACCACCTCTACCACCCCCACTCTATTATTAAAGGGAATAACATATTACATTGGGATTTAGTGTGCATAAGACTTGGATACAAAATCTGGATGTGGAAGTAGTGATTCGTTGAGCACCGGTTTTTTTAATAAAAATTTGAGAGAAGTGTTTATCTTATTCTAAGAAAGTAAGTACTCCATTTCAATCTAAAGTGTATGTGTACTACAAAAAAAATATTTTTAGACACGAAAAACAATATTTTTAAAAGAAATGGTCACATAGACAATTGGTTATTTCCAATAGTGCTAGAAGCCCTTTGGTAGTATTGTCATAACATAGGCAAACTTACAGAGTATTATGGTAATATACTTTTACACCGAATGGTCCATACTTCGATTTTTTTTTGTTTAGAACTATATAGAATTTATTTTTTCGTATCACGTATATTAACCGAGATAATTGTGAAAAATCATGTCTTTTCACTTTTCTGCCAGTTCTTTTCAATTTTTTTTCATATTAATTTACTTTAAAGTACCTACATAAAACTCTAAAAGTTCTCCAATTTACATTTCTTGAGCTTATAATATTTTGCTCTGACTCCTTGAATATGTACAACACTATTTATTGTTTGCATTCTGCTTGAATTTATTGGTCACTATGTATACGGAGTATGTTATAAATTATTGCTCCGTTCACGATAAACCGGAAATCCTTGAGAATATATCATCAAAATACTACCACTGGGCACTATTCACATGAATAAATTTGTAAGGATAATAGCTATTTACTATTATTACTGTGGTATCTCTATAATTGTCTGGCAAAGCCATTCGGTTTCCTAATGGATTTGCACAACATCAATTTAATAGTTTTCAAACTGGATAAGGCGGCCACCTTGATTATATTTATGAAATTATCTATACTAATACAATTAGATAACACAAATCGATATACAGTATTAGGAAATTTTTATTTTAATGAAATGAACACTCGATTTACTTGGATGGGTGACCATTCCAACGGAAACCGCGTCCTCGCCTCACACATCTTCCAGCGGCTTGTATATCAGTGTATGCGCGGAAGCTATACAACTTTAGGCGAGGGTTGTATAGGAGATATACCATCCTTCGGAGGGGATGTAAAGCCGTCGGTCCCTTGTCTACTAAATGTTAGGCAAGTAAAAGATCCCTACTCTTCTTAAGGGAAGAGGTTAGGCAAAATTCCTGGTTGGGGGTAGCTCGTTTACAGGCGTCGGTGTTAGGCCTCAGTAGCGGAAGTAGGCCGACGTTAAATAAATGTATAAAAAAAAACACTCGATTCTTAATCCTACTTAAAGAGAACGGAATTTTTTTAACCATTACTACAAAAAAACGAAGGTAAAATTGTAAAATTTTTCTTTTCTTTTCTGTTAATAGTAAGAGAAGTGAACATTTTTTTGTTGCAAATGCTAAATCGCCTTCAAGTCATTAAAAGCTATGGAAAAAATTACATAGGCGTCCGTTTCTTGAATTCGGATAAAAATATGTTTAGTTTCAGTTTTTGTTTATTTTTTTATTTAATCCGTCAGTTTTTAAAGCTGTGAGTTCCTAATTGCAGAATATTTGTATGCGTTGTGCTGTCAATTAATTTTTTAATCATCATTGGATTAATCAAATTTCATGACACGAAAAATCAATAAACAACATGTCCTAGGTCAAAACATAATAAAAAAATCTATAACTATTTTAATTTCAAATTAAAAAGCACTTTAAAATTTGTTAATCAATTTTCATTACAGTAAAGAATTTTAATATTTTAGTATATTTATCAAATTTCTGAATTTCAGCATTATTACAAAAGAATCGCTTAAATACCATTTCGGGCTATATAGTTTTCATCGCAATCAAAACTTTTATATATAATTTTAATATAGTTTTCCATTTCCAAAATTTCATTACAGTTACCATTAAAATTTCATTGCAGTTTGCATCATTTGATCTTCGTTCCACTTGCCAGATTAATAATTTAACTTTTTACTATTTTTGTTATAGCCGGGCTGGTCACGTTTACGCTAGATTGAACGGAGGTTATGCTTGTTGCTGTCAGCTAGAACCACATAGCGCACGATAGAGGAGTGGGGGATGGAACGTGCAGATGTTGCCATATTGTGTCGTGGTATGGAGTGTTTGTGTTCCCCTTTTTGTATTGGTTATTAGGGTTATTCTTTTGAGGCTCCTATTTCCCCCTGGTAGTCGTTTCCACTGTGCTTGGTCCTTTCCTAGTGTATTCATGATACTTTAGGTGTTGGATACCTTTATGTTTAGGCAGATTTCTCATCTACCTATTGCAGAGTACAGCATGTCACGACTTCGAGAAAATTCAATATAGTTTCTTCGATTATGGTTTCCAGACTCCAAAAATGCCCTCCGTTCAAAAGTCTATATATATAAATTTTTGTTTCATAACGCACAAAATTTTCTGTTTTCAGTAACACCACAAACCTGTGTTTATTAAAAACGTTTAAATTAATTCCGTAGTAAACGTTTTATGCCGCCATATTGAAACCGCCATTTTCAGTTTCTACATTTCAAGTCAGATTTAAAATGTACACCCTAAAAAACTCTGATACACGATTTTCTTAAGAATTGTTAGGGAAAATAGAATTACTGCCACGTTTTCGAATTCTTGCCCCACTGTGGGACGTTCTGATTACCACTGATGTTCTCTACTTCCTATCAAGGTATGTCCCACTCATGATGCAACACCTTGTATATAGATTTTAAATTATTGCACAGAGATACTTATTTCATAACCTGAATTTGTTTATTTAATGTTAGAGAACATTTCTGTGTCTTGGGTTTTTAGTTACTTTAAGTTGGCAGCAATGTTTCTGCTAGTTAGTTGAATGTCATTTTTATGTTTTACGTGTGTCAATGTGTGTTCTCTAAATGCTATTAAATATACGTATTTACAAATCAAACCTATTGAATCTTTATTGGAAATCCACAAGTGCAAACTCACAGATAAAATTTAAATTCAAATAGTGGAAACGTAAATTACGGAAATAGTGGAAAGGAGCTGGTACAAGAAAAAAAAATGGCGTCACTAAACCAAACGGCGAACATCAAAACTTTTGATGGAAGTAATTTATCTAATTAGGAATTCCGGGTGAAGTTAATATTAGAGCAAAACAATGTTTTAAATGTATTATCACAAGATCCGCCAACAGAAAATGCTCAGTTAGTGACGTCTAAAAGGACGATATTAAAGCAAGAAATATAATGGTGCAGTGCTTATCTGACAATGTTCTAGAAATGGTGAAGGCGAAGAAAACTGCAAAAGAAATAATGAAAACCCTACAAGATACCTACTTAAAGAAAGGAATTTCAACTCAAATACAGTTACAAAGGAAATTGCGAAGCTTAAAATATTCAAAAAAATCACCGCTGTATATATTTCTAACCGAATTTGAACAAACCGTATGCGAACTAAAAAGTGCTGGAGGAAATATTCAGGATAGTGAAATCATATCTCAGTTACTATCTGCAATGCCTGAAACGTATCAGGCTGTAACAACTGCGATTGATGTTATGTTTTGCCATGATGAGACAAAGGTCACACTAGACTTTATTAAAAACAAACTGCTTATGGACGAAACAAGACAAAATAAAAGTAAGCATGAAAGTACTGATAATAGTGACATAGTATTTGTAGGATATAAACAAAGAAATTGGACAAATAAAGGAAAAATTAAAAATAGAAACACAAAATCAAGGCCAGAACAAGAATCTTTTCCTTTTTGTTGTCATGGTTGTGGAATTATTGGAAACGTAGTCAATGTCGAAATACTGCTCGGAGCAGTCAAATGAACACTTCGATAAATACTCCAGGTAGAAACGTAGCAAATGGAAGACAAGCAAATATGACAGATCAAGATGATGAAGAAATCACATTTATGACATCAATAAATGACAATATTTGTTATGAAAAGCCAAGTCGTGATATGGAAATAAAATTTGTGATAGACAGTAGTGCAACGAATCACTTGATAAACACTGAATTTTCTGTATTTTTAAACAATGTTATTACAGTGAATCATAAAATAAAAGTACTTGGTGAGTTTGTAGAAGCAAAAAGACAGGGCGATCTACAACTGGAAAATGACAGTGGACAGAAAATCGTCATGGAAAACGTTTTAGCATGTATTGTGATAAACTTTTTCACAATTTACTTTCTGTACACAAACTAGAACAAGGTGGTCTGGAAGTACTTACTAAAAAAAATTAAGTGTTTATAATGAAGGAAACAAGTGATACTACAAGGTGAACTTTGTAGTAACTTGTATATAGCAACGCAGAAAGTTTCAGACACAGGAAAGAAAGCGAATATTACAACAGATAAAATTATTTTGACTCACAGAAGAATGGAACATAGCTCTAGATATCCAGTACCAGGTATATGTGAAATAGTCTAGAAATCAAACAAACTAGACTACCTTTTAAACCTTTGGCAGATGATAGAAAAGCTAAGCGAATTTTGAAGGTTATATCGAGTGATGTATGTGGCCCCATTAAGTCAACTACACATGATGGTAAAAAATACTACGTAACATTCATAGATCATTTTTCACATTTTTGTATTTGTTACCTGATAACTAAAAAAGTGAGGTTATGGAGAAGTTTAAAGTGTATATTTCTTTAGTTGAAGCAAAATTAGGCAGAAAAATTGAGCGTATTAGGTGTGATAATGGAGGTGAATATTCTTCCAAAGAATTTCAAGACTTTTGCAGAAAGCAAGGCATAAAAATACAGTACACGGTACCTAGAAATCCAGAACGAAATAGGGTGGTTGAAAGGCTTAACAGAAGTATAATGGAAAAAGCGAGGTGCCTCATATTCGATTCAAAGCTGGACAAGGAGTTTTGGGGAGAGGCGCTTAGAGTAGCTGTGTATTTGATTAACAGAGCAGAGACTTCGACATTACCGGATAAGAAAACACCAGCAGAAATATGGTATGGATATAAACCCAATTAGACAAGATAAAATTGTTTGGCTGTGTAGCATACAATTTGATACCCAAAAAAGACAGAAACTCGAAATTAGACAGAAAAAGCCAGAAAATTATAATGATCGGATATACTGACAATAGTTACAGACTATGGAATCCAATTGACAGGAATGTAGTTCGTGCAAGAAATGTGATTTTTAACGAAGCAAAAATTAACGAAAACACAGTGATTATTGAAAATGAAGAAGTGCAAGGGGATACAGAAACACAGTAAAAGGAAAAATCACAAAATAAGAAAGAAGCACAAAAAACAAAGAACAGAATAAGGTAAGTGAAATAGAAAATATAAATTTAAGAAGTGAAAGAGTTAAGAGAATCCCAAAGCGTTTTGAGGAATATGAATTGAAAGATAAATCTGAATCTGAAATAAATTTGATAACAGCACTGTCAGCTGGAAATTTACCAATGGAAATACCCCAAAATTATGAGGAAGCAATCAAAGATGATGGATGGAAGATAGCGATAGAGGATGAACTAGATTCGATGAAAGAAAACAAAGTTTGGATATTGGTGGAACGTCCAAAAGATGTTGAAGTGATAGATTCGAAATGGGTGTTTAAAGATAAGGAAGTTAAAGGCGTGTTAGTGAAAAAGGCTCGATTGGTGGCTCGCGGATTTCGACAGTGCGTGTTTAGTGATGACGTATATGCGCCTGTGGCTCGTATTGTCACAATTCGAATTTTGTCATCTATGTATGTGCAAGAAGATTCTTATGTACAACAACTAGATATTAAGTCAGTATTCTTGTAAGGAATATTGGAACAACCCGTTTATATGTACCAACCCTAAGGGTTAGAAGGTAGTCAACGAAAGATGATATGTAAGCTTTTAAAATCCCTATATGGCTTAAAACAAGCCCCAAAATGTTGGAACTCGTTTCACGATTTCTTGATTTCTCTCCCATAAAAGATCCTTGTTTGTACTTTAAGGCAAATACTATTTACCTATTGATGTACGTGGATGATTTAATTTTGTTTTCAAAAGATATACACGATTTGGACAATGCAAAAGATAATCTGGCTGAAAGATTCAAAATTAAAGAATACACGAACAAAAAGTTGAAATTTTTAGGCTTAGAAATTGAAAAGATTGGTAACGAGCTCTTCATAAGTCAAATAGGTTTAATCAAGAAAGTTTTGAATAAATTTAATATGAATAGTTGTAAAACGTCAGAAATACCATTAGAACCTAAAATACAAGCTGTTTTAGGCAATGCAAATGAAATTAAAAATGAAAAATTACCTTATAAAGAGCTGATTGGCTGCCTGATGTATATTATGTTAGGTAGCAGACCTGATTTAAGTTTTAGTATATCGTATTTTAGTCAATTTCAGAATAGTTACACTGATACTCATTTTACTTACCTTAAAAATGTTTTAAGATACTTGAAAGAGACAGAAAATTACAAGCTTAAATTTATAAAAAGTATATACATAAATATTAATATAACATCGTATGTAGATGCAGATTATGCCAGTGATCCTACGGATAGGAAAAGTATGACAGGTTACGTAATTAAAATTAATAGTAGTGTAGTTAATTGGAAGATAAAAAAACAAAATTTGGTGTCACTCCCCAGTACGGAATCAGAATATTTAGCTTTGTCTGCCTGCGTAACTGAGAATCTATTTATTGCTCAAATGTTGTCAGAAAATTTAAAAATTAACGTTTATCCCATAATAATACACGAGGACAATCAATACTGTATAAAAGTGGCGTCAACATTAGAAACGGAAAGATCCAAAGATATCAATATTAAACAGTATTTTGTAGGAGATTGTGTAAAAGAGAGCAAAATTGTTTTAAAATATCTCAGTACACATCAGCAACAAGCAGACATTCTAGCAAAACCGTTGGCAAGCACAAAATTTAAATTCTTTAGAAAATTGATGAATGTTGAATAAGTAATAGTGTTATTATTTGTTTATTATTTTAGAAATGGGTTAAGTATTCAGAGTTTTTGCAAATAACACAGATTTGCAAGAGGGTGTTAGATTATTAAATATACGTATTTTCAAATCAAACCTACTGAATCCACAAGTGCAAACTCACATTTAATTCGGTAGATCGTGATATTTTTGGTGACAGTTTTAGTAGACCTAATATTTACATCTACGATATACAACCAAATTATTTAGGGCAGGGATCTATAATCGACAATAAAGTTTTTATTCTATTGAAAAGAATTGCGCATATTTCAAATTATGAAGAAACAATTATTACGTACAATGTTACAAAATATGCATTTGTTAATGTAAACAAAGAACGTATTCCAAGCTGATTTTTCACTACATAATCACAATTTACCACGTTAAAAGAATAATTATTTATATACCCTAATTGGAGCACTAACATATTTCCCCGAAATGCGTTTCTTTTCATATTAAAATAAACTGCTGGCCACTAGAACTTACACATAGAGAATTTTAGGTAAAATTTAAAGTTCAATATTTTCAACAGGAATGCAAATTTTTGAACGCGGCTTGCAAATTTTAAGAGCTAGTTTTTTTTTGGATTAAGCTGCATGACGTATATTTATCGTAGGAACATAAGTTTATTATATACGGGGTGATCAATGAAGTCATGCAAAAAATCAAAAAGTTTGTATGAGTTGAATTTCCGCAAAAAATTTTTTTGGTCGTTGCAATATGGTTCGTTACTAAGGTAACATCAATATCTCTAGACGGTTTTGTCAGTTTTTGGATTAAGGCCCTTAGGCCTTGTACACACTACTCAACATAAAATTTGGATACCGAAATTTTTAAAATGCTATAACTTGACATTGGATTGGCAGTTCTTGATGATTTTTGCGGATTTGGAATCCTTATTTCACGTAGATTTTCTATGGTCTAAGCATTTTATTTGAGGGTTGAAATTTACACATTATACCGGGTCGATAATAAACAAAAACGTAGCGACAAGAACAAGTTTATTACATTATATTCTACAATGTACAAGATTGCTTAACAACGGCCAAAAGTCAATTCTTAAAAAATTTATAATTCTAATTCTGGTAATTTTTAATAATTAAAAAAAAAATTAACTAAAAAACTAAAAATTAATTTAATTTAAACTTAAATTAAAATTACCTAATTAAAATTAGGTACATTAATTAAAAAAAAAGATAAGCTAATATTTTGTTGGTCCTCCTGCTCGTAATATTATTTCCCGACATCGATTTGGTAGAGTATCCACAAGATTATTTATAAAATCTTGTGGAATATTCTCCCATTCTTCACGAATGGCCTCACTGAGCGTTTCTAAGGTTTCAGGGGGTACATCAAGAGATCTTACTTTAAGTTTTAAATAAGACCAAACGTGTTCGATGACATTAACATCCGGAGACTTTGCAGGCCAGTCCATCCTATTGATGTTTTGTGATCCTTCGCGCTCTGTGAGGTCGAGCGTTGTCATCCACCAATAGAAGTTCTGGGCCGTAATGTCGAGCAAAAGGAACAACAATAGGTTCCAAAATTTCCTCCTGATAAACAGTAGCATTAATGGTTTGGTTGGTAATGAATAGCTCGGTTTTACCATTTCTTATGATACCTCCCCACACTGTAACACCTCCGCCACCAAATGCTTCTTGAGGGTCCATATTTTCATCTAAATATCGCTGATTTGGCCTTCTCCAAACTAAAATTCGGCCATCGGAGTGAAACAAATTAAATCTTGTTTCGTCAGTAAATAAACAATGGCTCCACTCTGCATTACCCCAATTCGCATGCCGATTTGCCCATGCCCGCCTATTCGCTCTATGGTGTTGTAATAACCGCACACATTTTGCTCTGCGACGGGCTCTATAATTTAAAATGTTTGGCATTATGTTATATTTTTAAAAAAAAATCTCACCTCAAGTTGTTTTTATTTAATGTTCTTCTCACTGTTCTATCCGAAACTCTCACCCCCGTTTGTTGTCTTAAAGAGTCATTTAGTTTTCTAGAGTTCTTTGTTCTATTCCGCATAGTTTCTCTCATTAAAATTCTTTCGGTTCTTTCGCTTATTTTTTTTTGTATGTCCACCCCCATGCCCATAAATATGATCACCAGTAGTTTCGACGCGGCGGATCAAATTATAAATTGTCTTTCGGCTGACATTGTAAGTGTGCGCAATTTGCTGTTTTGACATTCCTTCGTTGAGAAGTCGAATGCAATTTTCCCTTTCTGCCGTGGTTAAACGCCTCATATTAATTAAACTTTACAAAATTATAACATTGAAATGTGTCAGATTATTTCTAAAATAATGTAAACAGTTTTTAATTGCATAGCAACAAATTTGTTTTTCCAATGCCTACTTTGAAATAGACGCGTCGCGTAGAAATTACACCCGATCATAATTATGGGCTTGGGGGTGGACAAAGAACTCTGTAAATCTGAATGACTCTTTAAGACAACAAACTGGGGTGTGAGTTTCGGACAGAACAGTGAGAGGAACATTAAATAAAAACAACTTGAGGTGAGAATTTATTTTTACAAAAACTTAAATAATGCCAAACCTTAGAGCGCGTCGTACCCTACGTTTTTGTTTATTATCGACCCGGCATAATGTGTAAATTTCAACCCTCAAATAAAATGCTTAGACCATAGAAAATCTACGTGAAATAAGGATTCCAAATCCACAAAAATCATCAAGAACCGTCAATCCAATGTCAAGTTATAGCATTTTAAAAATTTCGGTATTCAAATTTTATGTTGAGTAGTGTGTACAAGGCCTAAGGGCCTTAATCCAAAAACTGACAAAACCGTCTAGAGATATTGATGTTACCTTAGTAACGAACCATATTGCAACGACCAAAAAAATTTTTTGCGGAAATTCAACTCATACAAACTTTTTGATTTTTTGCATGACTTCATTGATCATCCCGTATATAATAAACTTATGTTCCTACGATAAATATACGTCATGCAGCTTAATCCGAAAAAAACTAGCTCTTAAAAACTTAAAACTAGCCGCGTTCAAAAATTTGCATTCCTGTTGAAAATATTGAACTTTAAATTTTGCCTAAAATTCTCTATGTGTAAGTTCGAGTGGCCAGCAGTTTATTTATATTTAAATTGGTTTTCCTTCTATTTTATTTGGTAGGTGTACGATGTGCAGTTGCCGAGAATATTTCGATAATGAAAGTCTGCAGCCGTATAATCATGTTATGTTCGTATTATCCTACACAGAAGGGATTTACATCCCGGCTTAAATTTTCTAAATGCGCAGATAAAAATTGCTTCTTCCATGGATATCTCCCCAATGCTTCGTATTTTTATGGCATTTTGTTGTCAGCAGTGTCAGCATATTCGCAAATGCAAACTGATACAGCTTGCGTCTAAAAAATACGGTTTATACCAATTCAATATGCGCTTCCAGGTTACGTGAAATTTGATCGACACGTTTCAAAACCCAACTGAAAAATCAACATCAGTTTGTTGTCAAAAACAGCAAATTAATAGCTGAATTTACTAAATTAGTCACATGTATTTTTACCGGCATGTACGAATATCAAGAGAGCATTAAATATCCAAACAACACGTTTTTAACGAACTGAATTTAAACCGATACCCGACCGGGATTTAATTCGTTCATTTTCATTTAACATAGATTTAGTGTTCTGTAAATTCCAAATTTACCTGTTCTGCGGAATATCGCAGTTGTATTTATGTTTATTTTGAGAGAGTAATGATTATAGCTGTAATAAAATAAACTTTTGAATTCGCCATACTGGCTCAGACTATTGCACCTGAGAGTTGTGCAACGTACATCTTGTTATAATAGTTCTCTTTTTCGCTAGAACACATGAAAGCAGTAATGTTAGGTAATACATGGTTGTGTTGTTATTTTTTCGTTAACTCTAAATCAACTATTTTAAACCAGGTGTCAGGTTGTTTTGGTGCGGATTAAGTCCGAAAGTTTGTATATTGCTGGTTTTCCTAATGTAATAAATTCATCATTTAGTCTTCAATAAATAAAAAAACCGCTGCCCAAGGAATCACTACTTCCACATCCAGAGTTTGTATCCAATCTTATGCACACTAAATTCCAATGTAATATTTTATTCCCTTTAATAATAGAGTGGAGGTGGTACAGGGGGTGGCTAATGTAAACAAAAATTTAGAAGTCCTTGGTTCCCGTATACACACTAAATCCCAATTTATTTTTTTATTCCATTAAACAATAGGGTGGGGGTGGAAATGGGGGTGGTAGAGGGAGTAACTAATGCCAAAATAAATTTTAGAGGCCTTTGGTTTAAATCCCAATTTAATTTTTTACTCCCTTTAATTATTGGGTGGAGGTGGCAATGGGGAGGTAGAGGGGGTAGCTAACGCCAAAAAAAATTTGTTAGACGTTTCGTTCTTGTATACACACTGAATCACGTTTTAATTTTTTTACCGTCTTTAATAATAGGGTGAGGGTGGCAAGGGGGATAGCTAACACCGAAAAAAATGTTTTCGACGTTTCGTACTCGTATACACACTAAATCATATTTTAATTCTTTTTACCCCGTTTAATAATCGAATGGGGGTGGCAATGGGGTGGTAGAGGGGGTAGCTAACGCCAACAAAATTTTTTTAGACGCTTCGTTCTTGTACACACACTAAATCGCATTATATTTTTTTAACCCCTTTAATAATAGTGTGGGGGTGGCAATGGGGGTGGTAGAGGGGGTAGCTAACGCCAAAAAATTTTTTTAGACGTTTCGTTTTTGTATATATACTAAATCTCATTTTAATTTTTTTTTACTCTCTTTCATAATAGTGTGGGGGTGGTATTGGGGGTGATAGTGGGGCGGGGGTGGCTCATGCAAAAAAAAAAAAATTGAGACCTTAGCTATTCGTACACGCCCTAAATTGCAATTTTATTTACTCTTGCATGCTTATTTTACCTATTTAGCCTTATTTAGTCCATTTACCCCTGAACCCTTCAACGGAAATAGATCAAAATATAATCTAGTTCCAGATCTCGTTACAATACATAAGTGTACCAAATTTCAAGTCAATATCATAAACGGTTCCAGAGTAAACGCGCGCACAAAAAAGTTACAGACAGACCGACAGACAGACAGAATTTTTTTTTTTTTGCTCAAAGGACCTCGCACCAAATGCGTGGGTAATTTTTTGTCGATGGAATCGTTCCAAAATCTAGGAACAGAATCTTTAGATCATTCTGAATAAAAGTTGTCATGTATATAAAATCACAGAATGAATGCCTTTATTTCAAAAAATACAGCAGGTCGTACCTCCGAAATTCGAAATTTTAAAATCGCGATTATACGTATTTTTTTAGCAAAACAAACTTATACAATTCGTTTATATGGAGTAATTATATATGTAGAATACTGTATACTTATGTAAATAAGTGTAATATTACGTTTTCAGTATTTATACGCAAAGTACGAATCAATAGTTACAAAAATTATTAGTATATAATATGAAAGCTTACAAGCGTTAAAATTATATTAGTTATAGTTCAAGTAGGAATAAATTGAGACATAAAAAACATAACAAAATCTTTACGACCTCATTAAATTACCATTTCTCTTTATTATTATTTATTTATGCTATTTTTTTTTGTAGTCTTTCCGTGTTAGCGTTTGAGGTATAGATTAGTGAATAGCAGCATGTAAAGTGAGGTAGGATTAAAGAATTATATACGGTCATTTTGTTGATTGATAAACTAAATAATTACCGATTTCGTGGCATATGCAATAATTTGATAAGAAATTACTTGACAAACAAAAAACAAGTTGTACGTATTGATTCAGTTCATAGAGAAGAAAGACCAATCTTTTCAGATTCAAACTGGGAAAGGTTAAAATTAAAGCAAAACGTGGTCTTTTTAATATTACGCAATGGCTAAACTCGAACTTATTGATCTTAAATACAAGAAAAACAAAATTTATTACTTATATATATTTATCGCTGAACATAATGGGTTAAAACAATATAAATATTACATGTCATGGCTGCAACAACATCCTAGGAATTTTGATGTCTGCGAGTGTGTAAAATTATTTTCAGATATAAAGGTTTCTGGTAAGGGGATTTTAGATGAAAATTCATATATACGGTATTACCACGTCCAGTGGAAGTATAGTAACGCCGCCAAAAAAATAAAAATATATATATTTTTCTTTGTTGAAATAGGCTTAAAATGTCATGAAACGTCGAGATTTTAAAGGACCCCGCACCAAATGCATGGGTAATTTGTTGTCGATGGAATCGTTCGAAAATTTAAGACCAGAATCTTTAGGTCATTCTGAAGGTTGTCATGTACATTTTTTTTTTTTTTTTTTTTTAGGCCAGCCTAGGCGCAGCTCGGCATTTGCACGTCTCGCAGATGGTTCCTCGTCCAGATTGAGGTACCAGCGTCAACAGCCGCCAGTGAAGAAGTGCGCGAGTTAATAATAAAAGTGTAATTTTAAGTTTTGTTGAATCTGTTTTTTTAGATGTTTGTAAATTTTATCACCTTTTTTAATCTGCATTCTGCAGAAGGAGCCTAGGTATAAGTTTTAATTGTTTTAAAACCGAACCAGGACTAGTCCGCCCGGTCCTGCAATCCGCCACAGCGAATAACGCAGTGGTTGCACGGTCGGACCCGGGTTAGGCCTTGGGGAGGTAATAATGATGTCGTAAAGTTTTTGTTTAGTTTTTTTTTGTCTCAGGAAGTCTTTAGTTGGATTATACCTACGCACAATCTAACGTAGAAAAAAGTATTATTCTAATACTTTCATATACACTTGCAAGGTGTTGAAGCAAAAAAATTCTATAACCTTGGATTTTACACTACTAACCTTCAAATAGATTTGTTCTAAAACCCTTCCACACATTCAATATAATACTCAATAGGCACTTTATTGAAACACAAGGTAACAATTCCAACGAAATCTTTTGAGCATCGTTTATTCATTTTCATGAGTATCAGAGTAATACTTTTTGTAATACATTGCACGTATAGTTCCCATTACTCTTTGTGCTACCTCGACCGCAAATCATATCGCTTACCTTTATTGGTTTTTAATGTGCGTCGAGTCGTTCGATGCAGGCATCCGCTGTGGCCCGCGGCGATAATAATTATGTCGTAAAGTTTTTGTTGCGTTTTTTATGTCTCGGGAAGTCCTTACTTGGACTATTACTAAATATTATATTCTGAACACACACAAACACAGAAATGTTAAAAGAAAAAGTGCAACATAGCATATGCGTAAGCTTTCATATACTAATAAAGTATTTTATATATATAACTACATCATATAAACCAATACATAAGCTTGTTTTGGTAAAAACTACGTAAAATCGCGATTTTAAAATTTCTAATTTCGGAGGTACGACATGCTGTATTTTTGAAATAAGGGCGTTTTGTGATTTTATGTACATGATAACTTTTACTCAGAATGACCTAAAGATTCTGTTCCTTGATTTTAGAACGATTCCGTTGACAACAAATTACCCACGCATTTGGTACGGGGTCCTTTAAAATCTCGACGTTTCATGACATTTTAAGCCTATTTTAAAAAAAATATATTATTATTTTTTTGCGTTACTATACTCCCACTGGACGTGGAAGTAATACCGTATATATGAATTTTCATCTAAAATCCCCCTTACCAGAAACCTTTATATCTGAAAATAATTTGACACACTCGCAAACATAAAAATTCCTAGGATGTTGTTACAGTCATGACATGTAATATTTATATTGGTTTGACCCATTATATTCAGCAATAAATATATATAAGTAATAAATTTTGTTTTTCTTGTATTTAAGATCAATAAGTTCGAGTTTAGCCATTGCGTAACATTAAAAAGACCACGTTTTGCTTTAATTTTAACCTTTCCCAGTTTGAATCTGAAAAGATTAGAACTGTGTCATGTGAAATGATTTTTCCAGAAATATCTAAGTTTAGCATATAATTTATATACAAATGAAACAGAGATGGTCCTAGTATTGTGCCTTGAGGAACTCCATATTCTACTGGTTTTTCTTCACTATGAACTGAATCAATACGTACAACTTGTTTTCTGTTTGTCAAGTAATTTCTTATCAAATTGTTGCATATGCCACGAAATCGGTAATTATTTAGTTTATCAATTAACAAAATGACCGTACATAACTCTTTAATCCTACCTCACTTTACATACTGCTATTCGCTAATCTATACCTCAAACGCTAATACAGAAAGACTACAAACGAATGCATTTTATATGCAGATGACACTAAAATTTATAGTAATCCTCTCACCCACTATTTTCAACTTCAACTCGACTTTGACAACATCTTTAAATGGAGTGATGACTGGCTGATTCCGTTAAATATTAATAAATGTGTCGTTCTGCATCTGGGTAAACTGAATCCCAATCACAACTACCTCATTGGACTGACATCTGTTGAAACCGTCACAATATATAAGGACTTAGGAGTATACATTTCATCGAATCTATCCTGATCCCACCACATTTCTTGCTGTGTCAATAAAGCCAAGCGACCTCTATTTTTATTTAAAAAAGTCGTGGCCTTATGACTACGTATCGAGTTTTACACGACACGTACTCCATTGACTTAAAGCACCTTTTTAATAGAAATTCGGATGTTCGACTTCGTGGCCATGGTTTTAAATTGTGCCATGAATTTTATCACTGCACCGCTAGGGAAAATTTTTTATGCAACCGAGTTTTTCACTGTTCGAATTGTCTACCTGATTTTGTAGTGTGTTCTTCTTCGACTAATTCGTTCAAACACAATATAGACTCTTTGCTTTTTAGTTTTTAATGAACTTTTGTTATTTATTTTTTTTCCATAATTTCACTGTATGTCTGACTTTTTTTTCTAGTTATGTTATTATATTAATCTATAGTATATAATTTTAATCCATAATAATTGTTACCTATTTTTTGATGCGTTAATGTATTATTCCAATTTGTATATATGTAAATATATTGAGTTTTACAGGTTTTTCAAAACCTTAACTCTTATTTTTGTAATAATAATAATAAAATAAAGCAATGCGAATTATTTTAGAATATACCATGAATACAAACATTAAATTGATGCTAAATGTCTTAAACTGATCTGACATTATTTTTACACGCATAAATGATTTTTAGTTATCAAATGGTTAATAATTTACTACCAAATTACTTAAAAGACCAAATAAAATTTACGCGTGATGTCCATCGATATAGTACTAGGCAAGAATATAACATTTATATTAATACAAATTCTAAAACCAGTTCTACGAACAGTTTATTCCATCTGGTCTCATCCAATTTTAAATAATGACATAAACAATGCTTGCTCTCTAAAAGTAAATAAAATAAATCTTCAAAACCACCTTAGATCTTTAAAGTAGCTTATTTCTGCTAATGTAGATTGTAGATATAAATATGTGATGCTAGATTTAGGATAGATATAAGTGTGTAATATTCAACTTATCCGTATTTTTTACTTAAAACTGTGACATGTATGTCCTTGAGATAAATAAACTTCATTCATTCGTTAACTCAAAAATCTGCGGCAATTTTAAAGAAATAGAATAAGTTTAGAAATCAAAGATCAATTCAATTAAGAGTAAAATTGGTTTCTACATTTCTCCATTTCAGTAAGTTGTGAGACCCAGAACCTTTACATCCAAATTTCTTTTTGTTGTTAACGATATAATATTTAGTCTGAATTTGCAAACGCGTTAGCTATAAATTATGACTGTGTTAAGTATAGACTAGCTCTACGTTCAGATGTTAAGTGAAATAAGGTGAGAAACACAATAGTGCTATGAGGTATTTGGCTGGAATTTAATGGAATTACCCAATGTTTCCTCATTTTCCGTTATAATTAATATATTGCGGAATCTGACAAGGAAATTTAAGGTTAATAATACACTATAATACTACGAAATGAACTATTCGGGTAAATAAATTATAATTATAATAATGTGAGGGATGGAATATGGAAAGGAAATGCAAAAAAGAACAAGTAATGTTAAATGGTATGTAAATATGTATACGCGACTATTACTATTGTCTACGTCTATTTTACGTATACATAATTTTGTGCTGTAATAAACATTACCGGACATGGCCGTTCATGGCGACTTTTTACTAGAATAATATATGCACTATAAAAGTCACAGATAAATTTTATGCTAAATGAAAAACAGTTATTTTAAACAAACCAGGCATTTTTAAATGAATGATCCAATAATAATTAATTTTTATGACACTTATAACGATTATTGAATTAAATCAGATATTTATCCACTTCCATATACAGAAGTTGTGAAAAATATTTTGTTTAATTTCCCACGATACATCTTTTTTTAAAAACAATTAGAAAAAGAAGTCAAAAAATGGGTAAAGGTTCCCTTAAATACATCTTGTTACTGGACAAGCTAAAACCAAGCAACATTTTTTAGACTACATTTTCTCTCCTTTTTGACGAATATTTCCTTCTCCTCAATTAAACCTCTGATAAATTTTGGACAGTAAAACTTGTGTTTGTTGCAAAATATAAGAACTTAAAAAAAAATAGCAGACCAGCTGAGTATTTAAATTTGATATATCCTAAATTATTATACGCCAATAGTCACCATATTTAATAAGAATGTGCCTTTTACAAAAGTCTACAATTTCAAAAAAAAAGTGACGAAAAGTTAATTTGGAACAAAAACATGTGCATTTTTTCGTTTTAACTGTTTGGATATAAACAAAATTATATTTGGCAAGACACGTTTTCACTAGGTTAGGTTAGGTTGAAATGTGTGTGGGTCTATGCTAGACCTTCCTCTGCGACCGGTCTATTTTGGCTTACTCATAATTTATATTTCACCCAATAGGTTCAGCTTTTTAATAAAGCTGGTAACCTTATTGGGTGAGAGATTGTCCAGGTCCTCAGGCAAAAACTGTCCCTTGCCAAATAATGAGAACCGGATACTTTCTGCAGTGGGGCAAGTGAACGGAACATGCCTTGCCGTTTCATCTTCTTCTGAACACAGACGGCATTCGGCGTTTTCCACCAGTCCATGTGCAGGTGATGATTCAATCTGTAGTGCCCAATGTATAGGCCGATTAGAGTGCGTAGGTGTAACCTGTTCAACTCTAGCCGCTTTTTAGCTCTTGATTTCAAAGGATATGTGATGAATTCCTTCGAATGAGCTAATCTTGGTAGTTCCTGCTAGTGGTGGAGAGTCTTACTATCGGCCCAATCTAGGATATTTCTTTTGGCAGTGCTTGAAAATATGCCAAGAACTGGTTCTGGTCCTATGCATTTTGACGCCGAGCTCTCTATGGCTAGGCAATCGGCAGTTTTGTTGCCCTCCAGCCCAGAGTGACCGGGCACCCAGACCAGAGTCAGTTTGTTATTCTTACCCAATTGAATTAGCGCCTTTTGGTAGTTCCACACAGTTATATGATCTTTACGGGCTGCTTGGCTGTCTGAGAAAATCTTTATTGGTGCATTAATTCCTGCGTCCGAGAACACAATTCAATGGCATATATTTCAGCCTGAAAAATTGTCGCGGTGTTACCCAGGCTCGAGGTCAGTCTTATCTTTGGGTTGCGACTGTAAATTCCAGCCCCTGTTCCTTCAGGTGTTTTGGAACCGTCTGTAAACTAACAGCTACCTACCTTCTGTAGGTCGGTTTTATTCCGATCCCACTCATTTCTTTCAGGAAATGTTGAAAGGCAGCTCCTGGTAGGCATCACATCATCTGAAAGCATACCTAGGATGCTGTGGCTATGTAGGCTATTCATTAATCCGTTGCGTTCCATGATGCTAGCCTGCCACGTTTTCACTAAATATGGTGAATTATACAGATTCTGTGGCTCAATACTTTCTCGTTAGGCTTGCGATCAAGTAGTTGAGTCTGAATTCTGGCTAGGGACTGAATTTCAGGGTTATTCTTACATCTTACCAAGATGGTAGTCAGCTGCGCCAGATGACAATGTCGTAGGGGTTGTTGCTTAATTGTCTATGTGCCTGTGTCTGAACGCGAACGAATGTCTGGGATTTGAAAAAATAAAATATACTTTGTGCATCGTCCCTCATTCCAGACGCGTCCGTGCCTAAACTTGCCTATTTAAGGTGGTTCAGTTTCCGAACCCTGTATCCAATCCAAACTTAATTGGTTTCAGGATTAAATAAACAGTTCGGATTAAAACGTTGAAATTAAAATATTTATATTTCACTAGTTACACAAATAATTTAGAGATGATTTTGGATTAAAATGACTCAAAAATTTTCTTATTTAATATTGGTACGTTGAAGATTAACGTCTGAAAAAACTAAATTCATTTTCAGTTTAAATGTTTGACTGAAAAATTAACTTTTGGTTGAGAAAAATTTAGAAACATGATTTTAGAATGATTTTTACTGGTTTGCAGTCGAGAGAACGGAACACGTGGAGTTGAAGAAAGCAACCAACTTCTCGATCCAACTTTCCTCTAGTATTTAGAGCAAACGCTTCTTTGTTCAAATTTTGACAATTGCGTCCGACCGAAACAGGATATCTGGGAACTGTTCTGTTTTCATTTGGCGTGCACCTGCCATTTATCTCAGCACGGGTCACGTGACTTGTGTTGTAAACTTGAATTTTGCAGCGAAATCCTGAAATTTAGTTATTAAGACACCTTTAAATCGAAAATGAATTAAAAGCCGCATATTACGAATAAAAGTCTTGTTGTTATTAATCATTTTCTTGCCAGACATTAATGAATTTTGTGATTTTTGAAATCTTAAACCCAACTCAAATGGGACGGACGGGAATTCAAATTGTTAGACCACATAGCTTTGATATTCAAGCACTGACAGCCAGCTGTTAGAAACGTATTGATGTGAACATTGTGTTAATGGAAACTTATTTTGTATTAACAAATATTAAGAGATTTTAACGGGACTGAGCTGAATAACTGAAGTTAAGACATTATTCAATTTTACAAAAATTTCAAACGAATTAAGGATCATGAAATTTTTTATGAAATTTTGGCAACTGCTTTAAAATTACGATTTTAGGAACGGAAACGAAATATTAGTTAATGCAGCGGCAAGCATGTGAACGATTCATCTTTCGGAGTCTGAAGGATATTTCAAAAGTGAATGTTAACGTTCACAAAATTAGGGTTCAAGATGACTGTTTCAGACGGAGAATAATATGAAAATTTATACTTACTGTTCGTTTTTGCTTAACTGCTGCTCTAATGATATCTATTGGACGTCGTAACACTATAAACCTAACACTGGATGTACCACACTTTCTTAAAATTATACCTGAAAGGGAATTTTGTTAGAAAACACAATTAAAAGACAATATAAAGGTCAAAAATATATATTGAATCTTCAAAAATTTTATGGTTTTACAACAACTTTTAAGAAATGAAGTGAGGTACCGTCATCGGTTTAAGCGCTGAGACCTCGATCGGCGAAGTTAAGCAGCGTTGGTCGAGTCCGTCACTTGGATGGGTGAACGGCATCTCATTTCGCCGTCCTGGTTGAGTGGAAGAGTAGCTGTAGCTAAACTCCGCCAGGACGTAAATATAAACAAGGCAGTTAAAAAAAAAAAATGTTTAACAAACACTAATCTGGCCCGCGTGCAACACATGGTGAGGAACGGAACGATTCATAATGTACCAACTACCATCCAAAATGCAGTTTTGTGAGCTAACGATTACACAAAAAGATTCAAGAAAGTTCAAATGTTTCTGAAATTGGTGGGCTTTTGCTTGCCTGTCTTATTCACGTATTTGTATTTCAATATCAATTTTGGTCGCTTAAAAATGCTTGAAGCGCTACTACTTCGAATTATATTGTGCAATTACAATTTTATACGTTCAGGCAAGGCGGTCCCATGCACATATGAGTACATGGCAAAGATACTTTTCTGACACCGAATCACTGAGGAACCGGTTTAGGGCAAACCCCGTTAAAACTCATCATTTCCCCGTCAAAATCGACTGCTAGGAAACGATGGGGGTCCCATGTCGCTAAGGGCTATCTTCGCTAAAACTCACGATATACTTTGGATAGACGCTGGATTAACTTGTCCTCATATTCAAGACCTCGTATGAGTTGCAGTGCTTAACAACGTGGATTCGTAAAAGGGTTTTTAATTTTGAAAATTCCGAAGTTAAAGTCAAATTTTTGTTATAGTTTATAAAATTTTGGTGTCGGGGCGACATTACGTCCCTGTGCAGCGACATTTACTACACCTTCTAAAATGACGCTCCTTGAGGAGTTATGAAAATGTTTGCATAAAAATCGCTCCGTAGAGCGAAAATATGATTAAGAATATTAAAAACCTCTTCCACGATATTTTTACGTGAAGCACGCTTTTCATCGAAATATTTCCTAAGTCGGATTTTGTTACAACGACGAAAAGTATACCGAGGGTTTTGCCGTATTCTTTAACAAGCACTCAGAGATTTTATAATTTGGAAAATTTGCAAAGTATGAATGTGTTATTTAATATTCTAATAGTCACGTCGATGACAAGCAATAAAATGGGTTTTGGTAAGTCTATTAAAGAAATTTTATGATTCTTTTTCCATAAAAACGATTAACTATGAAATTTGTTGAAAAAAGAAAAGTTGTATATTGTAAAATCAATTTTCATGTTAAATTTTGAAGAAGGATTTGCTATAAAGTTGTTGATCGTAAAATTTTGTAACTGAAGTGAATTTTAATAAGCCAGGAGGGTTTTTTGGCAACTATTACAAATTATTTGGTCGAACTTGTTTACGTCTATGTACTTTTGGCAAATTTACTAAAAATATGACTTTTTTATTATATTTTGCGCTACGTAACGCATAAGTGGAGTTTGCGATGATTTCTCTGTTTTCTAATTTAATTTATTCAGCTTAATTTGAAAAGCACTTCAAGATGAACTGTTTGAATGATGGGATAGCTGAGCTAATGTCCGCCAGGATAAAAAGTTACAAACAGTAACGAATCTGCCAGCTTTCAAGAAGGCGAATCACAAAACAAAAGCAATGGACCCACATGGAGCCACGGAAACAAAATTGAACCTGAATCGCTAGCATCGAACTATTAAATAATGTAGTCTCTTCTGAAGCTTTTAGAGAGTAGCAAATCGAGAACAAATCGAAGAAGAAAGGGAAATGTATGATTGCCACTGACACTCCAGAAAAAGAAGATAGAGCTAAAAAATTATTGAAGACAAGAAAGAAGCGAATAATGAAACCAAAGCAAGTACATAAGGGAGAACTTCGGACAGTGGATCTTTAAGTGTCGTCATCTCAAAATCGGAAATATCTGATAAGCACATTGCGACAACTTCAGAATTTAAAGAGCTAGAAGGAAATCCTGAACGAAAAGATTATGTTCTTGTTGGTTTTAAGGCGAACAATAATAACATATTTTAAATGGCAGAAATACTTTCAGATGTAAACGACTGAAATGAGTACATGGTCAGCTTCTTGCGCAAATCTCAGAAAATATTCGAAAAATTGAAACCACTTCAACATAGAACTTTTTTAGTCACACTTGACACAACAAAAATATTTTCAGAACCTGTAAGGATACAGTTACTAATTCAAATTACAACTGAAATAGTATCATTTATCTTAATTTTGTTGCGAATTTTAATAAATTAAAAATAATATTAAATTTGTTAGATACTAATAGCATCACACTGTATCTAATTGGATTGAGCGGTTCTTGAAAGATACACGTGCCAAGAAATTGGAAATTGCCGTATTATAATTCTAAAATACGTTTTCAGTAAACGTGTTTATTATACCAGAGGCATTTTCATCCGACGTTTTTCCTAATTTTCTTCAGCTAAAGCAATATTCCGGCTATGCAGTATGGTCATTAAAGCGTTAATATTTCCTAATTTCCTTAGATCCTTTTCGGGATAGGCAAAAGGATCCTTGACACAGGTGAGTGGATGGCGTAAAAGGACTTTTATAGTTGTTATAAGATATTAAATACAGAGTATCGCGCTGCAGATAAAGTATAAAGGTTTAGCAACAAAAAAAAATATTTCAGGGATTAGATATTAATACATATCTTGGTGGTGGAGAGTGCAAGTATACAAAAGTGTTTTAGAAATGAATTCTATTTGCTCTTTATTTTTATCTTAAATTGTATTCTAAGATTATCTACATATGTTTATTAATATTACCGTTATCTTTTCTTATTGACATAATTATATTAATATATTTTAGAGTAGTTTCTTCTTGTGTAAAGGTTTAATACTTGTATTTTTTATGTATATCTATGATTTATTATTGTTATTATGATAAGAAAATTAATGTGTATTAATTAAGGCGAAGTGGAAAATCGCTTTACCGAACTTCGATCTTTTGTGTACTAATATTGTAACAGTATTATTCAATAAACGCTATTTGTAATTGTAAGTACTACCATTAATTTTCGCGAATATGTCGATGAAGTAAACGCTATTTAAAAACACCCTGTAGTACCTATCGCTTATAAACTTCATACCGCAGAATTAGCATTAACTTTTCAGTAGATCGTGACACCGCGACACTTCAATAAAATTTCTGGAAAAGCAATACATCCAAATAATGGAGTAACTTAACTTCTCAGCAAAGTTTCTTTGAGAAGGCACAGATGTGAAAATACCACATCTTAGTAGCTGTCAGTATCATTTATTAGAAAAGAGTGGCTAGGACGAGAGTGACAAGGGAAACGTCTTAAAGTGTTAGAAGGATCATTAACTTCATTTCTGAAATCGGTTCAAATCGTTACAATTGAACGCCTTCCCTTATCTAACTTGACCAAATACATTCGACGAAATATTTTATTGCCGACGCTAAATAAAAATAAAACTCTTTTTAATGGAGAAAAGGGGAGAATGCGGATGGAAATATTTTTTCTTCAGCTTTAGGAAATTAAATTCAATTAATGTAATGATTTGTTTCTGCAGCGTATTATGTCAGGAAGCAAGTGCCTTGAGATTTCAGAAATAATACTCATCAGCACTTTTTCGTCACGTATTTTTAACCGGTTTAACTTTCCTTTGATAAATGTTTAAAGAAACAAATTTATTTGTACTGAATATATTTAATTTTAAAACGTTATTTTTTCTGGTAGTCATAGATTTGAGGATTGGCGGCCAATATCAAAGTCCAATATCGGCCTTAGAAGACTTTGGAAAATTATTTTTTATGAAAGTAGCATAGAGTCAAAAGGCACACATTTTAAAAATGTTTTGAAATATACAGTGACTCGCCACAGCGGAGCATCTTCGAGGTAATTTTTTTTAAATGGAACACCCTATATAGTTTTACATTTATGAATTCAGCGTATAATTAACTTTCCAACGACCTCCAAATTTTTTGTTTTTGACGTGGGGTAGCCGAGTTATTCGAAAAAATATGAAAATTTCGGTCGGGACAGGATTTAACATATTAATTCGCTGTGTGTGTGTTACTATTAATTAAGAAGATTTATTTTGTAATTATGTAGATAAGGGATGTACTACAACGACACAACCATCAAGTATTGATTATAAATTTATGCGGGGTGTATTTTATATTAGCGCTATTCAGGACATTTCAAAGTGAATTTTCTCAATTTTTTTCAAATGGAACAGTCTGTATTGCTATGATATTCACTTATACTTAATTACAAACATGAGGAATATGTTTTCTAGTGTGTGGAATTAGATGAACACTCTGTATTATACACAAATTATTATTATCTTTGAGTAAGTACTCTTGGTATTCTTTGTAGGAATTCGAGTCTGTAGATCGCAATACACTGAAAAGTGTTTTCAGTTTATACTTTCGGGGTTTTTAGTTAAAAAAAAAAATTATCTTTATCAGTATTTTAATTTAAAGTATTTATACTTGCATGTTATCTGCTATATTTAACTTACCTTTGATGGGATATTGTACTGGGTTTTATTATGGTAGATAGCACGAAGGACTGGTATAGATAAAGAGAAAGGGACAAATTCATATTTTATAAGCAATGGAATGAATTCGAATAAATTCTATAGTATATTGTGTTTGTGATGCAAACCATTTTAATTAGGGAATCTGTATGGATAGTTATTGGGTTTTATTGCTATTTTAAAGCAAATTTTAATATATGATTTTGACATAAGTCAAATAATTTCTTATTTTCCATAAAATTTCTTAATTTAGCCAATATGAGCAATTAGAGATTATATAAACTGTTTAAGAAGAGTTAAATTATGATATGAATAGTTTTTATACATCTGGGTATCTGTATCGGACAGTCAAAATACTGAGATTACTCAAAATCATCGTTAGTGATCATAATTCTACTTCTAAACCTTCTCTAATTGTTTATTGCATTTTTATTGTTCTATTACCTTTAAATTTGTAAATTAATTTGTGCGTGAGTCCAAATTTTGACACATAAAGGATCTAAGCTGTACCAGGAAATAAATACTCACAGAATAAGATAAAAATTAGCACAAAAGATGTGTAAGACTCTCGGTCACACATTTTATTAAGGAATGTCAACCCCAATTTAAAAGGGGTAGACAGAAAACGCATTGTTAGAACTGTAACATTTGCGTTGCTATGGCAATATTAAACGTCAAACCGACCCTATATAAAGAGCTGCAATAGCTGAAAAAAATGTTTTTTCAATTAGACCACGAATCTGAAAACATGTAACAACGTAACCTGAAAATTGGAGATTTGACAAGAGTTGTTAAAAATATAATTTTGAAGAAAAGTCTAAACATTTTGAAATTGGTATCATAGAAATTTAATATTGGAGTGGAAACGAAATAGAGTTGGAGTTTTTTTTGATTAATAATTTTGGAAAGCCAGGAGAGAGTACATAGACGTTTGGAATTTATTTTGAAATCTAATATCCTTTTAAAACATTCGTGAGTTTTATTAATTTTAATACTGAACTTTTATCCATTTGTTGTCATTTTTATATTTTATATTTTAAGTTAGATCAGGCAGATTAAGTTAATATTGTTGTTTTTATATTTTACATTTTTATAAAAATACAATATATTGTTAGATTTGAATTCGAATTTGTTTCTTTGTGTGTATGTCGAGTGTCAAATTTGAAGATCAGAATTCATTCTCTGAGCATTAGGAGTATTTTTGTTAATAATAATTTAGAGTGGGAATTTATTTCCAGCACATTAATAAAGGGTTTTTTTTTTTGAAAGGGTTGTACAGGTGCAATTTGCATTTCAGATTGACCAGGGATTTACACGGCAGTATATTATTGTATTTTTGAATTGGCATGTTAATCTCTACGATTTTTGTGAAGAATATCCTATACCTAAAATCGATATTATTATGTTTTCATTAAAAATCATTAAATTATAATACTTTTCATTTCCAACCGATCTGGTAGTCATTATTTTGACATAAAGTGGGAATAATTGAAAGCAGTATTAAATTTTGTTCTGAGTGCGCCTTGGTTGCATAATCGTTTAATATTACAAACAAGTTGACATAAATAATATGAACAGAAAATACGGTATTAGGTAATACAAAAATTAGCACTATTTTAAAAATTCAAAGTCATTTTGAACCTAATTTATTGAAATAAATAATACCTAGTGTTTATGAGAACTGTTCAAAGTGGCCTCCCAGTACGTCTATACATTTCTGTAGACGACTTTCGAATGATCTACCGACATGTCTTAAAATATCTAGAGCAATTTCCAGAAAAACTTCCCCTATTCTGTCTTCCATATTTTCTTTTGTAGTTATAGTAGGAGCTTTGTTCACTCGCTCCTTATTATATCCCCACAAGAAAAAGTCTATTGTGGTCACATCAGGACTTCTAGCAGGCCAATGAGGAAGATGCATGGATTTTAAAAATGCTTAATTTTATTATTTTTTCATAATATGTACTATATAAGGTGATAATATAATAAAAGAAACTCATAAAAAAATTTCGCTTCGTAAATATGCCACATTGAAATTTGAACTTTTGTGTAAATAAAACCACGTGACTGAAAATGCTATAATATTGCTTTGACGTCATTTTGACGTCACTAATTGAATTTGAGTTTGCTAATTTACGTTGTTATTCTTAATCTTGTTATTAATTATTGGTTAATATAACGGATAATCATTTTATAACATCCCTAAAGTGCTTATCTATAACCACAGTTTCCTTTTTAGATATTTCAACGTTTTAACAATAACGACGTGACGCTACAGGTTACGAATGACGCTATTCGTTAGGGATAGAGCGTTTTAATAGTTTTAAATTCTCAGCGGAAATAAATATTTTTTTTTACCCTCAATTTTAACAAAAAAGAAAAAGAGAAAATACGAGGAAGCATATTTTTCTGTCGTCGATCTATCTGTGATATAAAAAAAATCATGCAACTTCCTCATTATGGGGTCTTCCTCTTCCTATCCAGCCATTTGAAAAAACGTCGTTTAAATGTTCGCGAATAACTGCAGTCTGGTGCACAGGTGCTCTATCATGGAGGTACCACATTTTCTCCCTAATATCCCTAGAAACATTCTCCAGTAATTCTTCCAAGCTGTCTTGCGAAAACTCGAAATAAATTTTACCACTCACACGTCCACCAAAAAAAATGTGGTCCTATCACATAATTCCCAACAATTCTTCCCCAAACATTCAACGACCATCTTATTTGGCTATTTGTTGGTGAGATGTAAGAATTTGTTGTGTCGTATGAATGAAAATTATGACGATTAACATGTCCGTTTTTATGACACCTTGCTTCATCGGCAAACTGAAATTTGTTTTTTGTAGGATTCAACGGACTCAAGATCGGCTTATATCAATTTCTCTTGCCAATTCTCTTATACTGCGATGAAGACGCTCAAAAGTATGACTGCTTCGTTTTCTTCATTTTATTTATTATTATTAGCCGTTACTCGAGTCCGAGTATAAAAAATGTTACAGTCGATAAATTGTGTACAATAAAAAACAAGTAAAAGGTGTAGTCTATTGTAATTCCCATTCATCTACGGTGCACACGACTATGGCTATAGAGGCCAATTCGGGAGAGCACATGTCGACCGCAGTCAGGACAAACATAGACCTGGTTAGGTCTTGGATTCGGCCTTCTTGCAGCAACATTTCCTTGATAGCTGGCCACAACCCCTCGCCATTCGGTTCTGTCCGCTGCAAGTTGTTCCCATTGCTCGTCTGCAATACCGCAGGATTTTAGATTTTCATGGAGAGCGTCTTTGAACCTCTTTCGTTGACCGCCACGCCTTCTTCTACCGCTTAGCAATTCACCATAAAGTGTACATTTAGGAAGGCGGTTATCATGCATACGATGAACGTGACCTGCCCATCTTAGGCGTGCTCTTGAAATAAGCACCTCAAGTGGAAGGCTGTTTGCTCTCCTGAGTACTTCCACGTTTGATATGTGATGGAACCAACGGATTTTCATCATACTTCTGAGGTGTCTTTGCTGAAAACGTTCTAATTCTTTCACATGACGACGGTAAGTGACCCAGCTTTCACATCCCTGCTAGTGTTGGAATGACAACTGCTCTGTAGACAGCCATTTTCGTTGACAAAGCAAGGTCGTGGTTGTCAAATACTCTCTCTCTAAGTCCCCAGAGTGCTCTAGATGCAGCGTTAATTCTATTGCGAATCTCGCTGTCCATGTTTGCTTTGTCATTAACAACGTTGCCTAAGTAATTGAACTGATCCACCACTTCAAGAGAATTTCCGTTAAGTGTAAGTGTAATATAGTAAACCTTCCCGTGAGAGTATTTCTCAAAAAATGTTCCAATTGCCAGTGTTAGTGAAATAAAATAACTACAATTTTATAACTGTGTCTCACTGTTTGATTGTGTTGAGTTTAACAATGTAAAATACATGTGTATATATCGCCATTTTTTTTTTTTTTTTTTCATTTTATTATGTATACAAAATGTAACAGGCTTATAAATTTAAGGTCAAACCGAGTACACAATTGTGAATAAGAGATGGAAGTGTGACTTGTAACCTAATTTGATTTAGGAATTGAACACTCCATAATTTGTAACATTCAGTATTATCAGTATTTAAAAAAAGATATTGCAATGTATTTTAGAATTTAATAATTTATTGTGTATAGAAATAACTGTATTAGGAAAACATATTTTCGGTATAAAAAACTGATTAGCTATATATTATAAGTTATATATATTCTATTCAAATGTTTCGTAGCAAGTCTGGTCGATAGCCGAGTGGGTTAAGGCGCGAGGTGGCAATCGCGATTAATCTCACACGGACATCGCACCACCGGGTTCGAATCCTGGCTCCGGTACTGGCACTGTCGGAGGAAATGGTTGTATGTCCGCGTTTTTTCAATGTGTAACCCCCTTCCGCACAAGCCCTGGCTTCTGGAATTGGGGGTTGTCTAATTTCTGTGGTGTTATTTATTTATTTATTTATTTATTATCTTTTTAGCAACAATGGCAACTTCTCCGCATAATACTGCGACTGTTTTATACCGTTTTGTATACCCACAATGCCCGTAAAGGTTCCTTATCGAACACCTAATGGCAAGCATGAATATAAATGATGAAAGAAGAGGTTATACAATACTCCTTCACGTTGACCTAATTTTATACAGAATGCGTCGACTACGGAACAACTCAAAGACAAAAGCACACTTTGAAATATAAAATGAAATGTTTTGTTTGTTCCTCACATACTTTGTAAACTTAACTTGTATTATGAATTTAAAATTAAGGGTATGCTACAGATTTTAAATATTTGGTCTATTAAATTATTTCAAGAACCTAAAATTCTTAATAATTTTTTAAATTTATATGAAATCTCAGAGGTTAACGATTTGATTTCAGAGAAAGGGATATTATAAATTATTGGCGACAGGTAGGCTCAATAACCTAGGATGATTTTTTAATTTCATTTCAGGAATAAGACAAGAAGCAATTGTTCTGTAACGGGTGTTGTGTTATTCAATATTTACGAGTTAGTGATTATACGGTCTTGTTAAAATTAAAATACGAGTTAAGTTTTTTAAATATTATTATCACTATTCCTTTTCCAAATTATTTATCTTTCTAGACAATTTATGTCGGTATTTCCATCAAATTAATCCACAATTTAAGAACATGATACACTGTCTTTGCTAGTAGAAGAATATCTGCACAGTTTGCGAATATTCGTCTACAGCTCATCCAATGTTCATATTACAAAAATATTTGTTTGGCAAAACTTTAGACAGCACCGAAAAATAACTTGTATTCAAATAGATTCGCACGTTTATATACTTTAGGTGCTTTAAAATTTATAAAATCATTTCAACTTTGATATGAAAATTAAACGTACTACAATAGGTAGGTACCAGAAAGTGAAACCAAATTTTATTTTCTGCACGTCTTTTGAAATAAGCAAAAATATCGAAATTCTATAACACTGAAATGTTTTTCCTGACGTAGTGTCCAATATATTGTATGGATAATAGGACCTATGGCATTGGAAAAATAATCGCACAGTACATATAGTTTCATTTGGTACATAGTTATGTTTGCCTTTTCAAACATACCCTTCCAATCATAGTTCTGGTTCAAATGTGCTTTTAGAGGGCTGAATTACAAGTTACAAGCCTGGCGCGTTAAATGTAATAATTGCATATTACCATCAAAACGCTAATGCTTCGATTGCAACAAACACCAGCCGAACGACTGATCCTACTTAAAGGAGCTCTCGTCCCACACCACTTGCGGACTGCAGTTTCGAGCTGTTGGCTCTCGTCAGTGCAACGTAGGCATGTGACGACCAACACGAGGATGCCTGGACTACTTGGTACATTTCGGTATCTTTAGGATAGCGACATGTAAAATAGTCAGCAGGCACCATCTAGCGGTCCAGTGTCTGCTGCAATCGAAAAATAAATAGCCTAACTGGGCTTATCATAGTTTAAATGTGCTTTTAGAGGGCGGGATATTAAAACAGAATATTCTTAGTCGCAAACTCCTCTATAAAATCCTTATTTTACGATAAGGAACGTAACCAGACTACCACCAACAGCTACTCTCCGGGCTATGTGCCCCGCTGAGCGCTGAATTACAGCTTACAAGCCTGGCATGTTACGAGAGCTCCTTTAAGTAGGATCAGTCTTTCGGCTATATGGCCTCGTATTCTCTACTCAGACCCTAAACCAGGGAAAGAACTAATTTTCCCGTCTTCTTACAGGCCCATCAGTCTCCTCCCAGTCATGAGCAAGGTTGCAGAACGGGTCATCTTGAAGAGGCTAACAGAGAAGACAGAAGAGCTGAACATCATCCCGGATGAACAGTTCGCATACCGAACAGGACATTCCACGGAACTCCATGTGCTTCGCCTCACCGAGGAGATCACCAAGGGGTTCAACCAGCGTCAAGTCACCGCGGCGCTGTTCCTAGACGTCGCCAAAGCATTCGACACGGTCTGGCACGACGGTCTCTTAGCTAAAATGATGAGTATGGGTTACCCCATCGAACTCGTCAAACTAGTGAGATCCTACCTACACTGCAGACAGCTAAGGGTGAAAATCTCGGACCAACTCTCCACCTACAGGATCATGGAGGCGGGAGTTCCACAGGGATCGGTGCTGTCACCGCACCTGTTCGCCATCTATACCTCGGACCTCCCCCGGACCGACCATACAGCCCTAGCCCTGTATGCAGACGACACTGCCCTGATTGCCAGATCCTGGAAGGCCAGAGACGCAACCAGAAAACTCCAGGAAGCGGCCACACTCCTGGAAGAATGGTGCACGAAGTGGAAAGTCGCAGTCAACGCCGACAAGAGCCAAGCCATCCTCTTCAGACGAGTGCGGAAAGAAATTCCCACAGGACACGTCTCCATGAACGGCGAGGACATCCAATGGCACGACACCGTCAAATACCTTGGCGTGGTCATGGACAGAAGCCTAACATAGAGACAAAACACGGACGCCATCACAGCCAAGGCCCGACGTACGAGAGCCCTCATCTACCCAATGACGGGAAATGGGAGCCGACTTAACTTGAGGAACAAGCTCACGCTTATCAAGACCCTCATCAGGCCGCAGCTGACGTACGCCTTGGTAGCGTGGAGCTACCAGGCGAAGTCCTACATGAAGAGAATCCAGGCAGTGGAGAACATCGCCCTCAGGACGGTAGTTGACGCCCCATGGTACGTGAGAACCGCAGACATCGTCAGAGACCTGCAGTACACCACGGTCACTGAAGTCATCCGGGAACGAGCGAAGAAGCTGTACGCCCAAGCCGAGGAGCATGGGAACCCGCTGATCAGGCAGGCCACTGATTACGACCCCGCCGACGCTCCGATGCACAAGCGACCGAGGGTTCAGCTACTGGACAACGGGTAAGTATAGCCTTTATTTCCCGCTAACAGATCTGTTTCAGATACGCCAGGACGGACCACCACTACCAGAGACATGACGTTTTCAACCCTAACCCAACCTCCTTGCGGGCGTCGGACAACATACCGTCCGTCGCCCGTTGTCCTACCTGCTCCATGGAGACCGAAAGTGCTAAAAGAAGCACTTAGGTCTCCACACTCCCGAGCTACACAGCTCATCCTTACCTTTCCGACGATCCGGGGTAGGATATCAATCGATGTCCTACGTACCGGCAGTCAGTCCCAGCCAAAACTTCCTAAACCCAACTCGACCGATGACTACTCCCGGGGGTGACAAGCGGGCGAAGAAAGAAAACATCAAGACAAGAAGAGCGCCAGAAGAGACCTCAGCCAGCGAGGTTCAACAGCCAGGACCAGGGGAGGTCCGCAGAAAATACCACGACACATCTCACATTTGTGAGCTGGGTCTGGTAGAAGTACGCGGGCCCACCTATCACGAAGGCCGGTCCAGGTCTACAGAGATAATCTAGGTGCAACGAGTAATAGTCCTACTCGGCCCTAGTTATCGAGACCGACATCCAGCCAATGGATATTGGCGCGCTGATAGGGTTTATTCGGATGACCTATAGAACATTTTCAAATGTAATAATTAAGAGACATCGAATGAGCTGTTTATAAATGACTCGTTGTAGTAACTTACAAGGGACTACAAATTTATCATCTTCTTATAAATATGTGTTAGACTGACTTTCCCGTTCTGAGACACTATACCTTTCTCATGGGTTTAATCATAATCTCAATTAGACGTTTACACAGCATCGCAGCATATCTAGACAAGTAAAATATGTATATAACTACCTTTTTAAAAATATTATGTAGTAGGTTAATAAATATGTATTTTTCTTAACATTTATTTAACGTCGGCGTATTTCCGATACTGAAGACTTACCAGGATTGTTGCCTAACCATTTCTCTTTCGAAGAGTATTATAAATACATCACAGGTAATGACGACCCCCTTTATTCCAGAAGGGTCTAGAAGAGCCTCGTGTGGGAGGGGGCTACACATTTAGAGACAAGGGACAAACACCCAATATCCGTGTAAAGTGAAAAAATCCCTCTCACAGTATTTTCAACTGCCACGACCCGGGATCGATTCTGGAACTTTTGGGTGAGAGGCAAGTGCGTTTACCTCTCGACCATTAGTCATACATTGACCTCTTACTTGCCTAACATTTAATATACAAGGGATCGACGGAGGGGATGTAATTTCCTTCGGAGGATGGTATATCCACTACACAATCCTCGCCTAAGATTGCATAGCTTCTGCCCATACACTGATATGTAAGCCGCTGGAAGATATGAGGCGAGGACGTGGTCTTCCTTGTGAACACGAGCGACACTTTATTGAAGAAATATATTGTAAGAGCGAGTATGAGACTCTTGGAGGCCCACGTACACTTTATTTTGATTGAGAGAAGTCTTGGGTCAATTGCTACACCCTATGTATATGTTTTCTGGAATTTGGTGTGCACTTTGTTTAATCATATGATTTTAATTAACACTTCAATGGTTTTTATTATCTTTATCAGGGTCGAAAGCTACAATCTGTATATGTATTTCTTGATTTAAATGAAAATGAAAGCTATTTATTTAAGATAACTAAACAAGAGTTTTGAACTTCCTTATATTAATATTTGATTTAACAACGATAGGGAATAGGTAACTATTCGACAGGAAACTCAGTCGTATCTGAATTTTGCGAAAAAATACAATGTTCGTTATATTCAAATTAATATTAAAATATTAGAAAAATTCATCTAGAAAATTTTGCGCGACGGCGATAGATTTCAGGAGCGTTTTCTCTTGGCTCAACAAAAAGCTATCCCGACAGATTAGTTACAGGGAAGTAGGCTGGATTAGAACTTGATTCGAATGAGCTGAGATTTTTGTTAAATAGGTGCGGTATCGTTTCACGGAGGCCCTAGTCTCGCCGGTATGTTTTTCTCTATTTTTCCTGATGGCCCCATCAATTCATATCGGCTTGATTGCGTCATTATTGCGTAATATATAGAAAACATAAGATTTCAGGACTGAAAAATATATGTTAATTCCGGTATGAAAAAGGGATATCCTTTGGTATTTAATTGAAATTTGAATCGAATCGGGTTTGGAAGTTATCCACAATAACTATATTAATATCTTGCTGAATATTGAATCGGTCCCGTAAGGTATTTTGAAAGTCTTTAAGCTATTTTGATATCATATCAGAATATAGGTCTACGTTGAAATGAAGTGGAAGTAAGTCTTGATGGCATTAGTGCTGGCATCTTCTGGAAGTAAGTTTTGATAGTGGTGGCACCTCTATGGAATATTATAATAATGGAGGATGTAAAATCGAATTAAAGGTTGAGTGAAAGCATAAAATATGGAAGCGAATTGAAATATTGTGAACGGGGATGTGGAAAGCAGTTTTGATGTGTTTAAATATTATATGGGGGTGGTATTTTTTAGAGCAATATTTTGTAACGATCGGTCTGTAAAATGGTTGTTTTGAAAGTTAGAGGTTTGTTATCGGTGAATTTGAGTTATTTCTGAATTATCGAAAATTAGGGAATTTTTCAGATTTTATTTAATTAAGTTGTGGATTTTGGTTAATTTAAATATCTACGACTTTGTGACATGGTGAGCTGATTATATTGATTATTTTGAAAATGTTGTAACTTTTAATTTTATTTTTCCTATATGCATGAAATGTACTATAATATTGAAACGGTCACCTATCTAGGTGCTAACTGCGCCTGACCTTGCTTTACATCGCATATCGTACGTAGTAAAGACGCACCTACGTCGGCCCCCCAATTAATAAACAAGAAATAGTTATTAACGTCATAAGGCCGATATGTAGCAAATAACAGACAAGATTGAAGTTTGTAAAATCGATTTTGGTATCAATCGCGTCTGTTATTTGCGTATCGGCCGTGTGTCGTTCAGTATTTTTCATCATACCAGAAATACTTTAATATTTAACGATGATTTGTAAGCCTTGCATTTTTCTTCAATTCAAATAATTAAATTTACTAGTCACCTGTGCCTTTACCGTAGCAACATTGATAAGAACGAAGAAATCAAGAAATTCATAATTTCGGGCAATACCAGTTGTACTTTTAATTTTAGTTATTGTTCTCATGCTAAATAGTTATCCTTTTAGTTAAGTTGATTGAAAAAATAGTGAAAATTGCCAAAATAATAACGGCCTTGGCTGATACATTTTTTCGGCCTAGGCCGATATTGGTGTCATATCAATGAAGAATAGAGTACTGATAAATCATAATACCAGAATGGTATAATGAAAATGAAATTTTCGGTCATTGATTTGGAAAAACAATATTAAAGGAGTTTTATAATGTTCATTATGCTCCTGCAATATTCTTAATTTATTTGAATAGAATAGAACAAAAAACCCATTCTAAGCTTTAAAGATCATAAAGCTTTCTGCGTTTGTTTTAGATCTCCCTCTAATTCTGTTGTCATTCTAAATTCATAGACTGTTTAGAAAATGTTGAGTTAGAATATTACCCTATTAACACATTTTGAAATTATTTGAGTCATAGGAAACAAACCAATCAAATAAATACAGCACATAGTAAAGAATCATTTATCCAATGTGGTGTCCCACAAGGGACCAATCCTATCCACAACGGTTGTTAATGAGTTGTTATCTCTGAATTTCAGTGAAAATGTTATTGGCTTTGCGACTAATTGTGCTGTCACTTATGCACATATTTCTTGGACAAAATTAAAAAATAAAGCTGACTTATGAAACAAAACTAATTTTCGACAAAAAGCTTTTCACAATAAATTATTCAAGACAAAAGTTTTGCCATTCTCCTCGTACAGAGGAAACTGTTTAGAAATTACGCAAGATTTAACAGAAATTGAAACAGAAGACGCCAATACAAGAGTTCACTTGGATTCAAATCTAATACACTGAGATACTCACATAGCAAGCATTGTAAATAACAAAACATTCTCTGTTTAGCAATACAAGATGTGGTTCATTATTTAAACTTTTATTCCATGAACAATCAAATGCATTAACTAAGATAGCTGGTCCGTACCTTCACTTAATTCAGTATTATTTTGCAGAGACGGCACCAAATAAGAAGGCTATTGCTCAAAATGTCCACCATTCTTCTGAATGCAAAGTCGCATACTCTTAGACATCTCTTTAGTAGCGTGTAATTTGGTTAAAAACTTCAACAATTCTGTTGTGTTATTATTATTAGCCGTTACTCGAGTCCGAATATAAAAATGTTACAGTCGATAAATTGTGTACAATAAAAAACAAGTAAAAGGTGAAGTCTATTGTAATTCCCATTCATCTACGGTGCACACGACTATGGCTATAGAGGCCAATTCGGGAGAGCACATGTCGACCGCAGTCAGGACAAACATAGACCTGGTTGTGGTTAGGTCTTGGATTCGGCCTTCTTGCAGCAACATTTCCTTGATAGCTGGCCACAACCCCTCGCCATTCGGTCCTGTCCGCTGCAAGTTGTTACCATTGCTCGTCTGCAATACCGCAGGATTTTAGATTTTCATGGAGAGCGTCTTTGAACCTCTTTCGTTGACCGCCACGCCTTCTTCTACCGCTTAGCAATTCATCATAAAGTGTACATTTAGGAAGACGGTTATCATGCATACGATGAACGTGACCTGCCCATCTTAGGCGTGCTCTTGAAATAAGCACCTCAATTGGAGGGCTGTTTGTTCTCCTGAGTACTTCCAAACGCTTGATATGTGATGGAACCAACGGATCTTCATCATACTTCTGAGGTGTCTTTGCTGAAAACGTTCTAATTCTTTCACATGACGACGGTAAGTGACCCAGCTTTCACATCCATATAGCAGTGTTGGAATGACAATTGCTCTGTAGACAGCCATTTTCGTTGACAAAGCAAGGTCGTGGTTGTCAAATACTCTCTCTCTAAGTCCCCAGAGTGCTCTAGATGCAGCGTTAATTCTATTGCGAATCTCGCTGTCCATGTTTGCTTTGTCATTAACAACGTTGCCTAAGTAATTGAACTGATTCACCACTTCAAGAGAATTTCCGTTAAGTGTAATGTCTATTTGGTTCACTTGATGAGGAGCTGACATAATCTTAGTCTTTCCAATGTTGATTTTAAGTCCCAAGGAGTCATAGCTCTGGGCATACACATCTAAAAGTTCTTGAAGCTCTTCCGGCGTAGAGGCTAAAAGTGCACAGTCATCCGCGTACTGGAGATCACAAATGAATCGTGTGCGTGTCTTCGTGAAAGCTCTAAAGCGCCCTATGTTAAAGAGACCGCCATCAAAACGGTATCTGAGACCTATTCCTCTGACTGTTAGTTTGTTGCCAACAATAATTGTTGGAGCAGTGGTAAACAAATTAAAGAGTAGGGGTGCCAGGACACATCCCTGCCTAACTCCAGTGCGGGTTTGGAAAGATTCGGTTGCCTCATTATTATACATAACCTGGGCGTTGTTGTTTGTATGTAGACTGCGACATACTTCCACAAATTTTCTAGGGATACCTAAGCGGAACATAATTTTCCAGAGCACTTCCCTGTCCACCGAGTCAAACGCCTTGGTTAAATCAATGAAGGCCATGTGAATTTCTCTTTGATGTTCGAGTACTTTTTCTTGAAGCTGTTTAAGTGTGAAGATTAAATCCGATGTGCCTAGGTTTGGTCTAAAGCCACTCTGTGTTTCAGGAAGTAACTTTTCCATAACAGGTGTTAGCCTATTTGCCATCGCTTTAGTGAGTATCTTCCCTCCAACAGCCAGGAGAGCTATACCTCTGTAATTTCCACAGTCCGCAGCGCTCCCTTTGTTTTTGAAGAGGTTGATTAAAAGTGTATCACGAAACTCCCGCGGAGTTTGACCACTTTCCCACACGACATCAAACAGTTTTTTGAGGTAGGGTATGAGCTCTGACGACACAGCTTTAAAGATCTCAGCTGGGAGTGAGTCGGCGCCGGGAGATTTGTTATTTTTTAGCTGCCCAATGGCGGTTAAGATCTCTTCCGTTGTTAGTGGTTTATCTAAGTCTTCAAAGGTGTCATATTGAGGGATAAGATTTATAATATCGTGATCGGCTTGACTTTGCTGGTTAAGAATGTTAGAGTAGTGTTCTTTCCATCGGGCTCTTATTTCCTGGTCTTCTTTGAGGAGATTTCCATTTAAATTTTTAATATGGCACATATTTTTCCGACTGGGGCCGTACACTGCTTTTACTCCTTGAAAGAAATTCCTGTAGTCGTGTGAATCGGCGTACCTTTGAATTTCTCTGGCCTTGCTTACCCACCACTCGTTCTTTATTCTTCTGATTTCGCGTTGCCTTTCATACTTAGATTGGGTAAAAGCTTCTGCTTTTGATGAGTCGTTGGGGTGGTTGATAGCGTTTTGGAAGGCAATATGTTTGCGGTCAAGAAGTTCTTGTATAAAAGCTTCATTATCATTGAACCAGTCCTCCTGTTTTTTACTTGCTGCAGTGCCAAGAATTTCCTCACTCGCACTTTTTAAACGGTCTTTAATTTGTGTCCAGGTAGCAGCGACATCTACAGAATTGGTTTCTTCTAGTGCACTCAAATTCTCTTGAACTTTTTGCTTTAGCTGCTCGACGGTTTGTTGGTCACGCAATTTACTAATACAGAGACGGAGTCTACGTTTTACTTGAGTTCTTCGGTGTTTGGGTCTCATAACAATTTTCATTTTAGAGACAACAGGACGATGATCGGTCCAACATTCGCTATTTGTAATTTGGACGTCCTTGAGATGCTTCCTACGTACGATAACATAGTTCAGTAGATGCCAGTGACCTGATCTGGGGTGACGCCAGGTGCCTTTAAATTTATCCTTTTGTCGGAAAATGGTGTTTGTTATAACTAGATCATGTTCGGCGCATTTAGTTAGGAGTAGCTGACCGTTAGCGTTCATGTTGCCCAAACCGTTCTTTCCTATGATGCCTGGCCAGGTGTCTGCATCTTTCCCTACTCTAGCGTTAAGATCGCCAAGAATAACGAGTCGTTCCGTTTTAGGTATTCTACAGAGGGTTTCTTCCAGCTGTTGATAGAAGCTTTCCTTGGTTTCGTGACTTGCATCCAGAGTCACAGTAGGCGCTTATTAGATTTACCGCGTTGCCATCTGATAGCTCATAGCGTAGCAGCATTAGACGCTCGGATAGGCCTTGTGGTACTTGTGTTAAGTTGGATACAAATTGATTCCGAACGGCAAATCCTACTCCATGTTGTCTTCTTGAATTGGTGGGAAGACCTTTGCAATAGAAGGTGTAGTACTTTTCTGTGAGAGAGCCTTCCTCCAAAAATCGAGTTTCGCTGAGAGCTGCAACGTCAACATTGAGTCGGTGAAGTCCTCTATCTATTAGAGCCGTTCTTCTTTCAGGCCGATCGGTGCGAGTGCTGTCGTTCAAAGTACGAACATTCCAAGCGCCGTAGATGAAAGAATTAGTTTTGTTGGATGTAACTTGTCGGTGTTTTTTCGGCATTCGATGAGGTGTCCCTGTGGGCACCCTCCCCCGGAGATCCGATCGGGAGGGTATTTTACCTCCGGACGATTTTGTCCCACTTGAACGCTCCATCATTTTTTTTTAAGTCTTAATCGACTGAAAACGAAGCTGCATTTGAAGTTTTAGCTGGAGCAGGTATGCAACTGACCAGCTCGGTTGCGGAAGGTGAGTGGTGTGGTCCCATGGCACAGAAGGAGACTGCGACGATGGGGTAACCAAACGATTCCAAAAGCAACCTTTGTGTGCGGTGGGTTATTTTTACCGCACTCTTCGTGAGAAGGTAGATGTGCTCACGGCAAAAGGTAAGGGTTATTCCGCCCTTACTCGCTCGTTAGAGCCTCGTTAGGGAAAAGAGGGTGCACCAAGTTCTTCTGTTCTGTTCTGTTGTGTAATTCATTGAGATCTTGCATCTGGTTGCAGAATGCCTTGTTTTTTGTAAAATCCCACACAAAATACTCTAAAGAATGTAAACAAGTTGAGCGAGGTGGCCACCTTACTGGCCCATTGGCTTTCCAGGCACTCTAGAAGAAAAAGTAAAGATATTGAGTTAACAACAGGACTGGATTAAGCATGTTCGTTAATGCATTGAATTTTTCACAAAATAACATTTTAAGTGATGAAGTACACCCTTTATTGCTTAAAATTGTTTTTGTGAAGGGCAAAATGCAATCAAGTGTATGATGACTATTTTTCTGGTGAAAATTGTCAAGTGACATTACCACTTTTGATGGACACTACTATTTTCAAATTATAAACCAGATTTAAAATTATTTAACTTCTAAAAAATTTCATTACACCTACCTAGTTGCTGCCAGTTCCACAATGCAAGTTTGATAAATAAAAATTTATGAAAAAACCCCATTATAGAGCGTAGTGAGATAAGACCAAGGTTTACCTTATATGTGTCGTTAATATATTTATTCGTTTATAATATAAATAAATAACTTAATGTATTAATGACAAATAAACATTTGTTTATTTATTTATTACAAGATCTTCTCTAGATGTTCTTAATCCCTTTATCGCCATGTATCACAGCTTTAATTACAATTCTGCATTTGGCAGGAACACCCTCGCGCATAGGTTGAGGCTTCTTAGTAATTGCATTCATATCTGATCAACGCCGTTTAATATTCACTTTCACAAAGCTTGTTGGAATAAATGGAATCGAAATTTACAACCAATTTGCGTTCTTTGTACCCATCGTTCTTTAACTTTTATTGTGAAAAGTTGGGAACTCATTATTATGATTACTTATTAGAATTCAACAGACGTAAATTATTTTCCAAATATAATGAACGTTAATTTGGGGATAAAATATATTGTCGTTGAACTCTGGTAACAGGAAGAGATTAATTAAATACTGGAGAACTTTGGAAAAGATTACATAGTATGTTGTGTTTTGTGGAAAATATAAAAATTATAGACGTTGGAATAAAATGGAACAAACGAATTTTGCTTGACATGACAACATTCTACAGTATAAAATTTTAATACAAGCAGAATATAATAGAATGGAAAAATCTTCATTGAATAAAACATACAAAGAATAGTATTTAAAGGAACAAGGGATCGGCAAAGCTATTTTTACCCTATTTTAATAATAATTTACGTTACAAGACCGGAAAGAGGTGTTTTGCAGCTTGGAGAGACCTGCAAAACACTGTTTTTTCATGTAATGTGTAATAAATTTCTTTTCGGATGACTGATACAAAATCAGTTTTTTATTATTTTTACATTCGACGCACTAGTACTGTCGTGAGTAGAAAAAAATAGGACAACTTTTTTTTCTAATGTAAATCTGTCTCTATTTGAATATGTAATGAGTAGCCGAAATAAAACAGATATAACTTTTAATTTATTTTTTATTTTAATGCTGTAGTTATTGCTATAGTAAATGATGGATGGTTAATGAGACAAATTGCACTGCGTTATAACATTAACAAAAATTTGGTGTGTAACATTTTAAGAAAGTGGAGAATAAACGGTACGATTAGTAGAAATCCTGGATCAAAGGATATCCTACTTAACAAGAAACTAACTATTAATATTACTTTATTGCACCATTTCTATTTATAACTTCTATAAGTCTGTTTGGCATAGAATTAAATAACCTTATACCATAATCATTAGTAATAATATTTTCCCATACATTACTATTTCCAGTAATTCTTCGGCATTCCGTGGTCTCACATTTCGTTTTTAGTTAAGAACATTGATGTTGTTATCTTGAAACCAGTTAGTTACGGTATGAGCAGTATGAACGGAACAATTGTCTTGTTGAAATATGAACTGGTTATTAGGAAATAATTGTGACACAGAAGGGAGCATAAAATTGTCTAAAATCCTAATATACGTTTCACTATTAAATCATTCCTCAATATGTCACAAAACATCAGGACCATGTGCCGATATCCAAGCCCACATATTGACGGACAATCTACCTCTATTATCATTGTTAGATATATATTTCTCATCGAATCCAGTATTCGGAGGGCGGTAAATACGAATACGACCGCTGTGTGTTGACTGGAAAGTTTTTTCGTCTGTAAAGATTACATTGTTCCACAAATTTACATGATGTGCTAAAAATTCAAGCGCAAATCCTACTCGAGCTTCTTTATGTTCAGCTTTAAGTAAGTATTTCTGTGCTGCTGCATGACAGCGTAGCTCCGATTCTCTTACTCGCCGGCGACCAGTACTATTCGATCCAGGAAATTTCGTTTCTTCAGCAGCCTGAATAACAGAGTAAAATGGATTTTCTACTAAAGCATTTACCAATTGCAAATCTTGTTGTTGAGTTGATATCCTTCGTCGCCCTGATCCAGAATTTCTACTAATCGTACCGTTTATTCTCCACTTTCTTAAAATGTTACACACCGAATTTTTGTCAATATTATGACGCAATGCAATTTGTCTCATTGACCATCCATCTTCTGCTTTAGCAATAACTCCAGATTTAACTAAATCATTTATATGAGGCGTATTAGTTTTTTGCACACTTGCAATAAATTATGACAACTAACTGACAATATTCTTTCCTATTATTTGAGTTTTCTACCACATGTATTATTGTCCTCTTCAAAAATAAATCACCGAATCTACAAAATAATAGAATTATTGGAAAAAAGCTTCTGCGCCCGTGACGTTTACGCCAAAGGAATAGTCAGAGGTTATGTTTTGCAAATAATATAAATCGGAATAAACACAGAAATAATGTATTTTGCTGACGTTTCGGAAAGTAATCTCTTTCCGTTTTCAAATCTTTTTTTGAAAGAACTCTTATTTTGCTGTGTATGTCAAATACACAGCTTTAAGATTCTGTTTATGTTATTTCCATAGATACTTACTACTTACACAGAACATAGAACTGATGATATTTTCTTTTAGATAATGTTGAGTTTGTTAAGTTCTTCTTTTAACATTGGTAGCCAGGTTGTACAAATACCTACAGAACAATTCGATACGCACTTGTCTTCATTTAATAAGATTATTGCTGATTCTTTAATTTTTCTTTTTTTGGTATCTGCTTCTTTTGTTAAAATTTTTGCCGAGTCCCAGTTTATTCTATGTCCGTTTTCCCAAGCATGTTCACAAATCTTTGATTTCTGAATTTCATTCTTTCTAATGTAATTCTTGTGCTCATCAAACCTCACACTGAAAGGTCTGGATGACTCTACCCACATAACATTTATCACATTCGCACGGGATATTGTAAATACAGTTTTTTGAATTCTGCTCCCTGTTTATCGGTTTTGTTTTTATTAAAATAGATCTTAAAGTGTTCCCCGTTTGAAATATCGTCTAACTAACAATGTCACAATAATTAAAGTTAGATGTACACAACTAGATTTTAGCAAAATACCGTTGTAAGACTTGTCCTATTTTTTTTGCTCACGACCGTACGATCTACATTTTCTCTAGATTTCATTGGAATTTTCCCATTTTCTTTAGAGAAATAATAGTTTGTTAAAAAATATCTAACTTTGTAATATTTAATATATATTATTTAGGTTTATTGTGTATCATTTTTATAATTTTTTTCTGAAAACTTTGGAGGGGTCTAAGATAATCATCTTGCCGCCCCATCCGAATTAAAACTGATTTTATTAGAGCTTTATATATAGACACCAAATGTTGCGTCTTTAGAAAATCTTCCATTTGTCGAAAATTTGAAAATGATGCCTCTTAATTTTTGAGTAACATATTTTATGTGGTACTCCCACCTCAAATGACAGCCAATGTAAATTTTCAGATATTTACTTTTTTCTGTAGAGTTTACTTCAAAGTCTCTATTTTGATATTTTATTCCTAATTTGTGGAAGGTCGGTAAATTACACTTCTAAGAAGTAATGGATAAATAGAATGTTGTATCGTAATTTATGGTTAACTTTTTGATGCCAAGAATTATTTTAATTGCTTGAATTTAAAGAAAAAATATACTGAAATAGTGTACCTATGAAGTAACATAAATAAGCCACTATAGAAATTATTGAAATATTAAAGTCTAGACTACTTCAGTTTTTATTTCAAAAATTAGTTGTTGTTCATGTTTACGGGTGAATTTCAGATGTGAAACCTATATACAAGTTTACGCAAAAATGTTAAAACTAAACGAGATGGGATGCAAAGATCATATCTTTAATGAAACAAACTACTTAGTATCTATCGTAAACCAGAATAACGTTATTCGATAAACGGTCTGAATATCGAAGAAGGTTAAGATCAACCCCTCTGCTGCAATATTATGCTTACTTTTCTCTAGATTATGAAGGGTTTTTATTAGCGTATTTTATAACTCACAAAATGGGGATTTTTATTCTGAGCTTTTAAGTAAATTAAGGGAAAAGGTCGAAGAAAATATATTAAAATATAAAGAAATGCTGATAGCTTACTGAAAATAATTTTCTTATACATTCTGCCACGTATTGGTTTTAAATTACTTTTTGAATTTTCAAAAGCAAATAACGTTATCAGTTAAGATATTCAGGCCTACAACTTTTATTTACTAATAGATAGAGGATACTGAGGTGATCTTAAATGTAACAGAGTGGTAAAGCACTCTTGAAATGAACTTCCTGTTGTTTCCCATTGTTTATTAATATTTATATGGTATACATTTTGTTTAAATTGTTTATTTTGGAAAATAAAAACATGCGCAAGAGCGATGCTGGACAGTTCTACCGTGTCTCCGACATTCTCACGGCAGAAGCGCCAGCGAATTATCTACAACCACTCCCCACATCACGTAGTGACTGTCCCAAATCGTGTGCCATAATCAGTGAAAGGAACCTCACGATGATTGCTTCTGCATTTGGTCACGAACCATTCGGTTGACTTTTGACGGACTAATGTTGTCTTCAATTCTGAGATCAGTACTCCCACCGAGTACACCTATTATCAGGAAGATCATCTTGACCGTGTATCTGGGTATAGTGCTTGGAGCCCATACCAGAGATCTCGGTATTTAGTCCGTTTTCGTCCTGTGTCAAGATGATGTTAGTCTCGGTAGGCGCCGAGAACTTGATGACTTACATCACCCTTGTTTGATGGTCGAGGAGTACTATATCAGGATTGAATTAGCCTGACGCGACGGTGGGCTACGAAAAGTTCCAATAAATTCGGCACATCCTATTCACGACTACGGACATAAGGCAGCACTGGCGTTTGGTCTACCTCGTACGAGTTGGGTGGACCAAATTGGTATCCGCTGGTATGGCGCAGTGACTTAGGGAGTCGCCCCGAAAAACTCTCTTAAATGTTACCAGCTCTGTCAAAACCCGCTGAGCATCAGATGTTACAGTAAAGCAGGTTCTCCAGAGTGGTATCAGCTGTTCGATGCATCTCATTAGTGGCGCAGGTACCACAAAGCATTGCAGCAAGTGTATCAACCGTGTACGCGATGTTGTATCGAATGTCTTGCGGTAATCGATCTTGATATTTGTAATGTACAGCATCTTGAGCAATACACCGATCTATATCTATCAACAGGTTATGTTTACAACCCACTACACCTTTTTTGATACCATGCTGTTCGTGCATCTGTTGGAAGATCGGCTCAACTGATCCCGATGTCCTAGCTTCCAAGGTATAAATAATTTGTAGCAGGTATTGAGGCAAGTGATCGGTCTGTAGTATTTCGGATTGGACAGCTCTTCCCTTTTTGGGAAGAGTACAGCTCGTCCTTCGGCAAATCAATGTGGAATCGACTGCCCCTCATTCAGCAAAAACTTGAAAATTCGAACCAAACGGTGGTTAGTGGAAGGAAATTTCTTCCACCACCAGTTGTTTATGACATCTGGACCCAGGGCAGAAAAGTTCTTAGTACCAACAAGCGTTTGTTGAACATCTTCCACATTGATCGCTGGACACACTGTGTTGTGCCCTTCAAAAGTGTATGACAGAGGGCCTCGAAGTGCGCTATTGTTGGAATGTCGCTGTCGAATGGACTTAGTTTCGTAGATTCCTTTCCAGAACGCTTCAACATTCTCAACAGACGTGTCTCAAAGTTATACGGATACACAGGAGTTCTTGAGTCGAACGTCTTTTCAAATATTTTTAGTTTCAAAACTTTTCAGTTTTGGAAAATTTTTAAGTTTATATATTACACTTACTGACTCAAAGCAAAAAAAGTGATATCCCCAAAAAATATTAATAATTCTACTAATGTATAATCTTAATATGGTATTACTTGTTCACGTACCATACACGCAATTTAGTCAATATTAATGGAACATTTAAAGGTGTAAAAGTTTAATGTAGTATACAAATCCTGGTTGCTTTTAGTAGACATCCATGTTTTAATCCAGAGATAATTTATTTGCCCCTTTTCGTGAAATGTTTTCGAACACCATAAATACTACCAGATCTACATAGATATTGTAAATATTGACTCGGCCCCGGGTTATGTGAACACATTTTTCACCGTCAAGTTGTAAAAATTATGCGTAGGTGTTCGTAATGTAAAAATATGCACAAACCTGCCCCGGCTATGATGTATGACGACCCATGTAAATTGACGTAATCGCCGTATACATGCCGGCACTCAATCACTGTGATGCATGATAGTAATCTGATTAGGAATTACGTATACTGAAAGCCATGTCCATTGGCACTCAACGACAATTAGAAATGGATCACTTTTTATTATTTCAATAGGTCCACAGAGATATGCATTGGAAACAGTAAGAGATTCTAATAAATTGATATTTAGTGATTTATTTATTTACAATTTGGTAGCACAATACAGTGAGGTATCATTGCAAGATTCAGGAATTCATAATAGACAGTATAGCCGTTTGCAATTTTACTCTGCAGATAAAAAAGGCAACAAAAACTTTATGACATCATTAAAATATCGTTACTATCTATACTATTCAGCCCACATATTGAATCACTTACCTTTATAGATTTTAATGTACTAGTCTAGGCAATTTAGCATTTCACAAACAATTTCTAAGCAGTAAGGCAGATCGAGATGGGGTTTTTTACATTCGATAGGATGGCATTTATAAAAAATGTTACAACATTTTATTTTATACAAATGGGAAATGCATTCTGTGCAGACCAAAATGCATTTTTAAAAGTGCATTTTTTAAGTTCATTAAAAAAATCTTATTTTGGAAAATAATGTATAAGCTTATTATATGTCTTATGTCTTAATTTTTAAAAAAGATCTTAGATGTATACGACTTTAGCGATGACGAGGGTGAAGAAATATACCAAACTCCAGTTACCGATTCGGAAGTAGACACTTTTTGCGGTAGTACATCTAGTACAACTACTAGAAAAAGAAAACATGAATAAAATAAAATAATAATCAATATATGTAAAAAGTTTAATAAAAATCAAGTGAATTTTCGAAAAAGAAATTATATCTTACCTTCGAGAGTTTTTTTATCTAAATATTTAAAAGTTGCTCACAATCACTTTTTATTATTAATATTGCAATTTTTATAATGAATAAGAATAGCTGAAACTGAAAAACCACCCTTAAAAATTACCTATTCACCCCTTTTTCCGTGAAGAAAATGATTCCCCATCTACTCGGAGCTGAAAACTCAGGGTATTCTTGATTTCACCAAAACAAACTTATTTTTCTATGTAGCGTTGCTCCATGTAAAATTTTCTCTATCGCATTATTTTTGACTATTTTTACTCCATTAATACGAGAACCAAGGGCCTCTAAAAATTTTTTGGCATTAACACGAGGATCCTTGGACAATTTGGTACATCTTAGTATCCTTAGGATAGCGACATGCAAAACAATCAGCAGGCGCCATCTAGCAGAATAGGTTCTGGTACAATTCAAGTGTGTATATAAAGAGGTGAATCCAGCAGATAGGGGAAGAGTTCAGTTCAGTGAAGTAAACAGTTCAGTTGAGAGAGTTTTTAGGTTAGACAAGAGTTGACAAGTTTAAGAAGAAAAGTAAAGTATATAGTGTTTTAAAAGTAGTGAATTTCTGAAGAATTCGACAAAGTTCCATAGTGTTCTATTTGGAAAACACTGGCGATAGTGAAGTGAGCCAAACTGGAAAGTGATATAGAGACAATATATTAGACAAGACTAATTTGTGATAGTGTAAGAAAATTTATAGAACATTCTATTCTGAATTTTGTGGACATATTTGACGTATACCAGATATAGACTTTAAATAAGACTTGTTAGTGTTGTTTGTTAGTTTTTGAATGGAAACAAGAAGCATGGCTGCTGAAAAACAAATGCAAGACATGTTTGCCGCATTTAGAAAAATGATGCTAGAGGAGAAAGTAGAAGAAGAGAAACGACGTCAAGAAGAAAAGGAAGAGCAAGAGAAACGACGCCAAGAAGAAAAAGAAGAACAAGAGAGACGCCAAGAAGAAAAAGAAAGACGACGTCAGAAAGAAAAAGAAGACGTGAAGAAGAAAAAGAAAGAAAACGACAAGAAGAAAGGGAAGAACAGGAAAGAAAACGACAAGAAGAAAAGGAAGAATTTAGAAAAATTATACAGGTGCAACAAGATGCTATCCTGTCAGCCACTAATGAAGTCAAGGAAAAAGTAGATAAAGTTGAACAAAAAGTGACTGGCGTCGAACGAAGAAGAAGTAGGTGATGTCAAAGGAAAAGTAAATAACGTTGAAGAGGAAGTAACTGAAGTCAAAGGGAAAGTTACTGGTGTCGAAGGGGAAGTTAGTGGAGTTAAAGGGAAAGTTACTGATATGGAAGAAAAATTTCGTGCAGTTGAAGGAGAGGTAAAGCGACTTAAGAGAACAAGGGGGCCAGCTAGTATTATCATCGTCAGATCCTCGATTACAACCGCCATCCTTTGATGGTCAAACTTCTTGGTCAACCTACAAAAGACAATTTGAGGCAGCGGCATGCGCAAACAATTGGAGTAATGAAGAGAAAGCTATGGCGTTGGTGCTAGCATTAAGAGGTCAAGCCTCAGAGTTGCTTCAGACTATCCCAGTGACGCAGCAACGGGATTTTAAAGTTTTGGAGGCTGCACTAGATCTAAGATATGGCGACCAACACCTCACCCAAGTATACCGGACTCAGCTCAAATCACGCACACAAAAGGCTGGGGAAAGTTTACAAGATTTTGAGGCAGCTGTTGAGCTACTCACATACCTGGCTTACCCAGATGCACCCAAAGAATTCCAGGAACAATTAACAGTTGGTGTTTTCCTTGATGGCATAAGAGACGAGGAGATTAGGCGAGTCCTTAGATTATCTCGAGATAAGACTGGTAGTGAAGCCTTGATCCATGCCCTCGAGGTTGAAGCCGCTTACAAAGAGACTGCACGTCCAAGAGTACGAGCCATGAAGGTAGAAGAAGAGGGCCATTTAGAAAAATCAAATATGGAATCTTTGATGGCTGACATACACAAAATGATAAGCCAGTTGATGACCAAACCAGATGCTCCAAGGAAGCAGGAAAGAGAACAGAGCGATGAACAGCCAAGGAGAGTGATTCGATGTTATAAGTGCGGCAAACCAGGGCATATTAAGCGAAACTGTCGGCAGCGGAGTCCTGAGAGAGTAAATGCCGAAGAGCCGCAGGAAAACTAAAGATAGCCAGCACCTTGGGGGCTGTGTTGGCTGGTGAATGCGGTGCCCCCAGGGAGATACGGGTTTCCCAGATTAGAAGAGTCCCGAGTAGTCTGCTGTTGGATGGCTATGTAAACAAACGGAGATGTATCTTCACTATCGACACAGGTGCCACGTCATCAATAGTGCGGCCCGGATTTTTATCAGGAATAAAAGTTGATAAAAGCCAAAATGGATTGGTCGTTCGAACAGCCACAGGAGACAGGGTAAGGGTTCATGGAGAGGTTGACCTAGATCTGCAGTTTGGACGCCTGTGCTTTAGTCATAGAGTTATCGTGGCTGACATCACTGATGATTTCATTTTGGGGCTGGATGTTATGGTTGTGCAAGATCAATATATACTTGACGTGGTAGAACGAGTTCTAAAGATTGGAAATTAAGAATTCATTTTGTCAACAGCAAATGACCGATTTCAAAAAGTGAGGCTACTGATGGCTCAGACAATCAAGATTCCTGCCCGTTCGGAACTAATAATCGAGGCCATTCTGGAAGGAAATTCTGGTGGATACCGTGTTGGCTTTGTTGAAAAAGATGATTCAATTAAGACAGAAAACGTAGTCTTAGCAAGAACTCTAACCCGGACAAAAGACAAAATTCCAATTAGATTGGCTAATTTAAATTCCCACTCGGTGACTTTCAAGGAAGGCGAGGCAATAGAATCCTACGAACCAGTCCAGTGGATAGCAAGGTGCGAGGAACAAGGGGAGATATGCTCGCCAACCAGTGTAGACAGGGAAGTTGTGACTTTGTTGAGTTCCCAGTTTGAACACCTATCTGAGGATGAACGTAGAGAGGCAATCAAGTTTTTGGAGAAAGGAAGTGCGGTATTTGCCAAAAACACAGACATCCTCACGAAAACCGGTATAGTACAGCATCGGATAGACACTGGTGATTCAGCCGCAATCCGCCAACAACCTAGGAGGTTGCCACTAACTAAACAGGAAGAAGCTGCTGCGATGGTTCAAAAGATGCTACAAGATGGAGTAATTGAGGAATCAACCAGTCCCTAGTCATCACCGGTAGTTTTAGTTGCCAAAAAAGAAGGGACTTTGAGATTTTGTGTCGACTACCGGAAGCTGAATGATGTTACGAAGAAAGACAGCTATCCACTACCACGAATTGACGATACATTAAGTACGCTGGCAGGGTCACGATGGTTTTCAACTTTAGACCTTCGAAGTGGGTATTGGCAGGTGGGACTTCACCCTGACGACAAGGAAAAGACCTTCTCAACAGGTAGTGGTTTATATCAATTCACCGTGATGCCTTTTGGACTTTGCAATGCGCCAGCTACTTTTGAAAGATTGATGGAATTTGTACTCCGAGGACTAACTTGGAAGACGTGCTTAGTTTATCTTGATGACGTAATGGTTATGGGACGAAACTTCAGGGAACATTTGGAAAATCTTCAAGAAGTATTTGGGAGAATCAGAAATGCACAGCTAAATTTGAATCCAAAGAAGTGTCTACTATTCCAAAAAGAAGTGAAATTCCTTGGACATGTCGTATCTTCGGAAGGAATACAGACAGACCCGGACAAGATATCTGCCGTACGTGATTGGCCAAGACCTTCAAATGTACATGAATTACGAAGCTTTCTTGGCCTCTGCACTTACTACAGACGTTTTGTGGAAGGATTTGCGGATATAGCAAAGCCACTACACCAGCTAACAGAGGAAAAGGTTAAATATCAGTGGACACCGGAGTGTGAAACATCATGGAAGAAGCTGAAAGCAGCGTTATGCAGTAGTCCTGTGCTGGCATATGCCCAACAAAAGGGCCTCTATATTCTTGACACGGATGCTAGCAACTCCGCAATTGGATGTGTACTATCTTAAGTCCAAAATGGAGAGGAAAAAGTAATCGAGTATTTCAGTAAGGTACTGTCCAAACCGGAGAGGAATTATTGTGTAACAAGGAAGGAACTATTGGCCATTGTTAAGTCCGTGGACCATTTTCACAAGTACCTCTATGGCCAACATTTCAAAATGAGGACCGACCATGCTGCATTAAAATGGCTATTGCAGCTGAAAACCCCAGAAGGTCAACTGGCTCGCTGGATAGAAAGACTGCAGCAATATGACCTCACAATCGAACACCGACCTGGAAAATCTCATAAAAATGCAGATGCTCTGTCAAGAAGGCCGTGCAAAGATGACTGCAAGCACTGCTATCGTGTTGAAAAGCACAGGGCACGGTAATAGTAAACACAGTTCAGGTAGATGTTCCAGACGATTGGACAAAGGAAGTTCTAAGACGAGAACAATTGGATGACAGCGTAATTGGTCCTATATTAAGGGCAAAAGAAAAAGGAACGCGACCGGAATGGAAGGATGTTTCGGACAAAAGTGTGGAGCTGAAGGCATAGTGGGCACAATGGGACTCCCTTAAGGTTGTAGATGGACTATTAAAGAGAGCATGGGAAATTCCAGATGGGAAGGAAGTTACCATGCGTCTAGTGATACCCAGCTGTCGGATCCCAAAAGTACTTCAGGAAATACATGATGGAGTGTCCGGGGGACATTTTGGTATGAATAAGACATTGGCTAAAGTACGGGAACGATTTTATTGGATAAATAGCCGCCAAGATGTGGAGGCTTGGTGCCGAAAATGCAAGGCTTGTGCAGCCACCAAAGAGCCACAGACGAAGAGCAGGGGCCAAATGAAGCAATATAACGTCGGAGCTCCTTTTGAGAGGATTGCTATAGATATAGCGGGCCCATTCCCAGTGACAGATGATGGGAATAAATACATCCTGGTTGCTATGGAGTATTTTAGTAAATGGCCGGAAGCCTATGCTATTCCAAATCCAGAAGCAGTTACTGTTGCTCGAGTTCTCGTGGATAACCTTGTATGCCGATTTGGTGTACCCTTGGAGCTACATTCAGATCAAGGGAGAAACTTTGATTCGGGGGTATTTCAGAAAATTTGTGAGTTGCTGGGCATTCACAAGACTCGGACAACTCCTCTTCATCCCCAGTCAGATGGAATGGTGGAATGACATAATAAAACCATGAAGGAACATCTTTCTAAGGTAGTTCACAAGAACCAGCGAGATTGGGATCGACATATACCATTTTTCTTAATGGCATACAGGGCTGCCATTCATGAGACTACTAAACAGACACCGGCTCGTGTAATATTTGGGCACGAGATCAGACTGCCATGTGATTTGATGTTTGGTACACCAGATAAGAAGCCACTGTCCGTGGATGACGAAGTTAGTCAACAGCTGAGGAATGTCCACGAGTTGGTTCGGAACCAAGTTAGCATAGCTAGTGACAGAATGAAGGCTCACTATGACCGGAAGGAAACGTCAGCAGGATTCAAGGAGGGAGATCTTGTTTGGCTATATAACCCACAGCGAAAGAAGGGAAGATCTCCGAAGCTTCACCCACTCTGGGAAGGACCGTATTCAGTCATCACTCGGATCAATGACGTTGTTTACCGAATTCAACGTAGTAAGAAGTCCAAGATGAAGATCGTGCACTTGGATAGGTTGGCGAAGTATGAAGTATGTTGGGGGGGAATCTGAATTGCTTGATCGGGACGTTCAGGCTTAAGGAGGAGGCAGAGTTATGTGCTGCCCTCTAACGTGGAAAGATGTGATTAAGTTCCTGTTCAAGGTGAAGGGAAACCTGTTATTCTGTTACTCCCTGACTAGTAGGGTGGCGCCGTCTATGAGCCAATTGACGAACAATCATCTAGTACATAGTAGGAAACTATGGAGGATTCCAGAATATTGTGGAATAGGTTCTGGTACAATTCAAGTGTGTATATAAAGAGGTAAATCCAGCAGATGGGGGAAGAGTTCAGTTCAGTGAAGTAAACAGTTCAGTTGAGACAGTTTTTAGGTTAGACAAGAGTTGACAAGTTTAAGAAGAAATAGTAAAGTACATAGTGTTTTAAAAGTAGTGAATTTATATTAGATTAAGTTATTATTAGTTGTGTGATTTTAAGTATTTACTAGTGTAATTTTAGTGAGTAATAAAATAGTGGTTAGTGAAAATTCTTGTTGCAAGTTATTTAAACCCACAGAGTGTTTACTGAAGACTGTAAACATGTAACAATATTTTAGTCACAAACTCCTCTATAAAATCCTTATTTTACTATAAGGAACGTAACCAGACTGCAACCAACAGCTGCTCTTCAGGCTATGTGCCACGCCGAGCGCTGAATTATAAGTTACAAGCCTGGCGCGTTAGCGTTCTGTTGGTAATATGCAATTATTACACTTAACGCCGCGAACATAGTGAACGCCGGCTACCTGGTTTTTTCGTTCTTTTGTCATATGCTGCCAATGCTATCTGTTTTATTTACTCTGTATCTATATACTTATATAATTTTATTGTTGTATGTTCCTATCCTTTAATTGGTTTAAGTACTGTTGGATGGTGTAAAATAAAATAAAATAATAAAAAATAAAGCAATGAGAATTGTGTTAAATTTTAATATTTGTACTCCTATAAAGCCCATGTTTTGAGAGGTGAGCTGAGGCAGGAGCCCATAGTAGCATCTGTTCACTAACAGTATTCTCCTCTTTATTTCACTATGTATATTGTTGTTATTAGTTACCATTGACTGAAGGTAGAGAAATTCGTCAACATATTCAACCTCATACTGACCGATATTAACAGACCTGGTCCTTTGCTAAACCAGTCTGCCTAGACCTTTGTTGGAATTGCACGTACTTTGCTTTCTATTTTATCCATTGTCATCCTTACTAATCTTACGAAATACTCTCATATTCCAAATTCGGTCATTGCTGTATAAGGGTAGTGCTCGCTCTACTGTATCGTAGACTGATTTGAAAACTATGAGGATGTGGTAGGTATTTATATATTTTATACGTGCTTGTGTTTTTTCTAGGAAAAAATGAAGTATATTAAACTGCCTCTACATCTTCAGTAGAATATACATATCATCTTTTTGGTGTATACGGATGGCACACACCAATTCATAATTTGGGCTTTGAAACATTTGCGTGCATTTTATTAAGTTAATTTATTTTGTCTCAAAATAGTTGATATAAGTCATCGTCCAAAGTTGTCAATGGAATACATGTTCAAAACGGACTAAAAGTCGGAATTTTGTTAAGTTTAACAAAAGAAACACTTTTGAGGATACTAATAGAACTCAGTAAAATACTGGACAAGTAAAATTGTGGTAAGCCACTACAATACACTTTTAGCCATTCTTCTTGATTTGTTGTAGTATTTATTACCAGCAATTTGAATTTTTATTTTTTTGGATTGTTATATTTTGGAATCCGATACATATTTACCACTTAATCATAGGTCAAGCTGTATAAAAACAAATCACTTATTATTCCATTTCTGATTTTACCTACTTTACATTCAGATATCATGAAACCGTTATGGGCGCAGAGGTACAGAGAAACCAAATATCTAGTTGCCAAACGACTAGGTCACGTTCGCTTATAACTGCTGGTTGTGTTTATGAGCAGTTAACTAACCGGTAATGTGCATGTTATCACTTACGTCTATCTTAATGGAGGTTCCCAGTTCGAGGCTGGAATTGGATAAATCCGAATAAATATGATGAATGCGATTTATTTCACAGTTTAAGTGTCAAGTTGCATTTGAATAATTGATGGAATCGTGCATGGCTTATTGCTATATGGATATCAAATATAGATAGGTTTATTAGGCATGTCTTTTTGTGACTTATTACTATTGATAACAATATAAATATATGTTTGGTTTTGTCACGAATTAATGGCTTCGTTTTTTCCTCGAAGTATTGCATATAAACTAATTTATTACTTAGTATACAGTAGTAGCATTTTTAAAATGTGTGTGTTTCGTAGAGGGTAGAGATAAAATTAGTGGACAACTTGTCACTTCCTGTAAGAGTGGTGACTAGATGGTAGAATAGAGTGCTACAGGTTGAGGAATAGATCTGATTAGTTCATATTTAAAGGTCAGTATAATTTTTGAGTTCTGAAAGCAGAGTATAAGGTCAGACTGAAAGGCACGAGACTTCGTAGAAGTTTGTTTACAAAAGCTTCTAAACACTTTTTACCAGGGTTTACTTTGTAACAGCCTTTGCAGAAGAAATAGCTTATTCACTTTCTAAAATACAAAAAAAAACATAGATTTTCTATAAAAAAAAAATATAGAAATATAAATCTGTCTTAAAGTAATTAAAGAAGTGAAGATATTTTCATCTTGCTTAAAATTCTTTCAAAATCGACCTCTTCTAAGAATCCCTTCACAATGGTCCAAATCATTTAAACATAGACTCGAATACACTGCCCAACGTGCATTTTGCTAACCACGTTATCATCAATGGGAAATAATTAAGACTGAAAACCAGACACTAAAGTATTGATTTGCGTAAAATGGGCATACAAAAACGCCTTAATACTTCATACCGAATTCCGCTTAGTGTTGTCTTCTTACACAGGAAAGGTACATTATATATACATATTGAAGAAGGTTCCTAAACAAGTTGTTAAACCTTCTTGATCTATTAGATATCCACTACTCAGAAACAACAGAAGAAAGAACAAATTAGGAAAGAAAATTATGGTTTTTCAATTGAAGATAATAGTCACACCAATTAAAGAAATTGGTATAAATAAATAGACGTACTCTCAGCTGTTGTGGACATTTCAATAAAAAGCAACTTTTTTTCTGCTGGTAATGTTGGTGATATTAAACTATTTTAAACCCAAATACATAATTGTAAATTCTTAAAATTTCAAGATATGCATGCAATTAAACAACTAAACAAAATTTTATTGGTTCATAACGAAATAAATACATAATTATTAATCAATAAATAAATTAGTGAAAATAAACAATTCACAAAATAATTTTCAATGCACACCTAGGTAAAAACCTCTGTGCGTGCAATTTATAATATTTTTACAGTCACATCCTAATTTCTAAAAGATATCTACATGTTATATAAAAATATTCTCTACTCATTTGAAATTAGAAAATACATATATACTTCCAGTTAAAGATAATGAAAATGCATAGACAATTATATAACAGATAAAAATACGCACACAGCTCTTATAATGATTTCTTCCCTACAATTCAATTAATTGGATAGGATATTTATAAAAATCGATCTATTCTCCTTTATATTCACTGTGATTTTATTTGTGAACAAGTTTATGTTATTATGTTGCTTCATATGAAGTGGTACGAGAATATAAAATTTGGGCCCATAATAAGTAATTAAACGCTGATTTGTTGTTAGAGTGTAATGTGGAATTTGAATATTTAACTTAGCTTTATGCCTGGTATTATGGTTATGTTTAATGTCAAAATCAAGTAGTGATTTTCGATTGTGAACAAATAATAATACAGATTTTATGTATAACAATTTTATATCCAAAACATCCAATTCTTTTAATAGTTTTTTTTTGTGGGGTACTGCTTATCTTTGTACGCAATAGCTTTTGAAATGTATTTTTGTGAATTACAAATATTTTTAAGATTTGTAGGATATGCACTGCCCCAAATGGATATCCCGTATCTCATAATCGTTTCAGCCAAAATATAATATAATGTTTTTTACGAATGTTATTATTTATCAATTCAGTTTATTTCATCCACTTTAGATTCTGATACGCCGAGGCACTTAATATTTTTTATACTGTTAAGTTCGGATTTACATTTACAGTTGATTTTTTTTTTATACATTTATTTAACGTCGGCCTATTTCCGCTACTGAGGCCTAACACCGACGCCTGTAGACGAGCTACCCCCAACCAGGAATTTTGTCGAACCTCTTCCCTTAAGAAGAGTAGGGATCTTTTACTTGCCTAACATTTAATAGACAAGGGACCGACGGCTTTACATCCCCTTCGAAGGATGGTATATCTCCTATACAACCCTCGCCTAAGGTTGTATAGCTTCCGCGCACACTGATATACAAGCCGCTGGAAGATGTGTGAGGCGAGAACGCGGTTTCCGTTGGAATGGTCACCATCCAAGTACTAACTGCGCCTGTCGTTGCTTTACATCGCATACCGAAGTATGTACATAGTAAAGACGCACCTACGCTCGCCCCTTGATTTTATTTTGAGGTAAACAGATAAAATTATGAAATTTGAAGGTTTAAATGTTAGGCAAATCCCTGTCATAACTAAACCACATGAAGTTTTTGTAATATTCACGGATGGTGAATTTTTGGAAAGCCTGTCCAATGGTCTGCCGCACCGGGTAGTATCGGACTCCTACCGACTAAAACCTTTCCGGGATCAGTGTTTCCACGTAACCTGGAACTGCTTTCACTTTCCATCAGGCCACGGGTCATTCATCGCGTTTAGTAAAATTTCCCACATTTTCCCTTACATCCCCCATCTGTTAAAACGATTAGGGATTCGGGGCTAGATTTCTTCTGTACTTTTCCTTTGTCCTCAGTATTTGATTTAGAGCATGTGCTACATTTTCCCAGTTCTCCTATGATTCTAGCATATACCTAATTAGGTTATCAAGATTCCAAAGCTCGCCTGATCTCTCGGTCCTCTACCGGTTGCAGTAGAACACGGTATGTTCTGCGTCATCATTCTACCCACAGTACACACACTCCCGTGTGTCAACCTTTCCTATATCAAAGAGATATTCCACAAAGCAACCATGTCCCGTGAGAACCTGAAGCTCATCTCCCCATGCCCGTTCTCCATCCACGTTCTTATATTTAGAATAAGTCATCTTGTCCACCTATATTTAGTTGAGTTGCCAACTAGTCTGCCATTTCTCGACGAGTCTCTTCCGTACCTCATGCTTTCCCATCCCTTCATATACCTCTCTTCTGTCCTTGGCCAGTAGATCTATCGGGGGGGGCCACCGCTAGCACCGGGACAGCTTCGTACGACACAGTTCTGTAAGCACTGCAAACTCTGAGTGCAGCACTCCGCTGTACCCTCTCAAGCCTCCTTCTGGTGCTCTGTACTGCCATCGAACTCTCCCATACTGGGCCGCATACAGTAAAATGGAATGGACTACACTGCATAGTACCCTCCTCTTGCTAGCCTCGAGTCCATACGTGTTACTCATAAGCCTCCCTAAGGCAGAGGCGGCTTTCCCCGCCTTTTCTACTGTCTTCAAACCCATAGGTTAGCCGCGGGTCCAACCATATTTCTAGATACTTTAAGCCTCTGCTAAGTCTAATCTCCACCAAGGGTGGTAGAATTGTTTTAGTGGTAATGATGATTCACCCTGTTCTCTCTAGGGCTAGTTCTAATTGCACCCCATTTAACCACCGCACTATTCTCCTAATGGTCTCATTTACCCCTGCCTCAAACTTATCCACCCAGTTTCATGTATCTGTTTTGGCCAAGTCGTTGACGTACCCTGTTACCGCAACACCGCCCACCAGGGGCAGCTATAAAACGGCATTGAACATTAAATTCCACAGGGTCGGACCAAAGACCGATCCCTGTGGAATCCTGCAGGTCATCTCGTCTTCTTTCAGTGCGCACTGTTTTCTGCCCCCCATCCAATTATTCTGTTCCTCAGATAGTTCTTAGTGATTCTAAGCAAGTACTCTCCTCAGACTACTAACAATCTCAGCCCACCTCGCTGTGTTAAACGCATTTCTGACATCCAGGGCAGAGATCCTTTTAGAGTTCATGGCCTCTCTCGCAATCTCCATAATCCTCCTTACAGCATCCACCGTCGATTTGCCTTTCCTAAAGCCGTACCGATTGATTATCCGCCAATCCCCCTTTCTGCTCTACTTCAGTCTCTAATCTTCCCAATACAAGATATACCAGCAACTTGCTCCATGCGTCTAACAAACACAGTGGCCTCCTCTGGTAGTTTATTCCTTTTTGCTATCAATGCCAGCCTTGCCCTCCTCCATCTGTCCGGAAAACCCCACTCTCCTGCGCCTGATTCATAATTCGCAGGGTAACCGCGGGATGCACCTCTGCAACTATCTTCACTATCTCGGGTGGGATATCATCTGGGCCCGAAGCTTTACCGCTTTTAAGCCTGCTACAAGCAATCTTAAGCTCTTCCTCCGTAAACGAGAGCACGTCTCCCACAAGAAAATATGTTAGAGCACCACCTTGTAAGAATACCCAGGGTATAGCATAAGGACCGTAATCCGGATATTTTGGCACTTTGTCTGTTTCTCTTTCAACATGTGACGGCTACTTGGACGGATGCTCGATGATTTTAGTTTCTTAGTACAAGAGAACTACGTCTAATCATTTTGCTAAAAATCGTTCTTTATAATATTTTCTAAATCGATGGCAATAATGAGATATTGGCCAATGGTTATAACCCTCTTTTATATACTGTGTTATGTTTATACTCCCATACGGACAGATGTCTCTCTCTTAGTAGACAGAAGATAACAAGAGAATGGTTAGTTCGCCAATCGACCCAGAGATAGCGCTACCACCAAAGAGTAATTTTGTACTAGATAATTCGGAACCTATCTAGGTCTAGATCAGAATAATGGGAAAATAACTGGAATAAGAGTCACAGTGTATTTTAAGTAGTGGAATCAACGCATTAGTGTAATTCTAGTCTGGATAGTAAATTATTCAGATCAAGAGAAAGAACAAAGTGATTAGACTAGTAAAAAAGTACTGTGACAAATAGTGAATTATGGTAGTTAAAAGTACTGATAAGTGTTGTAATTATAAGGACTAATTGACTAAGTTAAATAATTGTTAAATAATTCAGTGGTTAGTGTTATCTTTGTTGCAATTATGCAATCCACGCTTTGGGTGTTTACTAAAGGGCGTAAACAGTAACAATAGAAATAATAATAATCCTCGCTAACTAGAAAATTACACTCATTAAGAGGCTTGCTTATGAGATATGTTGATCATCGAACAATATGAAAATCTACCGATTTGAAACTATTTAGTGTGCTATCTACATTTGAACTGAAATATTTTAGTTCCGTAATAGTATATACTTCATTAATTTTTGGTAACCGGTTCAAGAAATATAGTTGGGTAATTTTTGACTTAATTGAATAATAATTTTGCAATTATACTTTTTAGATTTTTAACACAAAATTATTGTTATGTCTGTATGTATCTATTTCACCATTCTTCTTCGTAAAGGGTCCTATCTCCCATTGTGTCTCTTATTCCATTTATCCATGTCAATGCTGGTTTTCCTTTCTTCGTTCTACGTATTGGAACATATTCTAATGATTGTTTTGGCCATCTATTTTCCTCCTTGTTGTTTGTTTCTATTCTATCTAGAGTCCTGTATGTTCTCTCTGTGCGTCTTCTAATTTTCTAGTTTGCTATATGCTCCATCCTGGACACTATACTTGTTCTCCTTATAAAATGCATTTCTACTATCTCCACTCTTTTCTTACCGATAACTGCCAGCACTCCGATCCGTATGTTAAAATCGGTTCCACAATTTTTGTGTAAATTGTCATTATGATAAAGAAAAAAGTTATTGCCTCCTACCTCAAGAGAAACAACAATGCAGCTACCGACACGTGTTTCGGAGTTCCTCATCAGCGTAGCGTAGCTTAGTTAATATATCTTATAATCGAGCAAATCCAACAAAGGTCGGAAAGTACAGTGCACAGTAGTCGATTTGTACTTTCATACTTCATGTGCCACATTTAGGGCCTCAAATGAGAGCAATCAGTACGACGAGCTCTATGTGTACTGCTCTATTTCCACATGGCAAACACTAAGTAACATATGATGGGGATTTATGAGGCTAAATAATTAAATAAAGAAACAAGTCATAGAGACATAGACCTCGTCGTACTGATTGCTCTCATTTGAGGCCCTAAATGTGGCACATGAAGTATGAAAGTACAAATCGTGTACTGTGCACTGTACTTTCCGACCTTTGTTGGTTTTGCTCGATTATAAGATATATTAGCTAAGCTACGCTACGCTGATGAGGAGCAATAACTCCGAAACACGTGTCCGTAGCTGCATTGTTGCTTCTCTTGAGGTATAAGGCAATAACTTTTTTATTTATTTAATTATTTAGCCTCATAAACCCCCATCCATTTTACTTAATGTCATTATGATGTTTACTTTAATCTGATTCGACCAAAGCAGTGACTTCCATTTTCGGACACATTTCTGGCCCTGCTGAACCCTGTATCATCATTGATGTGCCTTTGTTTGATATTGTGCTAGTTTATAAAAAAATGTGATGACATTTATTTATTTCTTTCAATTTTAGACTACGATCCTCCTGTTCCTCTCCTATATGTAGGTATTTAGTTTTTCATATTTATACCACATTCTCTATATTCTTCTATGAATTTAATATACAATCAATGTCTTCCTCACAACTGGCAATGATTGCATGATCGCCAGCAAAGAAAAAAGTTGTTAAGCAGCGATTTCCAATTTTTACCCTCTATTACTGAACATTTCCTCCTCCAAATTTCTAAGGCTTCTTGACTGTATATTTTAAACAAGCTGGGTGACAAATAATATTCCTGTTTAAAATCCTTTGTTAACTTGAATGGTTTAGATATATTATTTCCAACTTTCACTACACTTTGGAAGTTCTTATAACTATTCCAAATTCCATGAATGAAAGCTTTCTTCACGTCGATATTTATCAAAATGTTGAAAACTCTATCAATAACACTGTATCATATACTTTTTCGAGGTCTATAAATACGAGATACGTAGTTAGATTTCGAGCTTTTCGTTCTTCTATTATTTGCAATAGAATGAATATGTTATTCAACGACGATCTTCCCACTTGAAAACAGTTTTGTTCTATTTCTTCACATTTCGATTCAATCTTTTCTTTAAAATCCTGCCGTAGAACCTCCTTACTGAGCTAGTGACATCGTTCTGTATAATTTTCACACACTTTTTTGTTTCCTTTCTTATAAATTCAACTTATATACGATAAATTCCATTCAGATGATATCATTTCTCCTCTTAAATAACTATTAATGAGTTCGTTAGAATTTCCAAAAAATATTTGGTCCATATTTTATTAGTGCAATGGGAGACTGTTTCCTAGTTGTTGGTTACGTACTAGGTTACGACTCCGAAGGCAGAAAAATATACGCACGATACAATAGAAAAGTGAAAAAGATGGTGAAAAAGAAGAAAAACGAAATATAGATAATAGAAAAGAAATAAATAACATACATTTGATAAGTGTAGAAGAATGAGTAGAACATTACAAATCATTATTAACAGAAAATGGAGAAGAGTTTAATAGACAGATAGACGAAATCGAAACAGAAAAATATGGAAGTAGAATAAATGTAAATTAATAAAGCATTAACATATATGAAGAACGGCGAATAGTACATTATTTAGCCAGCATGTAATAGCTATTTACACTAGAGTAGTATACAGTACTTTGTCTACATCTATACAGGGCTCTTAAAAATATTGATTTCAATGAATTTCAGCATGATCTTGAAAACTTACCCTGGCAAACAATCTTTACTATGAATAGCATTGATGAAAAAATTCAGTTTCTCACTAATAACTTACTTCAACTTTTTGACCTGCATGCTCCTGTTAGAGTAAGAAATCATAAATTAAAATCGTATTGTCCATGGATCACAGATAATATTAAATTAATGCGGAAGCTACGAACTAAAGCGTTAAATAAATTTAGGACAACTAAACGTCCTGAACATTGGGCCTACTATAAACAAATTAGGAATTTCACAACGTCGGCTATAAGATCAGAAAAGAAAGCATATCTTAATTACAAATTTCAGCACTCAAATATTAGAGATAAATGGAGGGAATTAAAAAAACTGAATATAAATAATAAAAAAGATATACATTTACCTGACAATTTAAGAGATGTAAATAGTCTAAATAAATATTTCGTTAGCTCGGCAGATAACAACGGCTCACCTAACACGAACTTGCTTAACTTCTACAAAAACAATAAGATAGTGAACGATTCATTTAGTTTCAAGCAGGTTGATGACAATATTATTCTAAATATAATTAAGAATATAAAATCTAATGCATATGGATATGACCAATTAAATATAACTCTCATATTTTTATGTTGGTCCGTATATAGTCCCATTTATAACGCACATCATAAGTACGTGTATCGCAAAATCTTATTTTCCTAGTGCCTGGAAGCACGCTAATATTATTCCACTGCTAAAATTAACCTTCATATGGAATTTAGTCATTTACGTTCAATATCAAGTCTCCCCACGCTGTCTAAAATTCTAGAAAAAGTTATGAAAATGCAAGTTACTCTTTTTTGAACATTCATAATATTATTCCTATGAAACAGTCTGGTTTCTGACGTGGATTTACCTGTTCTACAGCACTATCTGATATTACCGATGATATTTTTAACGCATTTGATAATAGTAAAGCCACAATTCTTATTTTACTCGATTACACAAACGCCTTTGATATGCCCAACCATGAAATACTAATAGCAATTTTGCATTATATAGGATTCGATAATTCTGCTTCATCATTTATTGGCTCATTCCTAGCTGACAGAAAACAGCAAGTACTATTAGAAGTTAAAAAATCAGATACGCTCAGTGTAACTACAGGAGTTCCTCAGGGAAGTATATTGGGCCCACTCCTCTATTCCATTTACACATTGAATTTAATTAGATCTATAAAATATTGTGATTATCATATGTATGCGGATGATACGCAGCTTTATTACTCCTTTCCCGTTTCTGAAGCAGCAGTAGGCAATTCAAATATTAATAGTGGTCTCGCCGCACTATTATCTTCATCGAAAGATCATTTACTTAAACTTAATCCAAAGAAATCAATTGCAGTCCTTTTTTGTAGCGAAAATGTCAGAAATGCGTTGCTTGGTACCCTTCGGCTGAAGGTGGGTAATGATCATATTCTATTTAAAGACTCTGCAAAAAATTTAGGCGTTGTGATAGATTGCAAGTTTAGATTTAAAGAACATATAACTGGTCTCTTCAGAAAAGGATATTCAACATTAAAAATGATTTATTCACACAGACATTACTTAAATACAAATATTAAAACAATGCTATGTGACTCTCTTATACTCTCTAAATTTAATTATTGTGATAATATCTATGGACCGTGCTTGGACAGTTTCGACATTAGGCACATTCAAAAAATACAAAATTCATGTTTAAGATTCATATTTGGTATTAGACGCAGGCAGAGAATATCACACAAACTAAAAGACGCAGCATGGTTAAATATGTACAATCGAAGGATACTACACACAACTTGTTTTTTTTTTAAATTTTAAAGTTTAAATCCCCTCCTTATCTTCATAATAAAATTATTTACCGCACTCACATTCATAATTTGAACATACGTAGAAGACATATTTTAACTATCCCTGTACATCGTAAAGAAATGTTTAAACGTTCCTTTTCATACAACATAGTTTCTTACATTAACAAGTTCAAAATTACCGATTTCTCACCCTCCTGCCTCTCATTTAAAAAAAAATTAAAGAAAGTTCTCCTTGCGCAGCAGTGATCTCATTTTCATGTGTGCCCCCTCTTATGTAGATATACCTTTCCTTGTGTCGTCATACTGTACGTTATTGCCTCTAAATTATCTTCTCTAGTTTCTCCCTTCTCTTTTTTTTCTAGCTCTCTCTTTCTATTTATTCGCTCTATACCTTCTCTCTATTTCCTTTTTATATTTTTTTTATCTCTTGAGATAAAATTATTTGTATTTATTTAAACTTTTTGCCACTACTTAATTGCCTTATCAGCATCTGATTCTCATCAGTAAGCTGCCGAAATGGCCCTTTATCTTCAACAAAATTCTGTATATTTGCATAACTCGTCTTGTAATTATGTGGAAAATAATAAACTGGTTATTATTATTATTGTTATTATTATTATTCAGCAGGAAGTTACGCTATAACTTAAGTTTAGCGAAAGTAATAATAATTGTGAGAGTTTTGCATATTAATTACCTATTTATTGCACAAATTATTAATAAAACTAGTGTTTATCAGTACATAAATTAACGGTAAAATTAGAACAAGTTAGAAAATTTAGTATTGGTATAGTTTATTTTGAATTGCATTGGGCAAATCAAAAATTCTGGCCAGCAGGGGTGCGAGACATTTTGAAATACCAAAATTCAAATCTGAGCTATGACGTAGATACTTGTATAGGCAAAAAGAAATCTCCACTCTGGAGGCTCCTAGCTCGTTAATTTTTGGAGCAGGGCAAGCAGTAAAAAAACGACATTTAGAGAATGAACTTCTCTACAAATTCGTTTGATCGTAAGTTTTTTAGCCCAGGGGCAACGGTTCTCGAAATATTCGCGTTTAAAGGAAACAGTGTCTGATTTTTGGTCGTAGTTCGTCACACTTTGATGCCAAACGAAAGAAAAAATGGAATTTCTGGCGAAACCGGCTATCTGCAAGGATTCAAGTTAACTCTTTGACAGATTTTATATTTGAGCTAGCTCCAGAGGTTTCCAAAATATTTTCTAAAAACCGAGAAAAAGGAACTTCGCTTTTGGAACCGAAAATTTTCCGAAAACACGGAGTCTTGAAACATCCTTATCTTTCGAAATAAACCGACTGGAGAGCCATATGATGTCGCGACAAAAAGAAGAATAGTTCTAGTTAATCCGCATCCGAGCAATTCAGAAATCGAAAGAACAGTGGCATATTTTAATATTTGCAAAAAACAGCTCAAACATGATAATTTGTTCTCTAAAACCATTGAATATAATGAGCGCCATTTCTTGTTCAAAAACTCGTAAGTTATTCAATTGTTGTAGAAAAATTATTATTATTATTAATTAAAAGTACTGATTCATAAACATGCTAAAAAACTTAACATTTTCCTAAAGGAATCCTTTCGTAGATAGTTAACAGTTTTCAATAAATGTACTGACAAATCAAAGTGTACGTGGCAATAATGCGCTGATAGGGAAAAGGGTGCATACTTCTACCGGCATAATGAAGTGTAATATAAATTCCTAAGGCCCACTTTAAATTCTTGTGCAAAATATGAACGTCATTAAAAAGTACACATCGCAAGTTCTAACGAGTCGAGCCATTTTCTCTCTGTAGTTTGGTAGTTTCTTAATCCGGAATGCTTGTAATTAGGTTTTAGAATGTCAGCAAAGTTAAGTTGGGCCGTTAACAGGTTAAAGTTTGGATAGTGACTGGGAATCGGCGATGCTATTAGACGTGGCCGTTGGGAGCACCGCTGTGCTGCCGTTCTAAGTAGAGTCAGTTATGAACTTGCCGGACTGCTGTACCAATAATTGTTCGCGATATTAATGGTGCTTCAGCATTATGTTTCATGTAGTATCGTTATAGATGAACACAAATTGGAAATAGTCAGCAATATGAAGCAGGAGCCAGTACATGTTTGTGGTTGCGCCGAAATTAACTTCGTGTTGTATTTGAGTTTTATTAACTGTTCTGTGGTCACAATTAATTTTGTGAGATATAGGCAGTAATTGGCGTTAGAAATCATTTGGAGCCGGTTTATTGCTAAATATATTAATAAAATAGTAATTTTATTCTTTTTGTTCTATTCTATTACCCATAAAGTATGTTTTATTTTTCCACGGGAATGAAATTAAATATACATTTGAGACCTATTTGAGCTACTTATAGCCCAGTTGAACGCGAGCAGGGAAGACTGGCGTGATTTTCCCAGGTTGGTTTGTTCGAAAATCGACTTATTTTAACGTGTTCTATGAGTGTTTAAAAGAATTTGGTACTACTGGAAAGTGGAATTATCAAACACCTAAGTATCTAATTTATCCAACCATTTACTGGTAATATAAATCTAGTGCCATCTCGCACTTATCCAGAGGTTTCGGGTTCAAGCGCTCGGAATTCCTGGAAACCGACATGGGAAGGCCAATAGACTTTGGAAATATCGTTAAACACACTATATAGTGAACTGTGAACTTTCGGCTTTACTGAATTTATTTCTGCCATTCTGCCACATAGGTTTTAGACATTTAATCTTTTCTCTACGTATACATAAATAAGTCAACAGCTCATGTTCAATTAAATTCCTAGGAATGCATCTCGACCCAACTTTAAAATTTGATATTCATGCGAACCGCACTGCCAAGAAGAAAAAAGAAATTCATATTATAAACATATTTGTTTTTAAGAACCTGATTAATACTGTAACCCAAGAAGTTTGCATCCTAGCATGCCATGCTCTTATACAATCCATCTGCAGCTATGATATACTTATAGGGGACACTCCCCACATGCCAATATGATATTTCCCCACAGAGAAAGACGATACGTGTATTAGCTAGACTGCGGTACCATGCAGTTACTAAAGACTCATTTAAACAATTACAAATTATAACCCTTCCATCTAAATATACAGGGTGTTGCATCATGAGAGGGACATAGCTTAATAGGAGGTAGAGAACATCAGTGGTAACCGGAACCTCCCATAGAAATGTCTCATTGGGCCTTCATTACGAAGTTACAGGGTGTTAAATAATTTTTGGCCAAACCTGTTTTTTGTCATAACTTTGACAGGGAATGAAATAACGGATTCATATTTGGTACGGCTAATGTACTAACGAGCCCCAAGAGGTACATGTATAAAAAAATATATCCAGGTCCGGACTCACGGACAAGAAAGAAACAACAAACAAAATGGCCTATTTAATTTTTTTGTTACACCTTCGTGGTTATTTAAATACGTTGTTAAATGTGCAAGAAAATGGATTACAGAACCCTATTAAATGAGAGGCACGTGAAATAAATAGTTTTATAACTAAAATTTGCAAAAATTCTATTGAGCCTAGGTGGTCTGGGTGAATCCTAATTCCTGCACGTTCTAAAGGTCCATTTTGGTAAAAAACTGTGGTCCTAATAAGTAATCGGGTATGAAATAACAAAATTTTTAATCAATCACAGTAGGCTTGTTCAAAGTGACAGATAATAAAAAGAAATCTCCTAAACAGTTGAATAATTGTTTGTTAGTAATTTAATGTGTCAATAATCCGCATTTAGTTAGTGAAAACTTGTGAAAATATTTTAACTATGCCAGTAAAATTTACAAACGTGGAATATGCTGACATAATATTCATCTATGGTTTCTGTAATGGAAATGGTAGGTCGGCGGAAAGACAATATCGGTTGCGTTTACCTGGTCGTCGATGCCCTAATCATAAAACCTTTAGTACGGTGTTCCAGTATGCAAGACAACACGGAAAGTTTCCTAATTCTGCAGTTGTGGAGCGTGTTTTACAACAAGGTGTGCAGGAACAAAACAATATTATAAACGTAGTTCAAGAAAACCCAAATATGAGCACTAGACGAATCAGTTTGGCAACTGGTATTCCTCATTGGTGAGTATGGAGAACCCTAAAAAGAGAACGTTACCATCCATATCATATCCAGCAGGTACAGCGTCTTCAACAAGGCGACGATATCCCCCGCCTGGCACTTTGTCATTGGTTGTCTAACCATCGCCCAGTCATTTACAGAACCTTATTTACGGATGAGGCATAATTTACAAGGGATAGAGTAAACAATTCACGAAATAATCATAAATGGGCACAGGAAAACCCACATGCGGTACGCCAACGCCGTTCGCAACACAGGTTTTCTGTAAATGTTTGGGTCGGACTTATGAATAGACATTTGATAGGGCCACATTTTTTTGAAGAAAGATTGAATGGTGAAATTTACTTTGATTTTCTTCAAAACATTTTACCAAATATGTTAGAAAATATCGGTATAAGAGGCATGTTGTTTCAGCATGATGGGGCCCCACCACATTTTAACCTTCAAGTAAGAGAACACTTAAACAATGTGTATCCTAATAGATGGATTGAACGCGGGGGTCCACATGAATGGCCACCGAGATCTCCTGATTGTAACCTTTGTGATTACTTTTTATGGGTCCACTTAAAAAACGAGGTTTATAGGTTTATAGCATTGAAATTGAAAGTAGACAACATTTAGTTATTGTTTTGTTATTTATTGTTATTTGAATGGAAAATATTTTATTTATTTAGATTTTAGTTTGTTCTCTTTTCCAATTTTTATTAAGTATAAAATGTTGATGATTTTCTTGATCAAAGTAACTGGTTGCTTAGGCCTAAATGGTTTAAATTATCTGTCACTTTTATTCTTTGAACAAGCCTACTGTGATTGATTAAAAATTTTGTTATTTCATACCCGATTACTTATTAGGACCACAGTTTTTTACCAAAATGGACCTTTAAAACGTGCCGGAATTAGGATTCACCCAGACCACCTAGGCTCAATAGAATTTTTGCAAATTTTAGTTATAAAACTATTTATTTCACGTGCCTCTCATTTAATAGGGTTCTGTAATCCATTTTCTTGCACATTTAACAACGTATTTAAATAACCACGAAGGTGTAACAAAAAAATGAAATAGGCCATTTTGTTTGTTTTTTCTTGCTCTTTTCGAATATCGTATCGAAATTTCAAAAAAATATATACAGGGTGATGTTTTATTGATGCAAAGAAGAAACATAAATTATAGTGAGTCCGGACCTGGATATATATTTTTTTATACATGTACCTCTTGGGGCTCGTTAGTACATTAGCCGTACCAGATATGAATCCGTTATTTCATTCCCTGTCAAAGTTATGACAAAAAACAGGTTTGGCCAAAAATTATTTAACACCCTGTAACTTCGTAGTGAAGGCCCAATGAGACATTTCTATGGGAGGTTCCGGTTACCACTGATGTTCTCTACCTCCTATTAAGCTATGTCCCTCTCATGATGCAACACCCTGTATATTGGAATGCTTCATGCCAAAAATAACAATCAAATATATATAACTTCATAAGATGTGCATAATTACGATACTCGTAGAAAAGGTGACCTCAGTAGACCCTGATTTTAACTTGCATTGCACGTAAAGTTGTCTTACTGGTACTATCTGTATTATATAATATAAGTTATGTGATTTAGGCGTAAGTGGTTTTCTTTATACAGCGTTGTGGGCTAGTTTTCGATTCTACTAAATATATTACCATTTTGCTTTTGTATATTCTGCTAATTTTAATTTTGTATATTAGTAAGCAAAAATCTTGTTATTTAAAGGATTAGTAAACTATCTATCTATGTATCTAGACATAATTATTATTACTGCATAATTAAATTAAACTAATACCAGCGCATCCACCAAATTCTCGAAAAATGATTCGTCAATATACCATCACATTATTTTCATTCACTTGTAGGAGATAATTAATAGGCTGCTGGAAAGAGTAAAACGTTAGCCTAATACAACTCAAAAGCACCTTCCCTTTTAGTAGTAGGCTAGTGTATTCTGATCCTGTCATTAAAAAAATCAGAAATTGGCGATATTTTGAGGTGCTGTGAAGGATATTAAGATATCTAAATTTAAGTTTACGGGGTGTATTGTCCGCCTTCTTGAGAAAGGAGTGAAATTTTGTTTGTATTGTAAAAATTACGATAATCTCCAGGATATCAATACTCTCCTTGTAGGTGACGAATTGCGCAACAACAATATAATGCAAATGGAAGAAACTCATTCCAAACGGACAGCCCATGAAAATTAACATGTCGTTGTGATAAAATTAACTAACCATTTTTTCGAGGAAGAGAAAAATTTATGTTACCAAGCCCGACCCATAAAAACTATGAAAAAAGAATTAAATGACAAAAAAGAACTAACAAGATAAATAATGCAGTCAAAATAGGATTTGAAGTCGTACTTTTTCTATAAGCAATTTTATGGTAGAAAACTGTTGAGGAGGTGCTAAAGAGTACCAAAAAATGTCTTTACTTCAAAGACTTTAAATTTCAATTGTTATTAACAATTTAATTTTTTTTAACAGCGTTTCACAACCTAAAAATGCGAATAAGTCGAGATATGTAGGTCCGATCGGGACAAAAAAAAACCAAAATCTTTGTAATTAAATTTTCTATAAATCTACGTTAGTGTAGGTCTTAGGAGCGGAACCATATCTTACGAAAGTGAAAAAACTGGCTAAAAATCGATATTTTTTTCATTTTACTACTCAAAGCCACTGGATGAACCGATCAATTTCAAACCTTCAGAAAGTCTGTCTTTTGATCTAGCAAAAACACCCTGAAAATTTGGTACAAAAGTATTAAACCCGGTGGACGCAATTGAATTTGTTATTTAAAATTTTAATTGGCCGCCATTTTATGCCATTGAATTCAAAACGAATCATTTTTTATTCAAAAGTTAGGTTTTGACGCCAGCTTTTTGATGCCCTAAAAAATTTTTTTTAAAATCTATTCTAGTCATTTTTCGCATTTGGTTAAAACCAAGTTAACAAAAAATTTCAAAATTTTTTTCAAATTGGCCGAAAAATTGAATTATTTTTTATGGAATCAAAAAGCTGGCATTGAGATCTAACTTTAAACAAAAATGATCTGTTTTTGACTTAACGGCATAAAATGACGCCAATTCAAATTTCAAATAACAAATTCACTTACGCACACTGGGTTTAATATTTTTGCGGCAAATTTTCAGGGTATTTTTGTTAGAGTAAAAGTCAGATTTTCTGAAAATTCGAAGCTGATCAGTCCATCCAGCGGCTCTGGGCAGTAAAATGAAAAAAAAAAATCGATTTTTGGCCAGTTTTTCACTTTTGTGAGATATGGTTGTGCTCCCAAAATCTACAGTAAATGTGGATTTGTAGACAATTTATTATAAAGATTTTGTTTTTGTTTTGTCCCGATCGGACGTATAATCTCGAGTTATTCACATCTTTAAGTTGACAAACGCGATTAAAATAATTAAACTGTTAATAACAATTGGAGCAAAAGGTCTTTGAAGTACAAACATTTTTAGGTACTCCTGAGCACCTCCAAAACAGGATCCTACCGTAAAATTCCTTATAGAAAAAGTTCCTTTATATTGATTTTTTGTGCTATTTTGACTACGCTAAAAGTAATTATTATTCATGTGAGTTATGTAGTTTAGATTTCTTTTTATTATTACTTTTTACATATAACTCTACTTTAATATTTAACTGCTAACAGTAATTAGTAAAATTTAATTAATATTACTTTTTAATCGGCTATGGATCAGTATATCAGAGATTATGATGATAGTAATATTGAAACATACACTTTAGCAACTGCTAATGAGTGCAATGAAGTCTACAAAATAAATAATAATGTAAACAATATTAAAATTATACACAATAACATAAGAAGTGTGTCTAAAAATCTAGATCAATTTAAAATATTTTTAGAACAATTTGAATTTAAATTTGAATGTATTGTCTTCACAGAAACCTTTAACTTAACTGATAAGGAATTAGATATGTTTAGTATTGAAGGGTATCGACTAATCTACAACGAGGGTATAATAAATAAAAATGACGGTGTTATAGTGTATATAAAACAAGAATTGAATTGCGAATTTAATTTTATTAAAATTAATGAGATAAACATCATAAAACTCGATATAATAGATATAAATAAAAATAATATAAGAATATTAGCCATTTACAGGCCCCCCTCAACTTGTCCTAGAGAATTTATTTCATCCTTAGATGAATACCTACAAGATAGTAATAATAAATTTAATTATAATATATTAGTAGATATTAATATAGATATAAACAAACTAAATGATGATATTTCCTTAGAATATCTAAATGTATTGTATTGCCATGGTTTTATATCTTACATAAACCAAACAACAAGAGACGTAAACCAGAGTATTAGTTGTATAGACCATATTTTCATTAAATCGTTAAAAGACACAGCAGAAGATATGTTACCCTGTATAATAAAAACAAAAATAACCGATCGTTATGTTATCGCAATACAAATTATATTAGGTAATACACGTACTATTTTACCTAACAATACACAAAAATACATTAAATACATTAATTATCAAAAACTTAAAGGAGCATTAAAAGATATGTCGTGGGAAGAATTGAAAAATGAAAATGTGGAAAATGCAACTAATATATTTATTAACAAAATAAAAAACGAGATAGAGACATGTACAAAAACGGTTAAAATCAAACATAAAAATATTAGAAGAAAAACATGGATCACAAAAAAACTTGTTAAATACATAAATGAAAGAGACCGTATGTACAGTGCAGTAAAGAAAAACCCAAATAATATCGAACTAAGAAATGATTATAAAAAATACAGTAACAACCTAAATAATTTAATTAAAAAGAGAAAACTAAATATTTCAAGAACAAGGTAGAAAAAAATAAATCTTCCTCAAAAAATTTATGGGAAGTAACAAACGAGTTTTGCCGAGTACAGAAAACCAAATCTAGTAAATTAACGATAAAAAATTCTAGTGGTGAAAAGATAAACAATGATAATGAAAAAGCGAACATGTTTAATTCTTTCTTCAGTAGTGTTGGAAAATCATTGGCAAAAAATATCGTTAAGACGGATATACAATACGAGACAAAAGTACAAAAAAATTCAATATTTTTATACCCAACTACACCCTTAGAAATTACAAAGGCTATTAGTGAATTGAAAAACAAAAAAGCACCAGGAATAGATGGAATTACTCCTACCACTTTGAAAGAAATAGATGAATATATTGCTATACCGCTTGCTTATATAATAAATAAAGCCATTGAGGAGGGTGAATGTCCATCGGCCTTCAAAGTAGCCATTATAAAACCCATTTACAAAGGTGGTTGTAAGGAAGAGAAAACGAATTATAGACCTATCTCCCTAATTAGTAATCTAGCAAAAATTTTTGAAAAGCTAATTAAGTCAAGAATTCTTAACTACGTTGAAAAATATAACTTGTTATCCAGTTCACAATATGGCTTCAGAAAAGGTATGAGCACACAAAATGCTATTGCAAAACTTGTAAGCGAGATATATTGTGCCTTGGATAATCGAGATAAAAGCCTAGTTGTCTTTATCGATTTAAAAAAAGCTTTTGATACGGTGTGTCATGCTCAACTTCTCACGACGTTAAATAATCTGGGTTTTAGAAACAACAGATTAAGACTTTTAAAATCATACCTTACGAATAGAGTTCAATACACAGAGGTAAATTCAGCCAAAAGCAGCTCTGGTGCAGTTGAGTATGGCGTACCGCAAGGGACAGTGCTGGGGCCCATACTCTTTATTATGTATATGAACTCTTTGTTTGATTTACAAACCTGTGGGTCAATAATAAGCTACGCCGACGACACTGCTCTTTTCTACAAAGATTCAAATTGGACAGACTTAAAAATAAAAGTCGAAAAAGACCTGAAAAATATAAAAAATTATTTTAACAGTAAGGTCCTAACCCTAAACGTATCGAAAACTAATTATTTGCCTTTTTATCTATATGAAAAGTCATCGCCTCCTTTTGATGAACTTGTCATTGATGACCAGATGAGAATAGAGTCAGTAAGAGAAGTTAAATATTTAGGTACCATTATTGATTCAAAATTGAAATGGGACCTTCATATTAATTACATATCAGGGAAAATAAGAAAACTAATATATAGGTTCAAATGTTTAAAAGAATTTCTTGATTATGACCAAACTAAAATTTTGTATCACTCACTTGTAGAATCTCATATAGTGTATGGAATTCTTGGTTGGGGATGAGTTCTCGATACACACTTAAAACAACTAGATACTTTGCAAAAAAGATTATTAAAAATTATGTTGAATAAAGAAGTCACCTATCCCTCTAACTGTTTGTTTAAGGACGCCAATGTAATGGATATTAGGCAGCTATTCTTTTTTCAATGCGTTTTACATCAGTGACAATCAAGTGTACAAGAAACAGAATCTTTACAAAGGACCAGAGGAAATGTTAATAATAAGTTAAGAATAGAAAAAACTAGCTCAACATGCGGGCAAAGATCTTTCACATACCTTGGTCCAAATGCCTATAACTCGATCCCAAGCGATATTAGACATATATCCTCTTCTAATAAGTTAAAGGTTAAAATTAAGCAATCCGTTCTAGAAACTCCTAGAAATGAAATCCACGATATCATTAATCCTAAACATCACCTCAATAAATTATTTTAGATTGATACACTTTTTAGAAATTAAAACAAATAATATATTTGTATGAGTATGCATGTGTATGTATGGGTGTATATGTATGTATGTATGTATAGATATAAGTATGTAAGTGTTTATATATACATATGGGTATATATGAATTTTATTTTTTTTACATTTTTTTGTATGTTATCTGTTAGTGTAGTTACTTGTTTATATTTTGTAAACACTATTCATTAGCTATGTCTACCTGAGAGGTTTTAACTGAATTTAATAGTTTGAAATTTAATGTTATATTTCTCCAATATTTAAGACCCTATTGTTACCTAATTGTTTGCAATGTTAATGCTATATTTATTATTTTGTAATTTTATTGTTGCTAGCTGAACTGAATTATGTTATTTTAAAATAGGTCTCGTATTCTTCATGTACAGTGCATGATCTGCACTTCTATGAAATACCTAGTTTATTTACACGATTGTAATTTTTAATTTACTACCTCGTAGTTTTTTATATATTCTCTTTCTCGTAAATAAACTTATTATTATTATTATTATTATTATTTTTATTAATATCTCGTCGATAGCCGAGTGGGTTAAGGCGCGAGGTGGCAATCGCGATTAATCACACGGACATCGCACCACCGGGTTCGAATCCTGGCTCCGGCACTGTCAGAGGAAATGGTTGTATGTCCGCGTTTTTTCAATGGGTAACCCCCTTCTGCGCAAGCCCCTGGCTTCTGGAATTGGGGGTTGTCTAATTTGTGTGGTGCTTATTTATTATTTATTTAATACGGAATGTGCTTTTCGGGAGACTAGGCAAAAAAAGCTCTACATCAATGGTGGTGTGAAAAATGAAGTATTTATGCGTACGCACATTCGCATTCATTGAATAGCGTATACATTGCGACCAATCTTTATGTTGATATATAAGAAAAAAATATACGTATTTTTGTAGTTTTTTTTTTATGCTCTACATCTTTTATAACACGCATTTTTTCGTTTGGAGTCATTCCAACCGAGAAAAATGCAAATAAATATTTTTAACCCATATAGTTTAATGCTTCTTTCTTGATAGTGCGAGAAATATCGGTTTTTCTAAAATCGTTAAGGTAAATAGTACAAAATATCGAAACATAACGTTTTTCAAAATTTGGTCTAGCACAAATGGGAAATAAAATTTCACCATTTTTTTTTCAAGATGACGGACAATGCTGAGGTCCCAGCATTCCATAAATTTAAATTTAGAGTTATATTAATATTCTTCATAACCCCTCAAAAAATCACCAACTTCAGATCCCGTGCATGGTAAAAAATTCACTGCAAACTACACTAATATATATAATAAATATTGTTGTACTATATCATCCTCTTTTTTCTGTTTGTTTATTCTCTAATCTAAATTTTTCATCGTTATTCTCAAACTTCATTAAAGAAAAAAAATATCACAAGATATACTGGCGCTACATTCGCGGTAGCTATCTCGAACAGGTTTCTTCTTTCAGATTTTCCCGTATACACCAGGGCCAATCCTGTTTAAAGCAATAAAAATTCTTAGCAGTATACAAATGGTCGGAAAATGTAGTTAATGGTGTAAATAATTAAGGAAAAGTCGTCCAGACTGAGTAAAAGTTCTGGAAGGGGGGTTGGGGTGGTAATATATACGTTTTTAGGGGTTGGTACCCGTTTTTTGCGATTTGCGGCTAAACTATGCATCCTATCGAAAAATGTTGAATGTAAAAGCTTTAGATAATAAAAAAATCTAAAACTTTCTGATTAATCATTATTGACCATAAAATCAAAATTATCGATACAAATGCAATAAACCGTTTTCTCGGTTTTTAATTTATAACTATCGCAAAAATTTTTATATTGTCATGAAAATCTGCAAAAATATTTTTCTTTGTGTTTCAAACAAGCCCAAATTTTTTCAAAGCGAAATATTTAATTTTCAATGTTCTATGAAGAAAATAAGATAAAAAGACCTAATCTTCAATCGAAAAATTTGGTTAGCAAATTTTCGATTAATGAACTTTACTAGTGCTCATTGTTTTCGTTGAAATCTCAACTTTAATATAGAATTAAAATATAATATTGTTTATGTACAAAAATATCGTTAAAAAAGCGAAAAACCGAAAAAATTACTTTTTAAAAATCGAGTTTCCGGTGAAAATCATGAATTTCTTTTTCTTTATTGTAAATAAACGTTTACATTCATAAAAAGCATTAATTCTCATACAATACTATGTTATACAAGTAATGTACATGTACCTAACTATTCTCGGCTTTCAAAGTCCGGAAAACATTATTTAAACTGCAATTAAATAGGTAAAAATTCAAAAAACACAAAGGCTGTGAACTGAGAAAATTTGTTAATTATTTCTTGTGATTCGTAAGTATTTACAAATTATCACGTCAAAGTCTTATATTTGATTATAAAATACAAAAATTAAAAGTAAAATAATTTTATTGAAATCTTTTTTTCTTCGTGGGCAATTCTTCATCGCCAGAATCGATCAAACTTTCGATTTCTTCACGTTCATCTTCTATATCTTCAATTTCTTGGAGTTCTTCTGGATTGTCCAGTTCAGTATCATTATTTTTATTATTACTTATTAGACAGTGGGTACTGTCTTCGTCTTCGATATCCTCGAGATTACAATTTTCTTCGTACAACGATTTTTCGGCATTAGAACATTTATCAGAACCGTGACAATTTGAGCACAAATTTGTGCACTTTAAGCCATGCTTGCAACACCCACATTTGTTATTACCGCATCCTGTTTCGCAGCTGCAGCAGATAATTTTCAATAAATTTTCGGGAATTAATTCTTGTTCTGTAAATATAGGTACGATGCCATTAACGTGATGTTTCCATCCCCAATCTGCAGCTGTTAATTGATTACCAAGCCAATTTTGTATTTGAAAATACACCCTGTAACAATGTTGCTTAGCTGCCCCTTCAGTTGGAGGTAATTTTTTCAAATGAAATGAGGAATTAGCAGTAGCCGTTCGGTAGAGTTCAAATTTTAAATCGTGTAGAGATGTATATATATTTTTACTTTTGTAAATAGAAGCTATTATTTTTAATCCATTTTCGGTAATCGTTTGTTTGTCTGCATTTGTATTGTAAAAAACTTCTGCAAAATTAGGTAAATGTTTATCGGCCAATAATGATTTTATAATTGTTTTTTTTTCCTTTCCCAGCAAAACTGGAAGTTGTATCGTAGCCAGAAAAACAATGCAAAAATGCTACAATATGTTTATGTGACTTATGTTTAAAACTATTGAGGTGTAACAAGTATCATTAGTATTTCCTGCATCAGGTTTGTGGAAATAGATATTCAATTCATGTGAACTGAATTGATTTAAAAGAACTAAAAGATCTATGTCTTGACCAACAACTACCACTATTTTATCGGAGTTTTTTGCTACTTCAAGGAATGTATTGATAATTAGGAAATCTGCATCTTCATCGGCTTGTTTGCAGACAAAATTGTTTAACATTTCCATTGCAGTTTAAACAATGTTTTCGAGACTTTGAAAGCCGAGAATAGTTAGGTACAAGTAAATTACTCGTATAACATAGTATTGTATGAGAATTAACGTTTTTATGAATGTAAACGTTTATTTACAATAAAGAAAAATAAATTCATGATTTTCACGGAAAACTCGATTTTGAAAAAGTAGTTTTTTCGGTTTTTCGCCTTTTTAACGAAATTTTTGTATATAAACAATATTATATTTTAATTCTATATTAAACTTGAGATTTTAACGAAAAAAATTAGCACTAGTAAAGTTCATTAATCGAAAATTTGCTAACCAAAGTTTTCGATTGAAAATTAGGTCCTTTTTTTTATTTTCTTCATAAAACATCGAAAATTAAATATTTCGCTTTGAAAAAATTTGGACTTGTTTGAAACACAATAAAGAACATTTTCACCAATTTTCATGAAAATATAGACATTTTTGCGATAGTTATAAATTAAAAACCGAAAAAACGGTTGTTTGCATTTTTATCGATAATTTTGAGGTTATGGTCAATAATGATTAATCAGAAAGTTTTAGATTTTTTCATTATCTACAACTTTTGCATTCAATATTTTTCGATAAGATGCATAGTTTAGCTGCAAATCGCAAAAAACGAGTACCAACCCCTAAAAACGTATATATTATCACCCCATCCCCCCTTCCAGAACTTTTACTCAGTCTGGACGATTTTTCCTTAATTATTTACACTATTAACTACATTTTCCGACCATTCGTATACTGCTAAGAATTTATCATCTATTACGGTATTTTAAACGGTTTTGCCCTGGTCTAGTAGTATTTACCCAGAATAAAACAGTTTGCACCTATTTTTGCTAATAATTATTTTTGTTCTCTCTTGGAAATTTGAATTAAAACTATTTTGATTAACAAGGTAAATAAATCCTATGTCTAGTAAATAGTTCAAAATCTCAGACAAATACTTCAATTTCGTTTATTTGTATAGAGTACAGAGTTTAAATAAATCTGATAAGGTCGAAAATGACAAACTGTAATATCATTGTTACCTATTTAAAGCCTTATACCGTCCCTGCCTAGAACCTCGAAAATACATCACCTCTTTTACTTGATTCGATAGTTCCTTTCTGCCGAGTTGCTCTTTCTCCCATCTCCTATATTCCAGCAGTATACTGGAGTCAATTTATTTTGTTTCGTATGCCTTCTGTGTAAACTCATTCAATCTCAGTAAAAGATAAATACAAATCTGCTCAAGGGATAAACTTACGGTTGTTTTATGAAAAATGTCCACCGAGTTAAAGAAACTGCCAAGGTAGCTGCACACGAAGAATCTTAATGCGTGCCTTGTAGTTGTGCAGCGGCGAAATTTATTTGATTATCACAGCCAACAAAGAACAGCGTAATTAATCTGGTGGAAACTCCTGGAGGTATTAAGGCAACGGGCAATTCTGGTAGTTTTGGTTAATGCTCCTATGTTGTCTATTTCCTTTTTGTTTATTCAATTTGATTAATATACAGAGTTGGTCGTTTAAGTTAATTGGTTCACTTAAAAGTAGCTGATGTCTTGGGAAATATTAGTAATACATGAATAGTTTTCAGGGTTGTAGAGTACTAACAATGGTAGCTAAGTTCTTATCAATTATTAAAAAAAAAATTGGGTTAATGAAAATATTATCGCAGAAAGTGAATATGTAAAGAATTTATTCTGGTTGTATAAAAATACCGATCTGGATGAAGTTAGGCAAGGCTGTTTGGAAGCAAAAAACTTATTTTCTTTAAATATAAGAGAAACTAAAAAAACATTTTATGAAAACATGATTAGAAATTCATCTAATACAAATAAAACGACTTGGTAAATTGTTAATGAGAACGTAGGACGAAAAAAACACAACAAAGGGGAAAAACTCTCAATTATTATTAATAATAAAAGTATATCAGATGAATTCGAAATTAGCAACTTATTTTGCAAACACTTTGTCTCCATAGCGAAAGAAACTATCACATCCAAATTTGGTAATGCAACAATAAATATAAAATCTAGAAGGTCAAAAACTAGCTTAAATTCAATGTTATTTGTTGAAATTCAACCAAATGAACTCATAACAGCTGTTCAAATGCTAAATAACAGAACATCTACGGGGCCATATGAAATAAATTTTAACATTATTAACTCTTGCATACGGTATGTTGCATAGCCTCTATGTCATATTATGAATTTATCAATAAGTACAGGAAATTTTCCATCATCTCTAAAACTAGCTCATTATTCTATACCGTTATATAAAAAGGGTGACAGCCATATATTAGAAAACTATAGAGCAATTACTCAAAACTCTTATTTATCAAAACTGTTCGAAAAAATAGTAGACAATAGAACGTATGACTATCTCATGTACTCACAACAATTGTCTAAAAATCAACATGGATTTAGACCAAGACTTTCAACAGACACAGCAACATTTGATTTCGTACAATTTATATATGAATCCTTACATGAAAATCGATATGTAATTACAATATTATTCGACTTATCTAAAGCATTTGACTCGGTGGATCATAAAATATTATTAAATAAACTAGACAATATGGGCATTCGTGGAAACTTAAATCACTGAGTTAGTTCTTTTCTCGAAAACAGAAAAATGATAGTCAAAATTAATAATACATTTTCTCAACCACAAGACATACAACTGGGAGTTCCGCAAGGAGCTGTCTTATCTCCTTTATTGTTCATAATGTTTCGAAATGATCTCGAAAATTATTTTAATGCTTTAGCTACACAGATAAAAATCATAATGTACGCCGATGACGTTACCATTAGTGTATCTGCTGCAACCGGACACGAACTGCAACATATGGCTAATCAAATCCTAAATCACTTATCAGACTGGTGTGTGCAAAATAGACAAATATTGAATTGAATAAAACCAGTTATATACAATTTCATAAACGTCGCGATCCTCCTAACCTTCATTTGGAAATAAAAAATTGTGTTTTAACAAAAACCACAGAAGCCAGATTCTTGGGCTTAAATCCTTAATGAGACACTATCATGGGAAAACCATATCGAGTTTGTAAGTCATAAATTAAACTCAAGTTTTTTGCACTGAGAAATTTAAAAAATATTATATGTAGAGCGGAACTAATAAACATATATTATGGAATCGTTTACCCACATATAAAATATCTCATTTTAATGTGGGGCTCAAGTTCTTCAACAGAAAGAATTCTTATTATGCAAAAAAGAATAATCAGGCTTATCTTCTCATTGGGGCCTTTAGAATCATACAGACCCGTGTTTAAGCAGTATAACATTTTAACGGTTCAATCCATATTTCTTTACGAAGCAGCACTATTTGCCACAACATACAACAAATCTTTTCACACGTACCGCAAGCATACACAGTCACAATACGCGAAATGCAAATAATATATCAATCCAAAATTTTAACTTAACCACATTTCAAAAGAGCCCTTACTACTCTAGCGCAAATATATATAACAAATTGCCTCAAACTGTAAAAAATAATTGTACACATATATTTAAAAAAAAACTAAGAGAGTTCTTAATTGACGGATGTTTTTACACTATACGGGAGTTTTACGAAAATGTGTAACGTAAAATTTTGTTGCAGTCTTTATTCTAAAATATTTTAAAATGTTCATTGTATTTGTATTTATGTATGCAATAATTTATTTATTAACTTTTTTATTAATTTATGTTACCCCACTATTTGTTTTTATTACTTATTATATTACTCTATTTACTTAATCAAACTGTGTGTTCACATTATGACTTGTCACATCTGTTTTTGTATAGCTTACGTGAATAAATACATTTTATTATTTTTTATTTTATTATAATCCAGTGTGCATTTTTGGATTAAAATATATGATCCTCCTGTAATCTCTAAACGAGTATCTATCGATAGTTGAAAACTACGAAAGAGTTCTATAAGCAAAGGACCCCGCACCAAATACACGGTGCGAGGTATCTTGGATTTCGGTAAAACTGAAAAGTAAAATGTCCCCCTTGTAAATAAATTCCCTTGCCTTGTATATAAAAAAAAATTATTTCAGCAAAGACTTAGATGACCTTCTTCGAGGGTACAATTCAGAGAAAACTCTGGTAGAATGTTGCAGCTCAATTAACAGGGTGGAGTCTGTCTCTGTAGCAAAAAGATAGTTCCAAAGGAAAGTGGTCAACCAGCCTATAAATTTTTGAAACACGTGGGTAATGCCGGATAAGATGTCGACAATAAGGTCGACTCACCTGTACACCTAAATCCCACACAAATGCAGATGAAACTCCCTTCGTAACATCAAAATTCTCAGACAAACAGAAGCAACCAAAGCGGGGGAAATTTTATTGTTGCCGATAATCCCAAAATCCCATAAGATAACTTAAATGAATTAAATTTCAGGAATTATCGACAGTGTACACATAGGAGCACCTTTTACCTTTCCTTTCAACAAGTAAGAACTCACGTGACAGTAACTCTAGCGGACAAAAGCCAAATCTGTCCGACCAACGGTTCGCGATATGTGGCCCGCGAAACACAAATGTGCGTCGCCGGTCGCATATGCATTAAGCCCGTAACACAATGAATTAACATGTTCTGTAAATTATAATCTGACGTCAAACAGTATATCCTAATCTCTAACATTTTCACATTGTGATGTTGTTATAGCTATATGAATATTACACAGGATTAACTTTTCGTGTCATATCTTAGATTTTCATTGTCAACTTATTCGCTAGGCACCAACTCTCAAGGACATTTCTTTTTTTTTGTAATCTTGCACAATCTTCCTATAGTAGCAACTTCGTTCAATAATTTTAGACCATCCGCAAAGAGAAGTTTGTTGCAATTCAATGCATTACATAAATCACTGATAAATACTGAAAATAAGAGCGGACCTAAATTTGATCCCTGGGAAACGCCAGGGCTTAAAACATATGTGTCTGGCCTGAAACCATTATACTGAATATACTGTAACCTATGTTGCATGTAGGATTCTAATAATTTAACAAGTATATCACTAAAACCAAAGTTGATGGATTAAAAGACTATGATCAATGCGATCAAAGGCCTTTGAGAAGTCGGTGCACACCACATCCATATGTCCCCGTTTATCTAAAACATTAGAAATAAATTAGGTTAGACACGCTAGGTTTGATATTGTAGATCGTTTTTCCATAAAGCCATGCTGATAAGTGGGAATTAAATTTATATGGGATATATTACATTGTACAATTGTACATATACACCACGACGCCTCGAAAACCTTTACAAAATTGGGTAGAATAGAAATACCTTTGTAACTTTGTATATCATATATGTCATCATTCTTATATTGGACATACTCTAGCCAGTTACCAGCATTCAGGAAATGTAGATGTTCTCAACGCAAGACTAAATAAAAATAACAGTGGTGCAATAAGTACATTAGAGCAGTCTTTTATCAAGAAGCTAGGAATCTGGTCATGGTCCGAGGTCATTTTATTTTAACTTTTTACTTGCTTCAGATATATCAAATTCAGGCCACCGTACAAAATTAATATATGGATAATTAGACGAATTGTTGAAAAGTAATAATTAGTTTGATGGTTTCAAATACACACCATTAAAATGGGTACTAAATCCCCCAACAATGCTTTGAGAATTTTCATAAATTATATCATTAGAATACATTTTACGTGGTATCCTCATTTCACTTTTCTTATTATGTATATAGGACCAAAATTGATTAGGATCCTCTGTTAACTTAAGCAATTACCTTAATTTAAGTAACTTCGTTGCTTACATATGATATATATGCTACTGGAATTTGTGTTTCTATTAATGCTCTAATGCGCTTGAAGTGAAATTTATTATATTCTTCGCTATATTTGTTTTTCCATCTCTTTCTTATAATTTCAGATGTAAATGTTTTTTATTTTTATTGGCATTAGGATATAGTCCATACAGCCAGATATACAGTTAAATTTAGAAGCGTCAAAAGAGCTAATCCTAATTCTAACGTGAATAATAATTAGATGAAAACGATAAGGAATAACAGGGACACACACTTCTCGCCTAGGGGCTGAACACGAACGGACTCCCTGGTTTTGGAAAATAAAAAATTGTCGGCAGAGTTTGGAGCTTGAGAGCTTGGTAGAGACTCCGGGAGCCTTTCATGCACTTAAATTAGGTTAGATAGAGTCTCAGGGTTGATTTTCTTGTAGTGGTGGTAAGGGTCAATTGTTACACCCTGTGTATTGTCTTTTAAACTGTTTTTAACACTTGTAATTAAAGTCTGTTTTATTTAGCACTGACTAGTTTTTTACAGTTTTGGCAGGGTCAACGACTACACCCTGTGTATGGTTTTCTTGAAATTAAAACACTTTTGTTTAAACAAAACGAACAGAAATTATTTATTTAGATTTTTAACTGAACAGAGTTTAAAATGGAGATTAATTTACTTAACAAGTTTCCTTTTTGTAAATAGAAACTAATCGACAACAGAAATTCAGTCTTTAAAACTTCTGCTAAAATGTATTTAATGAAATGTTTATTCAAAATTTAATCTGAAAAAATTCATTTGAAGGCGAATGAAAAATGTTGGGGTCACTTAAGGCGAAAGGATTTACTTAAAATTAATTGGGGCCACTTAAGGCGAGTATTTAAAACTGACTCTTTTTAACCAGGTTTCAGCCTGGGAAGCTGGATTTGACCAGATGGTCACCAAAAGTTTGAGGGTCAGAAAATAAGAAAGCATAATTAGGCGGTGGGTAACTATAACTTTAGTTAAATAGAAACCGGACCGGATGCACTAGTAAATTAACTTATTACACTTAAAATAACTAAACTTCAAAAACCACTTCGATAATACTTAACAACGGAGTCACTATCAAATTCGGAACTTGTTTTGGGCTTGCTGTGCATCGGACTTTATACGGTCTGTTGCGTTTTTCGTGCCCCGTGAACCTAGCATGAACGTTTTTACCCCCTATTTAGGTCTGTATTTGGAACCATCAAGTCTGGATCGGCACGATTGCGAAATATTTCACATTATTGCGCAATAGTTTGCAAAAAGTTGAATTTCGAAAATGAAAATTATATAGAAAAATCGGCAATGAAAAGGAGAATTTTTTTATATAGAAACAGTTTGAATCGATTCGGGTTTTGAAGATATTGAAGTTTGATTGATTGAGATATTAATAATCTGAAAGGATCCCGTAAACTTGTCACGAAGGTCAGAAGTTTAACAGTTGAAATGACATGAGAATGTTCCCGATAGGTGCGAGGTGGCTGGAAATGAGATATGTGAATGTTCCTAATAGGCACGAGTTGAGTTTGAGTGGAAATATCGGTTGCAAGGGAAATCGAGATATAGTATGTAGTTTTACGAGGGCCGATCATAAAATACTGAAACTTGAATTTAGTAAACGGGTAGTAAATAATTTATGAACCGAATCAGAACGTTGAAGTTTAGAGTAAGGTAAGTAATTTTTGATGTATACGAGGGGTGGTCGAAAAGTAGTGAAATTTGAAATAGTAATTGAGTTGCAAGAAGACTTGCGGTACGGAACGTAATTTGGTGTATACGAGGGGTTGTCAAAAAGTAATAAAATTTGAAATGCGAATTTGATGTAAGAAATTTATGAAACGAAATAGAATATTAAGATTTGAGGTAGTTTGGCATATACGAGGGGTTGTCAAAAAGTAATCAAATTTTAAATGTAAAGTGGTTTATAAACAGTTACCGAAACGAGATAAAATGTTATGATTATAGGTACGGATAGTGGTTTTGATCTTTTTGATGACTATGGAGGGCTGTATTTTTTAGGGGTGCTTTTTGTAAAGTTTCTTTTATAAAATGACTAGAACGAATGTTGAAAGTGTGTTATCGGTGAATTTACGTTACTTTAGAATTACCGACTGTTTGTGAATTTTTTAGGATTTTTGTGACCTTGGATGTGGTTTTTTGGTATAAATGGTATCTGGTTGACTTTTTTCATGGTTTTCCATGGTGTGTGAATCAATGTAATATTTTAGTGAATTTTGGAATTTTTTGTTTTTGTTTTTTCACTTGTAGGTGAAATACCCTACAACGGGGCATGTCAAGGCATTTTAATGTAAATGTTCAGAAGCCACATTGACGTGCGTAAAATTATTTAGAAAGTCTCAATCAGTATTAAGTAGTGAATAATATAATTTGTGATAATTGGCTTTCTTGACGTTATAACTTTTATGATTTACGTTAATAGGAAATTTAGAGTGATTCATAGATTTTGGTAAGATAGAAATGTTCAGAGATGGATAAAAGCATCTTCTCTTATGAAGGATATGTTATCGTGTGAAATGTTACAGTTTGGCAGATCAGATATCACTAGACCTAATAGTTGCCTATTCATATTTTTTACGATGTTGTTTACTTGTTACATGTTAGCAAATTGTACAAAAGATTGCATCATATGACCTTTTCTATCAACAGTGTTTTTGTTATAAGTTGATTGATACATTGAAGTCGCCTAAAATTAATGTATTGTTAGTAGTATTTATAATTTGCTCATTAGAAATATATATTCAATAATTGTTTTATCTTCTCCACCTATGCTGTGCACGTACCTCCTCACATATCTCTTGCAGAACTAAAATCTAATGAAGATAACATTTTAGAATATACAAGAAATACAGAACTCATTTTGTAGCCAACCATTCTATAGAAGAAATAATATTCGTGATATGAGATAGGTCAATGGTTTTTAGAAACAGCCCTGTTTGTAGCATTAAGAAAATTATGAGAATAATAAATACAGTTCTTTTAATTATTACTTTGAATAATGTCTATTAAACATTAATGAAGAGTACAATGACAAAGAACAAACAAGAAAAATACAATTAAGTTTATGTCAGGAAATCTTTCTCTACTCACATCCTAAGACTACAAAATTAATGCTACTGCACCACAATTTACGAGCCATAACTCTGTCCTTTAAAATGTTTTAGTGCGCTATTTTATTTGCCTTCTTTAATTCCTTCAGTTCTTTGCGCCGTTTACAGCCCTCTGCTTCAGTAATGAATCAAAATTTCAAAACGGTGCAGTGCAAATATATGAACTAAGTTTAAAAACTGCTTTCAAACTACATACATCCACCGATATTTAAGGTTTTAAAGAGCGCGGAGTGCATTTTACAAACTTTTATTCAGTTTCACCTATCAGTACGTACAGGGTGTCTCAGTTAATGCCAGATTATCTCGGTAATGGGGTTGGTGAGGAATTTGATGTCGTTAAGAAACAAATAAATGAACATCAAAGAAACATGTGGCCGAAAAATATATTTTCTTTTAAATTCGAAATAGCGATTTTGTATTTTCTTAATTCACTATTATGTAAATAACGCGCCAGGCGTGTAACTTGTAATTCAACGCTCGGCGGGGCACATAGCCTGTAAAGTAGCTGTTGGCTGCAGTCTGGTTATGTTCCTTATAGTAAAATAAAGATTTTATAGAGGAGCTTGCGACTGAAAAATTATGATTGGTCAGCTTTCGGCTCTGACTCCTCGTGATAGGCCCCATCACCAGGAGTCAGAGCCGAGCGCTGACCAATTAGACAGAAATTCGGCATTCTACGACAACGATTGAACACGAGGATGCCCAACCACCACCGAGAAGTCACGTGGAGCGTGACGTTTCAGCGAGGCCACTTGTCGGGTTGGCTCAGCCGCCCGCTACGCCTCCCACAAGTAGTAGGGGACCAGTGACACGTAGCCAGTCGCGCAGGCGCACCCTAGACCACAGCCTATATAAGGAGCCACACAACACGGAGAACGTCAGTTCAGTTCAAGCAGCAGTAGGCAGCTTTCAGTGAGAACCTGAAGATGGCAGATGAGATTCTGCCGAAACGTCGTTTAGACAACCGTGACTCCCGGAGGAGTCGACCATCGAGGCGGGAGAGCACCCGGACGTACAATAACACTTCATTTAACACCCGCGAAAACCTAAAAAACAATATATATATATATATTTATATGATACTTCTCGTTACCAAGATTATCACTCCTTTTTATTTTTAAGAAGAAAGTAGAATTTTATTGAAAACGTTTTTTGGGGCAACTCAGGGCTCAAAGTCGGTTCACTTTGGTTGGTTATAATTAAAACAAATCAAGAATAAAATTCAACGACAAGAACAATGTTTATTCTGACAAATTAAATTTTGTTATAAAACCCTAAATTCCCTACTAAAACAACATAACTAATATAAAAACAATGAATGAAATAATAGACATTAAAAACCTTTAGTTTCTTCCCGTGTTCACACTTCTTTATTCCTTAGATCACTTCTTTCTGCTTCTGCCTTCAGTTGGATTGTATACGACTTTGTCCTTATATCAATGCCTCGTTGACGTTTCTCTGACTTTTGCCTCTAGATTTAAAATAAATAATAATTACTTACTCAATACTTGTTATTGTTTCCTCAGCTCGTCAGCTTCTTTTTACTTTATCCTTCGCTAAAATTATTTTAATATTCCTTCTTGTACTTTTCTATTAATCGTTTTAAATTTTTTAAATATTTTCTTTATGTTCATGTCATAAAATTTATTAATTAATTTAATTTCCGTTCCCTGGTAATCTTTCCTCCCCATCTTCCTTTTTAAAACTCCTGTCAACATAAACTTTTCTAACCTCCAAATCTTTCCTAAATTATTCCTAACCTTCAAATATCTTCTTCCTCTTCTTTACATTTCTAACCTTCAAATATCTTTTTCTTCTTCTTTACATATATCCAACTATTTTCCACCAACTTATAATTAATTACTAACATAACCATTTTATACGTGACATATATTTAAACCTGTGCTTGCTTTCTATTTATTGATTTCTATTATTTTTTATAACAGCTAAAACATTACATGGGTCATGAGTTAAATTTGGCAATCTTCTCCTTTTCATAGACGGGCTATTCCCACTTCATAAAGCCAACTCATCTGCAAAATTATCCATTCAAAATGTCAATTGTCAATCAGCGTGTATAATTTTAATTAATTTTGACGTGAAAATTAATTATTATCTTTTATATAAATGCGCGGCTCAACGATCCTGGTTTAGTCATGTCAAACTCAGACGCAAAGCTTGAATTTCACGAAGAATAAGGCAAAAGGGGATAAGACCGAACATTTCGTATATAATATAAAATGGGGCGCGGTAGGTCAGAACACGGCCAATTCAGATGTTGATTGAGATGAGGGTATTTTAACTAAACATCCCTTGAGTGTTTTCGATTAATTTCAATTTATTTGCTTAATAAATATTTAACCCTCTCTGTTTACTTTCAATTATACGAATCCTATACAAAATTAAATAAAATATACATCAGCACAATATTTCATTCATTCATTTTGTCAATGCAGGTACTATTTACTTAATTAGTGGTAATTAATTATAAAGCAAGTTTTAAAAAACTGCCACCAAGTTAAGAATTTCACATTTAGCACTATTATTTTGGGACTAGAAAAATAGCAGCAGACAGTTCCCCGATGCACCCAGTGTTACCTCCTTTTCCTTATTATATATTTCTGGGAAAAAATTGAGATAACATATGCGGACGACTAGCTGGTGGTTTAAGCAGAAGCAAAGAGTCGTGGATCCGGAGTATTCGTAAGAGTGGAGAAATTTACCCTTTTCGAATGCACAGCATAAATGACAGATTCTTGATTAGTTCGAGAAAAGGAGACAAAGAGAAATTGATGTACCGTCTATAGTGAAAATCAGTAGAGTTGTCTCTTTTTCTCGAATAACCAGTCTCCTATGGATTAGACTGAAATTGTTAGTAAGAGAAATAAAAAGATTGTGTAACATGAATGATAAAATATATTACATGAATAAACAAATCAATTTGTATAATGTGCAATATCTCGGGGGAAAGAAAAATATACGAACGTGTAACCTTATTTTCACTAGTTCTACCAAAAACCGAGAGATTGCCAACCATTTTCGGGACACCCTGTATATAGCTGAATTTCAAGTTTATCAAATATCAAATATCAATATCAAGAATATCAAATTTTCAATATGCAGAAGTTTGAAATTATCAATGTGCAGAAAAATATTTAAAAAGCTGATTCGCAAGCTATAAATTGCCAAAAAATGAAAAAGAAAAAAAAAATTGTAACCACGTGGTACATGTAGTATTGTAATTACTTATTAAATTAAAAAGAATTGAATTTAAATTTATTTTAAAAATATTGAAATTACATCAAAGACAAAAATTGAAGATTAATGAAATTTTAAATTACTAATAAATGAAATTTACCTGGTTGTTAAACACTTGTTAACGTGGATATGAAAATGTAATATTAATTACTGATGTCCACAGTTAAGTTTGTATACGTCTGAATCAGTACCAAAGCTGCAGGAAAATGATTTCTTGGTGAATTTTACTAATAAGGTAAACTTTATTTATCTCAATTTCTGCAAAATAATACAAATACATAAACTTGAAATATCTACTTTTACTAATTAAATGGAAAGCTGTAAAATGTAGAAATGGTACAGGTATCGCCATCTGTCAATTGGTGAGTTAAGCGCACAACCTACAGGTCGCCTTATGTAGATTCCTGTACTCAAGCAAATTACAGAATCGATAAAGGGAATCTATAATTCTATATAAGCGATCAGCAAATTTTAACCTACTAACGAACTGTCGTAATAAATAGTAAAACGTATACAAACCGTTTTGTGAGAATTCAGCAAATATATTACATCTTATAGGATATAATATATAACAGGTTAATGAGAAAGTTTTTTTTTTATACATTTATTTAACGTCGGCCTATTTCCGCTACTGAGGCCTAACACCAACGCCTGTAGACGAGCTACCCCCAACCAGGAATTTTGCCGAACCTCTTCCCTTAAGAAGAGTAGGGATCTTTTACTTGCCTAACATTTAATAGACAAGGGACCGACGGCTTTACATCCTCTCCGAAGGATGGTATATCTGCTATACAACCCTCGCCTAAGGTTGTATAGCTTCCGCGCATACACTGATATACAAGCCGCTGGAAGATGGGTGAGGCGAGGACGTGGTCTTCGTTGGAACGGTCACCAATCCAACTACTAATTACGCCTAACGTTGCTTTACATCGCATATCGAAGTATGTACATAGTAAAGACGCACCTACGTTCGCCCCACAAATGAGAAAGTTAAAGGCAAGAAAGATAACCACATGTACTCACAGTAAACAAAATATAGAAATTGAAATATAGGTATATGAATGTAAATAAATGTTTTGTAGACTTGAAATCGACAATTGTTTCCTGAGGTGCTGTAATAGAACGGAGATGCATAAGTTAATGTTAAACAAAAACATGACTGAGTTCCTAAGATATTAAAATATGTACATAAAATAATGTGAAATGATTTAGCACTTATATAAGGAAAATTTTGAGTTGAAAACAGTTTCACTTACAAAAACTGAATTAAAATGTTATACAGATCGTGCCAAATGTAAATAAAATACCAGTTATTATATAAAATTGTTAAATGGTCATAGGCCATGTAACACCAACCCAATTGAAAATGTTGTAATTCTAGGTACTTTCGGCCGAAACTATACTGAATTTATTCATCATCCATTATTTACTCGTTTCTGCATGAATTTATTAATGAAAATTTACCGATTTTTTTGTTGTTGTACGTAAATTTGCCATAGTCTCGCAAAGTTCATTATGAGTTTTCTAAAATAGGCATGAGAGACTTCTCTGAAGACAATATTTCATGTCTAGATTTAATGCCAGGTAAAACGGCGTAAAATTGCCTATGAATATTTTTTTCACATACAATAAAATGCTTAGTATGAGGTACATATGGACGATAAGTGCGAATTTCTTTGAAGTGATTTTTAAGAACTACGTATATACAGAACATTTTTTGTAAGTTAACAGCAATTTCTCTATTATTCTATTTTTGTTCACGGAATCGAATGTTCTATTAACATCAAACAGCATCGACACTACATACATAGCAATATCCAAATAAGTTACATTTAATAAAAATGAACCATATCTACAGATTTTATTGTTAAATTAATTTTTGTAAATTTGGCCTAATAATTCAGACAGATTCTAAATAATATACCTATATATTTGATTAATAAAAATTTAGTATTATGTATTAATAAATTTAATTTCTGCATGGAAATTTTATAAATTAACTTAAAATTTAGATTGTCCCATATATGAGGGAATATTAATAGGTTCACATCGAAAACTAATTGATTTTATTTATAAAATAAATAATGAACACCACATAAATTAGACAGCCCCCAATTCCAGAAGCCAAAGGCTTGTGAGGAAGGGGATTATACACTGAAAAACGCTGACATATAACCATATCTTACTTTAATAACACAAAACAGTTGTCTGCTAATCACGTCAGTATAAACACAGTAGCAACATTTTGAAATAAACAATTTTAGAAAAACGTAATTTTATTGAAAAATACGTCGCTCTATATCCATGTTTTCAATATTTGGCATATAAATATTTACACAAAATCGTGCATAAATGTAGACATCTCGTAAAAATCTGTTTAAATCTTAGTCAATACTCACTGGTTTTATTCTCCGCTGTCCTGTCACGCACTGAATAAAATTGATAAGGCATATTTTCCTAACCGGTCGTGACGAATACAGATAGAAAGCGAATGGAGTTTCGCAATCATAGGAAAAAAATAGAGCGCTTTATGTTCAATTTAAATTTAAAACTCCTCGTTTAAAATATTTACATATCTGCAAAAGTTTGTAGTAAATTTTAAAACTTAGCATGAACATATGCTCAAAATGATATATGTAAAATTTTGTATTGGGGAATATAAGAGACGTTTTACGGGATGCGGTGCCACAACCACATTCACAAAACATACTCAGAACAGAATAGTTTTTTTACGTATTGTCAAATATTGTCTTCAGGTATTTTATAGTACGCATTTGATCAAGATGCCATTTAATTTTCTCCTCTTCATAAACATCCCATGATGCTTTTTGAAGCTTTTTATGAAACTAGAACTTCCCAATTCCTTTATTTAGTAGCGGCATCTCAAGCTTGAGTGCATGTAAAGTGTAAGGAGGATGCAATTTAGTGCATCATATTTTATTTCATCCTGTACTGGAAGTATTTTTCGTTTGTCCAATTATTTATATTATACATAAAAAACTTGTGGAACGATGTTACGAAATTTATATCAGTACCAGTTTTACGAAACATACTTTACTATTAAGCCGTGATTAAAGAAAGACTATAAGATTGAATAGCTTATGAATTTTTGTAGTTCTTACATACAGGGTAATACATAATGAAAGGGTCATATCTTTTTAAATGTACTTTAAAATTGTAGAATCAAATATTTTATAAAACACTATACAGTGTGTTATTTTTTGTTAATAATTAAAAAAGTATTTTTATTCTGGGTTCGATTGTAATATTACGTTAATATCCAAGTAAAAGAAAGTGTTGTTGAGAATGATAGAGAAATGCTATCAATCTAAAGGGTCGGTTTAGGAACTATGCATGTGCAGCATTTGATATCTAAGACCAGATGAATTATCTCTGGGATTTCATTTAGTCACATACATTTTTTCATGTGAAAACGGCACAAAAATATATTTAATAATTATTACTGTAAATAATGGACACTTTTAGAATCGTCTTATTTAGACTAACGTCCTGGCGGAGTGTAATATCAGCTATTCCATCACTCAACCAGAACACACACACATAGACCAGTATACAACGACCGTTCCCTACGACATTGTCATTTGCCGCAGCTGAGACTCGAACTCAGGAGTGATACAGTAACTAGCCGTGTTGTCCTTCTTGCCTCATCTAGTACATTGCTACCAATTCGGTAACACATGAAAAACACTACTAAACATTCGTACCCTAGGCAGAATTCGAATTCGGGACTTCTCACTTGCAAGCCTAATACGTAAGCGTTGAGCCACTGAACCTTTGATTCTGTTCACGCATTATAGATACATGGAGAAAGAAACTTATTTTAAAAATTATAAAACAACTTGTATTTCGAAAATCGGCCCCTTGACTCATGAATTACCTTGCATATGGAAAAAAAATCTAGTCCTGTTGTGCTCTGTATATTCAAGTGTAGTGCACACCTCTCATAGACAACATTGTAAAATTAATGATGGTTTTATAATCATGTATGTTAAGCAAAAAATATATATAAAATTTATTTTAAAAAAATAAGGTTTAGAAGTACACTTTTCTTAGAAATTAATACCTAATGTTTAAATTATTGTAGATTTTGATTCAATCGCTAACTGCTTAACTGAAAAACTAACCTAAACAATGCAGTAGGTAGTCACAAGACGACTAAAAACTAGGAAGGGAGAGCTGGTAATTACTTCAGACAAGCAAGGTTATTGTTAACTGAATGTACTGTCTGTTACGGTTTAAAACTTGCACATTTTTTAAGAACAAACAATTTTTGCCTCAAGAGCTATTTTTTTATTTAAAATATAGATATACTGCTTTATCTATTAGCAAGATGATGGATAGCTACAGTGAAGAAACGGTTGTGTAGAGAAGTTACCATAAGTTATTATATATTAGTACTAAAATTTCTTAGTATAAGGCGATTTAATTTTCTGTACAACTATTTGACGAATAGTATTCAAAGAGCTAAAGTTGATGAGTATCTCTGCCCCTCTTGTTGTATTGTCTAACGTCCCACAGGGACCAATATTAGGCCTGCTGTTATGCACAATATATAGATCGGAATTTCCAAAAATTATGAATCATTGTCAAATACAATGATGATATCCAACAGTACGTTTGTTTCAGTCAAAGTTAATACCTGATAGTGGTAGGTACAATTCACCAAGACATCGATTTCTTGTTTGAATAGTCTAAAACCAATTCATTGAATATTAATGCGCTAAAACGTCAGTTCTCGTATCAAATACTAGATCTGAGGTATCAGACAGAATACCAGTAAATGTAGGGCACAATGCAAGTCCAATGAAAAAGCAAAGAATTTAGGTTTAATTTTTGACAATTCTCTATGATTTAACCCTCATGTAAATAACTGTGTTCGATTAAAAAAAAATTATATGAATCGTTAGTATTATCCAGATTTAATTTTGCAGACTCAGTATATGGAGTCCATGCATAAATCCGGTGGATAATCGAATAATTTGGGTTGTCCGTGATGGAATAGCTTAATTAGTTTGTTTATTTCATAAAACTGTAATAAACAAAATTTACAAGTAGATACTTAAACAATAATATTTCATATAGAGCACACATACATGACATGAATATCCGTTATAAAGGTTCTCTCACTCAACCTCTTCATCGTACGGACTTGTTTAAACGCTCATTCTCCTACCAAACAGTCAAAATATATCATTTTGTTCTGATTCTATAAAGTAAGCCAGTATCAATATAATCCATAAAGTTATAAAAAATTCGTTGAAATTGAACTTTTCGTGTTTCACTATATATATTTTCAGTTGGAAAATAAAGACCATTTATTTATTACTAATTATTATTATAATATATGTTGTTAATGTTCTAAGTGATAACGAAAATCTTGTTCAAAATATATCTATCTATGTTATATGTTAGATTTGATAATCACGTTTATGTTTTAAAAAAACTATTTTATTAGTTATGGTTACAATTATTATTATTTATCTTGGTTTAACTATAATCATTTAAAAATATTTATTCAAATATAAGCGTATGACTTATGAGAATAATACTGTAGAAATTAACTTTACTTAAAATAATTGTGAACCTCGCACACGAGGAACACTGAGTTATACAATAATGCAGACTGAATAGCGTATGCTGTCCAGTCCCATTTATAACATTTAAAATGCTGAATTAACAATAATGTTGATTAGATTAAATTTAAATTCTGTTTGCAGTTCTTGTGAACGATCCATGCTTTGATGGATGTCTGAAGGACGTATTTTCTGCTCGAAAAACTTAGAAAAATTTTAAAAAATAGGAAAAAGAAAAAATTAATTTTTTTTTTCCTTAACCTTTTCTTAATTCTAGATAATAAATATTACGTTCACAAAATTTTTAGGGTTCAACGTGACTGTTTCAGACGGAGAATAATGGATAAATCATACTTACTGTCGTTTATGCTTAACTGCTGCTCTGATGGTATCAATTGGACGACGTCGTAACACTATAAATCTAACACTGTCTGTATCACACTCTCTTAAAAGTAAACCTGAAAAGGAATTTTGTTAGAAAACACAACTAAAAGACAATATAAAGTTCAAAATGTATATATTAAGTCTTTTAAAAAATTTATGTTTTTACAACAACTTTTTTCAAGAGAAAATGTTAACAAACAATGGTCTGACCCGTGTACAACACATGGTGAGGAACGGGGCGATTCATACGGTACCAACTACCATCCAATATGCAGTTTGATAAGCTAACGATGCACAAAAAGATTCAAGAAAAGTTTCATGTAACTGAAATTTTGGTGGGCTTTTGCTTGCCTGTCTTATAAACGTATTTATTAATTCACATAAATTTTGGTCGCTCCTCGGAGCTTTAAATTGCTTGCAGCGTCTCTACTTCGTTTGTATTATGCAATAACAACTTTTTACGTTCAGGCAAGGCAGATCCCATGCACGTGTGAGTACATGGTATAGATACTTTTTTGACTCCGAATCACTGAGGAACCGGTTTAGGGCAAACCCCGTCAAAACGCATCATTTCCCCGTCAAATCCGACTGCTAGGAAATGATGGGGGTCCCATGTCGCTAAGGGCTATTTTCGCTATAACTTCCGATATACTTTGAATAGTCGTTGGACTAACTTGTCCTCATATTCAATACCTCGTAAGAGTTGCAGTGCTTGACAACGTGGATTCGTAAAAGGGTTTTTAATCTTGGAAATTTTGAAGTCCAATTTTAGTATACTTTCTAAAATTGGGTGGTCGGGGCGACATTACGTCCCTGTGCAGCGACATTTACTACACTTTCTAAATTAACGCTCCTTGAAGAGTTAGCGAAAATTTGGCATAAAAAATGCTCCGAAGAGCAAAATTATGTTTCCAAGAATTAAAAACCTCTTCCACGGCGTTTTTACGTGAAGCACGCTTTTCTTACGAAGTATTTCCTAAGTCGGATTTTGTTACAACGTCGAAAAATATATCGGGGTTATAGCGTTCTTTAACATTCTCACGGTAACATAAAACTCGTACGTGTCTTTAAGCAGTTGAAATATCCGGTTTGTAACGAAATATCAGTTTTGTATATTGTAACGAAGAGTTGCAATATAGCTGATCCGGGATCAAAAGGGGAAGGTACAATATAGTACGATATTTTCTTTACGGTTTTACTAGAAAGAATGTTAATTCTATTGTTGATAAAGTCAGAGTTTTCTTCAAAAATGTCCTCTATAATTCTATAGTGGGAATCTTGTAGGCTGTCTTGCTGAAAGAAAGTTATTATGTTTTTGTGGTCTTTGTCAAGTAGTTGATTATTTGAAAATGTAGTTTTTGTGTAGTCAATGAGAGAGGTTGTTTGATACAATTTTTCGAAAGTGTCGTATAACATATATATAAAGTTGTTGTAAACACATCATAGATATAATGTGAAAAATATTATCGTTTTAAAAAGCTAATTGTGGTACAAGATTAATTTCACGATATCAGATTCATAATATAGAAGTAATTTATAAACTTTTTAAAAAATAGCTCTGTATGCAAATCATATAGCACAGCGAGTTTCATTTTTACATTTATGTTGTGACTGGCGCATTCGCCAAAACATTGAAACGCAATAATTAATATTTTTTTTAGGCCATTCTCAAGTAAAAGGCTTATTTTTAATTATGAAACTACATATACTATTTTTCTTTGCTATCCACTATTATCCAGCGCAAATGAATAAGTAAATACGCATAAAATGAATTGTTTGCAACTGCCCTTACGCTATTGTGTAAATAAATTCTACTATCTTTGTGTGTTGACCATTATGCAACAACGTGTGGATTGAACATTTCTTTTGATGACTAAAGAAAAACAAGTTACAAGATTAAATACTAAACTAACTAAACTAAAACCATGATTCACTGAACTCTTACGCCTTGATATTCCATTAGCTGCTGGTAATTGTTTGGAAAAATATATGATATTTTAAGTCCTCTGTTTTATTGCGTTAACCATGGAATCCTTTGATTGCTATATTAACCTCTTGATATTTACTTCGAACATTATGAATTATTTGTTTAATTTTCATTAGTATTTCATATCAATGAATTATGTCTTATATAGTGTGAATTAATTGTTTTGTGAAACGCACTTTATATAAATAAACCATCTTTGTCGTAATTCATTTATGCCAATACTGAAATGGGATATGGCTTAGATTATATACTACCTCTGAATATTTATCTGACATAGTTGGCATATTGCGTCTTGTTTACTAATTGAGGTCGTTAAATATTGAATTCTAAAGACAAATATTTTCAGAAACGGATTTTAGAATATCAATAATAATAATATTTTAAGTTATTTATCGTGAACATGCTGTTGGTATAAATAATGGTCTTACAGTTAAAAAAATTGTTATATAGGACCTACCTTTACACTGTTCTCAACTAACAGCTACTATTTCCTACCGTTTAATCCAATATTTTTAAATTCTGGTCAACGATATAAAACTTATAAGATAACGTCAACCCACATCATAAAATATGTAAAAAAAGGTTAGTGTCTTTGACAAAAAGACTGTTCTGTCTATCATATCTGTTCAAAATGATTCCACCTGGTTAACCAGCGTAAAAAATATATGTAATCCCGTCTTATTTTTGTTTCAGGTACACTGAATTTTAATAGTTATTAAATTGTCTTTTATTCATAACAAATTTGCATAAAATAAAGTTATAGAATATTTACCCCACAAAACCAAACTTAGTACCGTTGCTGTGCTTCCATTAAGGTACTGTGGGCATAGAAATACCCTAAGCAGAAATAAATGACTGGTCCTATCTGTAGATAGTGATTAAATATCCATCCTTTTATGATTAAAGGAAAACATTAAATATAATGTTAAGTATAATGATAGCCTGTTATTTTATACATGTTGTTTTTTTGTGTTTTTGATCCAGAATTTTAAACTCCAATATACCATATATTGATCAATCTATTTTTAAAACCAATATTAGTTTGTGATATATTATCTTTAATTTATAGGTTGAAACTGTCAAACTACGGTGGTTTCTAATAACTTAATAAAACACTGTGGATTGAGTATCTGTCTGCCACTGGCTTTTTAAAATAAACTTATCTTTTAACACCGGAATTGACACAGATATTTTCAAGCCAGCGATTGTCCAACCTTTATACAACAAAGATGATACCAATGATTATAGAACTTACAGAGCATCAATTTGCTTTGCAGGTTCTCTAAATTATTTGAGCTCGCTGTCAAGGATCAGCTGTCTTCATTTTTGTATCAAAATGGTTTACTATCTGCATGCCAACATGGTTTCTCTGAAAACAAGAGCTCTGAGTCAGCATTCTGTGAGTTACAAGACTTAACTGTCTTAGTAGCAAACAGTATGCCTTAGAGTTATTTAGTGATTTCTCCCGTGCATTTGATGCTGTTGACCATAAAATTAGCCATATATGGGGTCAGAGGAGTTGGTTTAAACCTCATACTCATACTTTTCGATTAAACCTTTCTTCATTCTTAAACAGTAGAACACAAATAGTTAAATCAAATCATGACTTAACCAACGCTGTATGTAACATCACACATGGAGTTCCTTAGGGTTCCGTTTTGGACCTCTTGCTTTTGAATATTTTTGTAAACGATTTAATAATATATTTAAACAAAATGCCAAATGCTTACTGTGTCTAGTATGCGGATGACACGCATATTATAACCATTAGTAATGACCTAAATGTTATTAAAAATACTACAGAATTAGTGTATGCGCAGGAAATAAGCTCAATTTAAAGAAAAATAAAACCAATATGCCGGTGTTTACACGAAACAGAAGCCTTGAAATGCCAACGCTGATATTACTTTCTGTGAATCTATCGAAATACTAGCCATCACATTTGATAGATACTTGGTCTATGCTTGGGGAAAACGTATAGATAAACCATGTAATAAATTACGAAGCAACTGTTATTGTTTAAAGTTTATGTTATCACACTGTAGCCGTGATGTACTCATCAGTTCGTATTACACAAATTTCCACTCGCATGCGAGATACGGTATAATTAACTGAGGTAATTACGCATATATAAATCTAGTGTTCAATCTGCAGTAGTATACTGTAAGCATTATTGCTGGTTTAGATTTCCGTGAGACCTATCGTACTAGTTTCAAACGCCATACATTTTTTTTCACTTCTGAAATGAGAGATATGGTTTTGTACACTCACAAGTAAATTTTTGTCATCGTGCTGCAGCTGGAAGGTGCTTAGAACTGTATCGAAATAGAAGACAGCCTGATGATAGGTTATTTAAAACTTTTCAGATTATTTGGGAGAAACAGGTGCATTCCGCCCGAAAGATATTGCTGGTCCTCCAAAAAGAACATCTGTGGATCAACAAGAAGACGTTTTAGTTCGTGTGGAGGAACATCCGCAAGCTATTACGCCGCGGTTATCGGCAGCAGTTGGTTTAAGTCAGTCATAAATTCATATGTTATTAGAGAAAGAAAAAATTAAACCATATCACTTTACTCCAGTGCATAATTTGTTACCTCGTGATCTTCCACAAATGTCGCAGTTTTCATTATTCTTGCGTAACAAACAACATAATGACTATATGTTTGTGAAACGAATATTGTTTACGGATGAGACCACTTTTACCAGGAGTATTTAAGTGGAGAAATAGTCATTCGTGGGAACTTGAGAATACCTATTTATCCGAGGAAAAACATTTCCAGCACAAATTTAAAACAAATGTGTGGTGTGCTATCACTGGAGACTGCATACTATTGCCGATTGAGTTACCACAAAATTTAAATGGTGCATCTTATATGGACTTTTTAGAAAACATTCTTCCTGAAATCTTATATGACGTTCCGATAAATTTAAGAAACAATATGTGGTACATGCAAGATGGGGCCCCAGGACATTATACGATAGAACTACATAAACATTTAAATATGCCCTATCCACATCACTGGATCGGTCGGGGAAGTGAATTTCCTTGGCCACCCCGTAGCCCTGACCTCAATCCTTTGGATTTTTACTTTTGGGGCTACTGTAAGTATTTAATATACAATGATGAAATAAATATCCGGGAAGAATTATGGGAAAAACTTTGTGAACCTTTGAAAACTATTAAGGAAAGCAGAGAATCGTTATTTGGAGTTAGACAGTATCTAAATAAACGTTTAAAAAAATGTATTGAGGTTAATTGTGTTGTTCTTAGTATTGTTCTAGTTTCTATTATTAGTGAATTTGAATTAAATTATTTAGGCCTACTAGTCAAATGTGTATTATTATTTGTTTTGTTTTAATGTTTGAAATTCTGGTTGTTAAACGCCATACAAACAGTATTTTCAAATTGTATAATGAATTTGCATGCAATTTTTCATTTGCCCTTTTCTCAAAACCTGTTGTACTTAGAGATTTGAACAAGTATACCTTTTTCTATTAAGAAATGATAGACCAATACAAACTTCTGTGATAAAGATGCGGGTGAAAAGTAACAGCCCTTTTAACACATTAAATACAGCGTACGTAACGCCTCTAGGAGCTAGACGAAAGTTGAAGGTGTGTTATGATTTCCCACCACAAGTAACCCCCACCCACCAATTTTCATAATAAAATGTTAACAAAATCAATAAATTAGAAAGGAAAATAAAAAATTTAATTTCAACTCTAACACCCTGTATCTTTTTGCTATAAACATTTCATTATTGGCTAAATCTTAATATTTCGACTCCTACTATCTACAGCTAAGTGTTGTATCATTATTTATGAATAACCCTGTACATTGTAGTTATATTTTCCTTCTTTATATTTTTCTTATATATATTTCAGTTTCTTATATTTATGTACATAGAAAACTTGGTATGTGGCGCTTCAATGCAATGAAAATATCACTTTTGAATTAAATTTGTCGAATTTAACGTTAACATTTTTGCTAAACCGATTGAATTATTTAGCAAAATTGCAATAAGATATTTCATTATTCTCACGTTTCTTTAATTTTACATATATTTAAGTTTCAGCTCACCCTAAAAAACAGTTAAGCCCTACCCGTAACGAAGAAAGTTAACTGAAATAAATCAGACTATATATCCCATCAATTCCATATTTTGCTTACATTGCCTCCATTTAAGAACTCCTTGAACGCCAGTTTATAACGAATATGAGAAATATTTGAAAGGACATTGGAACTTTATGTGAGAGCGTTATCAGGCGGAGGCATTGTGTGCAAGTTCTATCTGTGACAACTGCCCCACCGAGGCGATAACTGCTAACGAGCTATCCTGCCATCCTGTTATCCTGCTATCTCCTGCAAAGGAGTGCCAACGGCGCTGCCTGTAGTTAGTCTGATTAGACACATGAGTCTATATTAAACTTATTCTTCGTGAATGTACTGTACAATTTTCTTTGTTCTCACACTTCTCATAGGAATAATATTAGAGTGGAGTTGGTAATTGGAGTTAGTTAGAGAGGTTTCAGAGACTGTCTGAATTGGCAAAGGTTATTTCCACAGAGTAATTTAGCCCGGGTAGTATTTTCAGTATATTAGACACGGACGGAGATTAATTTTTCAACAGCGTGACTGTACAACGTATGAATTGTTTATGGGCAATCTGTGTTGCATTTAAGCTAAAAATGTTATCAATTTTATTCACGACCACTATATTAGGAAGGTTTAATACGTCTGTTTTCCGTGGATTAAAGGCCCTTTAATACACTAGTGGATTAGAATTCATAATACCATAATACAAACTCTTGTCATAGAAACGATTTAAAGACCTTCTACTTTTTGGCTCAAAATCAAAAGTAGTCCAAGAACGGCGTCATCGAAAGGGGGTGATAGTTACTTTAAACAAGAGAATTTTTTCAGTTTGTAGCCTATAAGCAATGCATCCGATCGGAAAGTCATCTATTACCAAAATTAAAGAGCATTAAATTTCGCTTCGAATGAGTACCTCAAAGTTGAAATTTTATTAAGAGATATGGGCATAATTGGCAGTCGAATAACAACAATTTTTACCAACTTCACACTGATGGGTAACTTTTTAAACGTCTTCAGCTCTGAAACGGTTAATCTAAATGAAAAAATCCGTAAAATGAAAGTTGTAGAGCATATAATTTCAAGTTAATAGATTACCTGGGAAATGTCCTACATATAAATATATTCATTATTTTCTCTTATTCCTTTTTATTTAATTTTTCAACATTAATTTGAGAAAATGGGTTGTTGAAATAAAAGCATAATGCAAAGAAAGCTTATTAACCAAAAATAAAAATTTACCCAATAATAATAAGACAACAAATTTTTAAAAAACATTAAACAAATACAAAATGCAAGAACAATACAAGGTGTAAGAAAAAAACTGAAATGAAGTAAAAAGGAGTTTTGGAAAAAACTAATTATTTTCGTATAATAATAATAATAACAATAATAATAGACTTTATTGAATCAAACAATGCTACTCTTGCACTTAACCTGGCGTATAATAAACAGAACATATATTTCAATACATAGATGTGTGTATATTAGAAAAAGAAGAAATCTTAAATTTAAATTCAAATTGAATAAGAGGGGTATATTACATAAAACATATCACTTAATAAGGGAAGTTTGCATTATTTACAATACTTATTATAACTATTTAAATTTATCAGACTGACTTTATTTAAATTATACTACTTAGTTTACTGTTAAGATGAGCTTTAAACGAATACTTTGGTAAGTGGGCAAAATCTTTGATAGTGGAGTTGTAAAGCTTCACAGCTAAATAAGGAAAACATTTTTGAAATATGGCTGACGAGTGACGTGGGATATGTAGATTAAGTTTATCTTAGATTTAATCCATGCGAATCAGATCTTTTTAATAATTTTTTAAAAAAGGATAGAGGTAATTGATCACTGATAATTTTATAAATCAAATTACAGTAATTACGTTTTGGCCTGGTTGCCATATTCATCCAATGTAATTCCGAAAATTTACGGGAAATGTGATCATATTTCCTCAAACCAAATACAAATCTGCAACAAGAGTTTTGTACCTTTTGAACTCTATTTTGATTAAATTTATCTAGGAAGAGAGCATAAATACAATGGCCATAGTTGAAACGTGAGAGTATTAGGGAGTCGGATAAGGTCTTCTTTACGTGGATCGTTAAGATATTTCTATAGGAATAGAGTGACTTCAGCGTACTATATAATTTTGTCAATAAGCTGTTAATATGCAGATTAAATTTTAAATCGTTGTCAAATATAATACCCAGGTTCTTTAAAGAAGATTCAACTTTAATGGTAATATTACTATCAACAAAGTCTCTATTTCTTTTATTTCCAAAAAATAATACATGGCATTTATTTTCATTTAATTTTAGATTATGCTTATTTGATAAAGTGCTAATTGTATGGAGATCTTCATTGATCAAATTGTCGGCATCCATAATATTTTCAACTTTAAAATTATATTGAATTTGTGTATCATCCGCGAACGCTTGAACTTTACAATGTCTAACTGATCTTAGTATATCACTCGTGTAAACTAAAAAAAAGAGTGGCCTCAATATCGAACCTTGAGGTACAATGGATGTAACACTTCTTACAGAGGACACCCTATCATTTATATGAACTACCTGCGACCTATTGCGAAGATAAGAGCTTATAAGATTAACAGTTTATCAGAGCAACCATAATAAATCAACTTACTGCACACAATTTTATGATTAACAGTATCAAATGCCTTGGAGAAGTCTAACAGTACTAGGGCTGTTACTTCTTTTCTATCTACAGAAGATACAATATCGTCACATACGTTTAGAAGAGCGGTTGAACTACTGTAACTCCGCCTAAAACCCGACTGACACTCTGGTAATATCTGTTTTTGCTCTAAGTATTTTGTAAGTTGAATAGAAATGGCTTTTTCTAATACTTTAGATAAAGCTGATAAAATACTTATTGGTCGTAAATCAGTGTAATTAAGAGGGGTATTAACTTTAGGTAACGGCTTGACTACAGCTACTTTCCACGTTGAAGGAAAATAACTGTGTTTTATACAACAATTTATAATATGCGTAATAAAGCTATCTTTGTAAGGGCTGCTGTACTTTAACATGGCTGTTGAGATATTATCAGACCCATAAGCATTCGATTTAATATTGTGTAGAATCTTACTTACATCTCCGACTGGCAGTAAATGTAACTCAAACTTTTGATCAGTATCCAAAAAATTGCCATTAAAATAAAAGCTAATTAAGTCATCACTGACTTTGAAGATATAATTGTTCATGCCTTTCCATAACATTTTTGAGTCAGTTGTATTTAATAAATTGTTATAAAATACTTTTTTCTCCCGGCGAACGGCAGACAGCGTAAAATTACGCAATTCTTTATAGCGTGTCCAGTCTACAGGAGATTTAGTTTATTTGTATTTTGGTAAGGCGGTATCCGTTTCCTGCATCATTAATTTAATTGGATACGTAAGATTTAGGTTTAGTTATTCTAACAGTTTTAACAGGTGCATGTTTATCAAATAAAGAAATTATAAGATTGTTAAAACACATAACTTTATCATCAATATCAGGAATATTTATAATATTATGAAATGGATCAGATCATTACAAAATCTGTTATAGTCAAAATATTAATAATCCCTAAAAGTATAGAACTTTGTTGCAGATTTTCGCTTGTCAATTAATAATTTACAATATGTTAAACAATGGTCAGATATAACACTAGCATCAATAATGTTACGGGTCAATTTATTTTAAATTCATTATTTGTGTCGCAGTATAGACAACGAGTAGTGACTGTAGATATGATGTGGGTTGCCGCGTCAACTGGCTAGTCAACTGGCAGATTAGTTACCGATGTATTGTGGGTGGCCGAGCTTTTAAGCCAAGTGTGATTGGTGTTTTCGGTAGGCTTCTATTTTCCATCTCGCTCCCGATTTCAGTTTCATACTCGGGAATGGAGGATTGAGTGCATTTTTGTTGTAGTCGTAGAAAATTTGCTGTTTAATCGCCGACTTGGGGCTTTCCATTTGAAATAGGATGGGATACTGAAATTCTACGGTTTGTGGTGAATATTTTGGTCGTTCTGGATGTCACCTATACTCGCTTAACTCGGATTAAAGCCATTTCTCAACGATTGACTTCCAACTTGGTTTGGACCGCAGATTTAAGCCGCCCTACATCTTTGAGGCTTTTACGTTTTACTGTTACCTCTCACGTTTTCTCCACGTTTTGTTTCTACGATTATATTTTTGTGAATTTTTGTTGTTTTCGTATACCTGGTGGTACGAATTCTCCCATAAAAGTTGAAGCTTGGCACTACCATTCCCAGTGCAGGAGTGATCTGGGTTACAGACGAAGCTCCTGTACTCCACTTGTGGACCCTGGATAGTTTTTTTATTGACAACCCTTCGCCTCAACATTGGACAACGATTCGAGGTTTGGAATACGAATTTGGGAACAACATCGACAACTTAGGCAACGACTTGGAGATAGATTCGTGGTCTGGAGCACTTTAGATGGGAATTATGACAACCCTTGGCAATTTATAAGGACTTGAATTCGTGGATTCTCTTTTATTTGGAAGGCAGCTCTGCAGTTCACCATACAGGTTTTTATGTATAACGTATGAATTCTAGGAGTGTGAGGCCTATTCTGGCTACTTTTATTTATGTCTGGCTTTTTAAAATCTTTTTTTAAGTATTTGGATAAACTTTTTTGTAAACATAGGTAAATTAATATTTGGGTATTTTTTTTTTTTAATTAATATTTTGGAATAATTTAGGAAGGTCTATGTATGCAGCCTGGTATTTGTAAAATAAGATATGTTAGTAGACACAGATTTTCATAATTTTATGTAGACACTGTGAACCATACGTGATATCACGAACGGTGAATATAGCTGCTTATTATCAGCTAAACATATTAGATAGTAAGTAGGTGTAACCGAGGACCGGTTCAATTATTTTTATTGTTTTACAAATTTTAAATTGCTGGGTGAGCATAACTTGTATACTTACATTTGATAATAAATTTGATACCTTCAATTCATATCTATATTCTAGTTTCTTATAAATTCAACACCTTTTCGTAAAGCGTTTGGGTATCCTTGTTGATTTTGGGAGTCTTCTAGCTAGGTTGCAGTTAATTTAAAGCTAGTGGCGCCCTTTTATTCATATAATCTAATAACTAAGGATTATATGATTTATAGTTGGTAGTATATACTTTTGTGACCTACCCCTCTCTCCGACTAGAGCTGAGCTAGCCCTCGGCATATCTGTTTCGAGCCTCTGCGACTTGAACGCTTTCGGTTACAGTTTATTTTTTGTGCTTTCAATACTCTTTCATTGGTTCATTTAATTCATTTTGGTCCTCAACCAAAAAAAAGGCTCGTCGCAATAACACCACTATCTTAAACTATTTATAGTGGTTATAGTAGTCGAGTCCGTTTGAATTGGGGCTAACTAATGTCCTCGTACTGCAATACTGCATCCTATCTTCCTGATTCATTGCAGCAGCACCACCAACTTCCTCAAGCTCGAAGTAATCTTTGTCGTTGTCTTCACCTTCATCCAACTCAATCTCAGGAGCGTTCTGACATGCAAAGCCAGAGCAGTGTTTACAGGTCAAGGAGCAGTTCAGGCCTGATTTCCGACAGCTGCATGCTGCAGTGCAACCTTCTTTGCATGTACACGAAACCATTTTTAGCAGCATGTCGGGTTCAGCATCCTTTGAGTTTGTGATAGGCAATAAGCCTGACGAACCTTTCTTCCAACTCCATTGGCATGGGTTTGTTACGTTTACCAGCGCGCATTGCGTGCCACTTTACTGCATCCGATGTTGATGGCAACCATGCTAGGTTGAACGATTTTCTTGAGGCGGATTTTATAAAGAGCTCGTATCTCAGCTCGTCAAGACGCCCACTGTAGATCTGTCCGTACATTGCCAAGATCCACTTGAAAAAATGTGACTCTCGGCTGCGTCGCGAATGCACATTTTTCGTCGTAGAGTAAAGGCTTGTTAATTCCCTTATATAATTAATAACTATTATTTACAATTATTTTATATTAAGTTTTCGATATGTATGTATTGTATATAATTATGTAACAACGTTTGTTTTTTAATTGGATTTGTTGAACAAAAACGATACATATATAAATTATCTGGTAGTCTGGCATTATTTTATTTTACAAAGTAATACACGTTTATGTCTTTGAAGGAATTGTAATCAAAATATATTATTAACTAGAAGTAAAGTTGGCTTACTGAAGTAAACCCTTAGGTAATTAGTTTAATTAAATAGATCTCTCATTCAAACTGAATAGTTTCCAGAGGTATCTATTCAGATGGTGAGAATAATATTTAGTTTGCTCAAAGTTTATATCCCATAATAAAATATAAAACTTAAGGCATATAAATGCTACTATCTGTTTAAGAACAATAATAATAAAGAATAATAATTGTAGCGTCCCAGAGATAAGAGATACATCCGTAACAAACTCCGTTCTAGATAAATACGATGTTCACTCCTGTCTCTTAGCTTATTATTTCCACGTCCAGTGGAAGTATAGTAATGCAAGAAAAAATAATTTTAATATTTTGTAACTAGATCTGGAACTAGATTATATTTTGATCTTATTCCGTTGATTCCGTAAATAGGCAAAACAAGCAAGTAAGAGTTCATAAAATTGCAATTTAGGGCATGCACGAAAAGTTAGTCTCAAAAATGTTTAGTCCCCCCCCCCACTATCACCCCCAATACCACCCCTACACTATTATGAAAGGGAGTAAAAAAAATAAAATTTGGTTTAGTGTATATACAAAAACGAAAAAAAGTTTTTTTAGCGTTATCTACCCCCTCTACCAACCCCATTGCCACCTTCACCCTATTATTAATGGGGGTAAAAAAAAAACTAAAATGTAATTTAGTGTGTATACAAGAACGAAACGTCTAAAAAAATTTATGGCGTTAGCTACCTCCTCTACCACCCCATTGCCACCCCCACCCTATTATTATTAAAGGGGGTAAAAAAATAAAATGTGACTTAGTGTGTATACAAGATCGAAACGTCAAAAAAAATTTTTTGGCGTTAGCCTCCCACACAACCCGATCTAGTCCACTGTTATGAACTCGGCAACACATTAAAGATGCCAGTAAACATCCATACCCTAGCCAGGGTCGAATCCGGGACTCTGAACGCCTAATGCATTGAGCCTTAAGATTTCGAAATTTAATACAGTCGATGGGCGCATTTTAGTAGCTCATTGCCTATTGAAATCGTAATAATAGCGTGACTGGGCTTAAAATGAGTTCAATGTTCTTCTAGAGGGCAGAATATTAACAAAACGTAATATATCAGTCACGAGGTTGTCGATAAATCCTTATTTTCATAAAGAATAACCAGACTGTACTGTAAGAGCTATTTTCCCTGCTGTGTGAGTCGCCGAGCGTTGAATTAGGTATTGCAAACCTGGCGCTTTAAATGTAATAATCGCATATTACCAACTGAATACTTAAAACTTCAATTGGAACAAACAAACACCAGCCGAAGGACTAATTCAGGGGGTGAGCGTAGGTGCGTCTTTACTATGTACATATTTCGATATATGATGCAAAGCAACGTCAGGGGCGGTTAGTACTTAGATAGGTGACCGTTTCAAGTGTTATAGTATCTGTCACTCATCACAGACTGAAAAAATTTAAAAAACCTAAAATTTTCAAAATGATTCATTCTTCACGCTTATCCTGTCAAACTATTAGAAGAAGTCATTCGGATGCTTAAATTTTTAAAAAACCACAATTTTAGTCAACAAAATCTGGAAAATGTCACATAGCACCGATAATTCACAAATAGTCCAAATTCATCCAACCTCACTCCAACATTTATATTCATCTAATTACAACTCAAAACTACTGCCCTAAAAATATAGCCCCCTCACAAACTCGAGTCATATCACATACACTTTCCACACCCCAAATCACAATGCTATTACACTCGCTTCTATACGTTTTTATAAGACATTTTTCTCTTAGATTCAACTTCCAATTCAAGTTTTAAATAATACATCAAAACACTCTTCATTCACTTTCCCGATCTGCCAGCTGAGCATTCATCAGAACTTCTTTCCATTTTGCAGGTTCCGATTGATATCAAAACTTATTTCCATTTCGCATGTTCCGCTTGCTGGCTCATTAATATCAAAACTTACTTCCAATTCATTTCAATGCATACATATAGGAACATTCTCTTATGAGATCAACACATCTTAAAAGGCCTTCGAATTAATTACCGGACCATTTCCAAATTTAATTATTTCCACAGTTATTACAAATATCTTCTAAACCCGAATTGATTCAAATTTCATTTTTATGGCCAATTTCATCTTATAACTTTTAGTCCCGGATATTTGATTTTTCAAAATCCATGACGTAATGTTGCGCAATATTGCGCAATCGAGCTCAAATGACTAGCGGTGGACATATTTCTAGTTTTTTCCAGACATCTGCAAACTAGTTCCCGACGAACCATATAAATAATTTAAAATTAGTTTCTGTGCTACGCGACTGAAGTTACAAAAAACCCAATTGTTTAAATCATTGTTTCATCCGACGCTTAAATTAATTAAATCGAGTGGACGTGGTACTTCCTTGGCGAAAACCAAGTAAAAAAGAGTTTAATTTTAATAATTTGCCCCAGCGCATAAAACAAAAATGAATTTTTCCCAAAACAAATATTTTAATCTACAATTTCTCTGTCTGTTCTTTGCTGTAATATTTAAATAAATTACTTTCATTCATTTTAAATCAAAGTGTTATTATTCCAAGAAGAATACATATACAGGGTGTAGCCTTTGACCCTGTCCAAGACATTAAAAAAACATTCAGTGCAAAAGACAAACTTTTAAACTAAACAAGCATTGTACAATATATTAAGAAAACCAAATACAGGGTGTATCATTGACCCTGACCCCCCAACTTCTCAAATTCAAAAAATAAAGTGCACATAAGGCCTCAGGAGTCTCAAGCTAAGCTGTCCAACCAAAAATATTTTTACTTTTCAAACAAACGAGGCCCATAGGTTTTTACAAGAAAGACCGCGTCTTCGCCTCACATCTTCCAGTGGTTTGTATTTCAGTATATCCTCGGAAGCTATGCAATCTTAGGCGAGAATTATGTAGGGGATATACCATCCATCGGAAGGGATGTAAAGCCGTCGGCCCCTTGTCTATTAAATGTAAGGCAAGTAAAATATCCCTTCTTTTTAAAAAGAAGAGGTTCGGCAAAATTCCTGGTTGGGACTAGCTCGCCTACAGGCGTTGGTGTTAGGCCGATGTTAAATAAATGTTAAAAAAAGATTAATTCCTACTGAAAGGGGCTCTCTGTCAGTCCACACCACTTGCAGACTGCAGTTTCCAGCTGCTACTTTGCACTGATGAGACCAAATAGTTCGAAAATGCAGTCTGCAAGTAGTGTGGAACGACTGGCACGAGAGTTCCTTTAAGTAGGAATTAGTTTTTGGGCCGGTGTTTGATGCAATCGCAGCTTATATTTCGTTTGCCTGTTGAGAGCGATTATAAATTCCATTTAATTCCTTTATTGTTTTTGTATTACATCATATCGCTTATTGAGAATTCTGGACCGGTCTTAAGATACTCTCCCTTGATTTAGTAAATATTAATTATTATTTCTTTATTGATTAATACGGCAAATATTGGTGAATATAAGAGACATAAGGCTTTAAATCATGGCAAAATAGCTAGAATAGGGAATATGCTGGTTGTTGCTGAGCGGACAGTAAATGACAGATCTATTCACTTTGAGACAGACATACGACAGACAGACGACAGACGTTTAAACATAAAAAATGTTATATTTGATAATTTTGATAAACACCAAACTTCAATCATTCAACATATCCCCGAAATGAGGATATAGTGGATTGTGTGAATCGGACGAACTTGTAAATACTCTGCTATGCAACGAGAGTAAACCCCTCCTCATTTTCGAGGACGCTGAACTCAAAAATTACCCCCAAAGGGGATAAACGCTTATCACATCTTTTTCACCGGCGAAACTTAGCGTACCCCCCCCCCCCCCGTTTTTGAGGATGCTGAACACAGTGGTGATGCTCAATATTTTTTCTGACTCCCTCCAAATCCTTTAACGACTAATGAACGCCCCGAAAGGCGTGAAACTAATTTTTTTTTATATCACTGGAAAAATGTACGTATCGCCCACAAAAAAGATTTTCACCCTATTCGGGGGCGGAGGGGGTGAAGAAAACCATTAAGCATCCTCGATAACGGGCGTTACGTGCACTGTACCGGTTTCTTAGCCGGTAGAGCGGTTGGAGGGGGTAGGAAGAAACAGTTAGCATCACCACCGTGTTCAGCATCCGTGAAAACGGGGCAACTCCAGCACTACCAACACTATCGTATTCAGCATTCTCGAAAATGGGGGGAGGTACTCTTATTGCATAGCCAAATACTTACAATTTTCGGCTTTTTTTCGACTTACACATTCCACTAATAGAGTTGTCGAAGCTGGGGTGTAAGTTCCTTACTTTAATAAAGAAAAAACAAAAGATTCTTAAATGTTTTAATGCTATCTAGTTATACTACAATCTATATGTAACTTACAAATTTACAGTTTTATAAATTGGGATTTTCTATAATTAAGATATTCTGTGACTGAGTACGTTTCCACTTCAACTAAGGAATTTAATATTTCTCTCTTAAAATTCTCAAAGATTTTAATGGTTTTTACTTTATATGGAAGAAAATTTAAAGAGATTTAATGTTCAATAAAAAGGCCCTTTTTCATAGATGCCTAACGTATTAATGGAAAAATTATAATTATTTACATCTAGTACCATAGCTATGGCCAATTTGTTGTTTTTTATATTTCTCTTTACGCTTAAAATAAAAAACAAAACATAAATACATATTAAAACATGATATTTTTAGTCGCAAACTCCTCTATAAAATCCTTATTTTACTATAAGGAACGTAACCAGACTGTAACCAACAGCTACTCTCCGAATTATGTGCCCCGCCGTGCGCTGAATTACAAGTTACAAGCCTGGCGCGTTATGTGTAATAATTGCGTATTACCATCAAAACGCTAATGCTTCGAATGCAACAAACACCAGCCGAACGACTGATCCTACCTAAAGGAGCTCTCGTGCCAGTCTTCCACACCACTTGCAGACTGCAGTTTCGAGCCGTTGGCTCTCGTCAGTGCAAGGTGGGCATGTAACTTGTAATTCAACGCTCGGCGGTGCACATAGCCCAGAGAGTACCTGTTGGTTACAGTCTGGTTACGTTCCTTATAGTAAAATAAGGATTTTATAGAGGAGTTTGCGACTAAGAATATTATGTTTTAATATTTCACCCTCTAAAAGCATATTTAAACTATGCTAAGCCCAGTCAGGCTATTTATTTTTCGATTGCAACAGACACTGGACCGCTAGATGACGCCTGCTGACTATTTTGCATGTTGCTCTCCTAAAGATACCGAAATGTACCTCAGTGGTCAAGGGATCCTCGTGTCGGTCGTCACATGCCTACCTTACACTGACGAGAGGAAAACAGCTCGAAACTGCAATATGCAGGTGGTGTGGGACGACTGACACGAGAGCTCCTTTAAGTAGGATCAGTCTTTCGGCTGGTGTTTGTTGCAGTCGAAGCATTACCGCTTTGATGGTAATATGCAATTATTACACTTAATGCGCCAGTCTCTAAGAGCATATTTGAACAATAAATATATATTGCAAACACTAATACCATATTATTTTTAAATTTCCGTCTGTATGTTTCTCTTATTAATCAGTTATTAATGACACGGATAACTTGCTTTTCTGAAACAAATATTTTATTTGTATCTGTCACTCTCCCCAAAATAAATAGCATTCCAAATTTTAGTTTGGAGATGAAGAAAGCGTAATAAGTTGTTTTCACCGTTAAGTTATTCATATACTTTCTTAATACTCTCTTGCTATAACATATACTGTTAAATTTTTTTGATAATTTTGTAATACGGTATGACCAATTTAATATGGTATGTGTGATCATTTCTAAAAATTTTGTTGACTCGATGATTTCTATATTTCCATTATTTTACTCTAATATTATTTTCTCGATATTTGACATATTTGTTCAAAATATGACGCATAATATTTTATTTCCATTAAGAATCAGCCTGTTTTCTTCTAACTTGTATTGTACATCGTTTCCAATTTCTGAACGAACTATGAGATTGGAGGCAGCAATTGCAGTATCAGGTTTGAATGAATGTCCATTACACGAGCGAAAAAGATGGAGAAAGTTTTAGTGGCCGGTCTGCAGTTGCCATTATATAAATGCTTTTCCGTATTAACACAATTTTCTTTGTTACACATCTAGGTAATGGTAATAGTGTGGTTAATAGAGGGAGATGAGAGAAAGTACTTTAATTTTCAGTTTCATTATAAAGTTTATATAGTCTAAATGGGCTATAGCATTTTTCCTAATTAGGTATATGCAGTTATGAAATGCTAGAGCTAGATTATTATTATTATTAGGTACTCTTGAAAGCACAAACATAATAAAAAATTTACATTAACAAATGCCGCAGTGTTGCTTGGCTGATGTGCAGAAGACAACGTGATAAATAATAAATTTTTCATATACAGGGTGTTCTGAAACTAACCTGTTAGTCATTGATAGAACACACTGAAATAACATAATTTCGTTGTATACCCTTTTGTCGAAAGGTGAATGGTGACCGAGTAAGAGGACTCCACACAAATTAAATATTTTAGAAGAAATAATATTGAGATGCGTACTCTCGATAGGGGGGGGGCTAGATACCTGAAAAGTTTCCATCGCGTTCAAGTCTCTTTTTTGTAAGAAAAACACTCCTAACGGGGGCTAAACGCTGGTTTCTCACTTTTATCTTGTGAACCTAACCTTCGAGGCAGACGTTTGAAGCATGGTGATATATGCAGGCGAAGGTCAGAATAGACTCTTTGTTAAGCCTGAGAGTGCTTTGTACCTCTATCCTTCAGTAGGATAGAAAACGTTTATGGTATGCGGTAAAGATATACTGAAAAACATATAAAAATATATGCAGGTATGTTATTATTACATAGACTTAAATGTGCGTGAAAGTGTTTCTACAGATATGGAGAAAATAGGTGATTGTTTCATTTGCGAAAAGTCGCTTCAAGGATGAGAAACTGTGCATGTTGAAAGAGGCTTGGTGAATTTAATAGCCGTTAGCAAAGTTCGATAGGACGATAAATATAAAAAGCTTCAAAATATTACGGCTATATATGTATATCAAATTCAATCTTGGCGAGGAGTAAAGTTAGAACCAACGGAATGGGATTGAGAGAAAGTGGACAATATTTTATCTCCCAATTACACCACCAAGTTACCAGCACCAATTTCCACCCTTCAGTTAGTATCCTGCAGCTGTAAAAAGGGTTACGGAAAACGATGCACTGTTCGTCGATGAAGAACCGTCTAATGAGTAAAATTGGACAGAATTTTAGTGGAATAGGCCTACAGGGTAAACCACTTTAAAAAATCACACCGAGAGATTAAATAAAAAAATACATCTTTGCGGAAAAAAGGGGGAAAAATAAAAGTCACTTGCATCAACATCCGCTAGACATGTATCTTATAGAAAAAATTCCGCTGTATAAATTTATTCTTGGGCAGTTTTCTCGTTAAATCAACCGGTTTTGAGATATTCGCTGCGAAACTTCATGTAAGATCGATTTTTACCTGTGCGCTCCCAACTACCACTTAGTTTATACGCTATTACTGCAAAATAGGTGGGTATAAGCTACAAGGCCAATAGAAATTTTTTTATACATAATTAAATGACAAATTTTTAACAAAAAATAATTGAACGGGCTATGTTCCCATTTAAAAAAAATCATCGATGACGTAACTACAACCAAGAATACACTACTTGTGTGTTTCTCTATGTTAGCATTAACGGGGATGATAAAAACTGATTTTAAATTTTTATTTATATATCGAATACTATGGTCAACGGTCTGCTGAATTTGTATCTACTTCAGATGAACTTCAAGGGTCTGTGTTAGGCCCATTATTCTTTAACATCTTCATTAATGACATTGCAGTTGAATTGGGTGTTGAGTGTCTTTTATATGCTGACGATATGAAATTGTATAATAAAATAAACGATGAGAGTGATTGTGTGGCTTTACAAAATGCTCTAGATAAAATCAGAGAATGGTGTTACTTAAACAAATTGCAGTTAAATATACTAAAATGTACATTACTATGTTTACTAACAAACATCAATATATCGAATTTAATTATAGCTTAGAAAATTCATTGCTCACACGTCCATCGACATTTCGTGACCTCGGTGTAACATTTGACAGTAAACTATCATTTAATTGTCATATAAATACAATCACAAATGAGAACTTTAGAACACTCTGATTTATAATAAGGTGTTACCACGACTTTAATGACATTAGCACACTGATACTACTATATCAGTCTTTTGTTCGATCCAAATTGGTATATTCGTCAATTATTTGGCCCCCTCACTATAACATACATATACAAAACATAGAGAGCATTCAGAGGCGCTTCTTAAAAACATTATGCTATAAGGAACATGGTGTTTACCCTGCTATTGGTTTTCCTCATACTACACTTTTAAATAGATTTTCATTTTCAAGCCTAGCGACACGCAGAACAATTGCACAGCAAATAATTATTTTTAAAGTATTACATAATATAAGAGATTGCGGCGCTATATTGAACTCATTAAATTTTCGAATACCTAGACCCGGTTCTAGGCAAAACTCACTATTCTATCTGCCGAATTCCAGAACTAACGTTCTGAAATTCTCGCCACTATATAAAATGAGTGAAAATTATAATAATCTTCAAGACCGGTTTGATATTTTCCACTGCAATGTAGCTGAGATAAACAGATCAATTGTATAAATTTAAACTTAGCTTTGTTTTTATTTCTGTTTTTAATTATCTGATATTCCTACATTTCTTTTTCTTTTATTTTGTAAACATTTACTTGTAATTTGTAAACATTTTTAATCATTTACTTGTAATTTCCTGCCCAGTAATTGGAATCTTCTGTTGGGCAGTGTATTGTTAAATAAATAAATAAATAATTCCCCATGATGTTATCTATACATATCAATTTTCATCTGACTATATGTTCCTAGTTTGCAATTTTATTGTAAGTTCCATTGGGTTTGTAAGATAAATTAAAAATAAATAAAATAATACAATTCCTAATTTTCGATATGCACTCGTAAGATATTTTAACATGAAATAAATGGTACGGATACAGAATAATATGTTTTTAAGTAATTTACATTTCTTTTCCTTGATAATCATTATAGGCCTATAAGGGAACATCTCTCCAAAAATGAAATACTAAGTAAATAGAAATTTTAATCAAACAATTATCGTGCATTTTATTTTGTAATAGGACAATTTTAAAAGCAGTAAAACGAGCTTCATTTGGTAAGTAGAAATAGGGAAAACTTAATTTAACTTTTAGGTATATAGAAACAGTATCGAAAAGAAATAATGGGAGCGAACTGGTAATGTCAACGTTTTTACTCGAAGTTAAAAGAAAATAAACACCCTAACGACTAAATTTCTGCGAGGAACCACGGCTATAGTCATAAATTTTTGCCTTACTCATCAGAGCATTCTGAACGTAACGATCTGATATAGCATTTTTATTCCTCATGATACACTTACATTACATTTACTTACTATTATTTAACTGACTTTTTCTGTTTTCTTTTGTTAAATCTTATAATCAATTTTATATTCACCCTCCTCATGCCTAAAACCTTGAAATTTGCCACAATGACATACTTTCCATAACAATACAATAATCAATCATTAGTGTCACTGCTTAATCAATGAAATGCTAATTAATTTTCATTTTACAGCAACTGAAAAACTGACCACATATATATCTAATTTAATACTTTGTTTAATGTAACAGGCTTCGTGTAGATCTAAGCACAATGTATGAAGTTCTGTACCTGTGATACTATTTGCTCGAAAGTGGGGAAAATTAATAGTTTCCTATGGTAAAAATTATGTAAATAAGTAATTGACATTTTGAAAGTGTGTCTGAGAATATACTAATGTGAAGAAGAGGTGAGCATTGTGAGCAACAGCTTAGGTATAATACTTATATATGTATATGTAGGTATAATACTTATATATGTAATACAAATCACATAGAGGAAGATACTGTATCACCAGAGGTTTGAGTAACTTGCAAAGAGGCAATAAAATCAACAGCAAATATGCAGACCATCAGAGAACAGGTTCGGCGAAGAATTCCAAGACATAACAACAAGGAAAAGCGAAGTACAATGGGCCATACCACAGAGTAGAGTACGCATAGCCTTAGGAAGATACAAGGTATTAAGAGGAGAAGAAAAATAATACACAGAAGGAAAAGAGACAATTTGAGCAGAACATTAGTTGGAGGTTCACAGAAACGTAACGAAACCAAGAAAGTTTCACCAAGATATTAATTAACATGAGAAAAAACTTTAAACCAAGGACTAATGCACGTAGAGATAAACCGAGGAACATAGCAAATGGCGAAGATGATATAATAAGATAGGTAGGGCACCTCATGAAGAAGACCAGGGAGAATATAATCAGTATCCCTCCTCGGCATACGACGGGGGTGACACAGACCTACCAGCATTGAACAAAGTGGAAGAAGCCATTAAATACCTCAAAAACAATAAATATCTGGATAGTGACGGCATTACATCGTTGCCATATAAACATGGAGGACAAAATTTTGCTAATTTCATTGGAAAAATTATTAAGGATGCGTAGGAGAATGAAGAGAGGCCGTGGAAATGAAATATCGGCCTTATCTGTCCTCTGCATAAGAAGGGTGACCAATTTGAGTGCTCTAACTACAGAGGGATCACTATCCTTAACACAGTGTATAAAATATTATTTAACATTATATGTAGGAGATTGACTTATTACATAGAAGCCGTATTAGAAGAATATTAGAGCGGCTCAGGCCAGGCAAATCTACCGTAGACCAGATTTTCGCCTTTCCGCAGATATTAGAAAAAACGAGTTCAATATCGAGAGGTTCCATATGTTTGTGGACTTCAAGATAGTCTATGACAGCATCATAAGACTCAAACTATATAAGGCCATAAAGAAGCTGGCAAAACTCGTAAAACTAATACAACTCGTCAAAATAAAAATGAACCAGGTAATATGCAAAGTGAAAATACGAAACAGAATATCTGATTCTTCAGTACAAACAAATGACTTAGGCAGGGGGATGCTCTGGCATGCCTATTTTTTAGTTTAGCTTTAGAAAAAGCAGTCAGAGATGCAGGACTAATCAACAGAGGAACCATCTTTAACAAAACTACACAAATAATGGCATACGCGGATGATGTGGATGTTGTACACTGAGAACGGCTAAAGAGGGATTCACCACATTTATTGTTGTAACGCAAAATTTGGGCCTGATAGTGAATGAGGGAAAAACTAAGGTAATGGCCCCAGCATCAGGTAAAAGAGCCAGAAACATCGGCCAAAGCATGACTACAGATGTATACAACTTTGAGCTAATGCTAAAATTTACCTGTCTAGAGTTCACAGTGTTCAATAAAAGTAATATGTCTGAGGAAATAAGACGCAAATTAGCACCAGCCAACAAGTGCTTTTTTGGATCTGGAAAACACCTCGAAAACCGGCAATATCGTTTAAGAGAAAGTTGATGATGCACAAAACATTAATATTCCCCAAACCCTGTGGATTCTAGAACTGGACTCTGAGCAAATCTGATTAAACTTTACTCCTAACATCTGTACGAAAAATTATTAGGCGGATTTTTGGAGCTGTGTGACAAAATATAACCAGGTTAGCGAAAGGTAGAGATATGGTAACTTATGCAAAAATAGAACGATTCAGATGGGCAGGACACATCGATACAATTACCACCAAAAAATATAATGAGGTCAGAAACAGCGGGAGCAAGAAGCCAAGGCAGACCACAAATACGCACAATGTTGGTGCTAGGAATTGGATGCAAGAGTCGAAGAATCGGCAAGAATTGTGCATCGAGTAGCGTTAAAATATTTTCCCGTTTTGTAAAAGTGATTTTCAGATTCCAAAGATATCGAGTTGTAGAAAATAACAGCCATCATACAAAAACGCCCTTATCGCCAGGGCCCAAACCCAGAGTAGAGTTGTCTCCTTAAATAGGATTACGAATAATAAAATTTGAAGGAGGTTTCAGACACACTTTAAAAATAGTAGCTTTTGGTCTGTTGCTATGGCAACAGATCAACGGCTACTATTGGTGTATGACCGTAACCTGAGAGCCTGGCAGATAATTGAGTAAAAAACGTAATGGATGTGAAAGAAATCAAAAGCAAACCAAAGGAGATTAGAGGAAACCGTGCAAAATTTTCCCAAATGGGATGTCAGCTACACAAATCTATCGCAGAAAAATAGCCCTTGATCTGTCATTTTTATAACTTAATTAAAGACTGCATGAAACAATCTAACCATTTGGTTTCAAATTGAAACATTTAATATTTTCATCAATTTTGATGAAGGTATATGAAAGTAATTTTATATTGACATGAAAAGAGTATCTATTCCATTTGTGAAAATTTTTATAAATGATTTTATAGCTGTTTCAATTTTTTGACTGCGGAATTTAGTGACTGAAAATAATGATTATCGTAATATTTCGGTATCATATTTAGATGTAACTAATAATTGTGCCCTTATAAATACAAAATTTACGTTAAAATTATTATATTCAACATAAATTAATTAAATTGCATCATCAAATTGCATTATTCATGTTAATGTGAGCCAATAAACTTTCAAGATCCATCCTCCAATACTGTACTTTGTTGATCAAATATGTTGAAAGCTACAAAACGTATTAGTTAGGGATAAGGGCCCTTAAATATCTACTTTAACAGTTGTCTCCCTTTGTATATACAACTTTTATTAGTAATGTCAACATTCCTTTCCCTAAGATAGTTTCTTGCAAAAGTTTACTATCAGCAATTTCATTACAGCGCGCTGTTCATGGCAAGATTAGTTATTTCTGTCGATATACACATATTAGAGATTTTTCCAGGATTATATATTTATACTAGCGAGTTGGACGTATAAATAGATGGAGAAGGAATTTATATCTTTAAATCTTGTAGAAAATGTAGATCAAAACAGAACGAATCGTGATATTGTTCACCTGTACACAGAAATTCGCTTTACAGAGGATAATATTTACATAATATTCAGAAATATTTTGAAATTCACTTCAGATTTGGTCTGCTTTTGTGCAAAGTTATCGGAATACATATTTAGAGTTCAACACTTCAGTACAGTGGATGCCTTTGTTGTTTGTTTTGCGATTTTGTCTGGTTAATAAATTATAAGTTAGGATTAAGGAAGCTATCTGGGTAACCAGTAAGTTGAAAATTATGTGGATTGTTTGTCTAAAATTACTAATGCAATATGGTTTTCAGAAAGTATGAAGATAGTAAAAACTTGTGTTACATATGTTTAATATTCCATAACATCAATGTGGTTTTGCTTGTAAATGAGGAATAACGTTTGACACATAAATGTATTCATATGCATGTTCATGTGTTCACACATAAATAAATTATGTTTCGAGTTGATATTTTAGAGTAAATAAAAATACAGAGGGGGGTTCAGAAACACTTCTGACAAACGAAAACTATAAATTCTAGGGCCCGATTTTATATTGATTTGATGTAAATCACATCAAAAAATGCTTCCTAACGGAAAAGTCAGACCTTTGAAGGTTGAACCTTATCATATTTTTTAACTATCTTCAAAACACTTTTATTTAAAAAGATAAATATTAATATATTTATTAAACTAAACATGATCTGTCGTTTGTTGCAAACGTGATTTTTCTATTACGATCATAAGTGTCTCATTTGGGAGAGGGGTTTACATATATTTTGAATCATTTTATTTTTGCGAAAAAAATTAATAAACGTCTGATATTCATACAATTGTTATTTTGTTCATTTTCTAAAGCCAACATTTCATTGTTGGTAATCACTATCGATGAAAAACAAGAGTACCTTAATATAGGGATTATAGTAGCCAAATATTAAAAAGAGTTGATTCGGTATGGTATACTCGCTCTATACCAGTATAATAATATCCTCCATTACATACACTGCCTTAGTTTGGTGACCTAAAGTTACTTAAACAACAACAACCAACAGGCTAAGCTGGGTAGAATGACTAGCTTGCTTGTATATCACGGGTGCTATGACAAGCATCTTCACAGCAGCCATGGACCTCCCCCAAACAACGTGGTGATTCAGAGGGAGGCAAGAATGGGGTTATATAAGCTAGAAAACTCATACAACTCGACTTTCCATGTAAGATACTCCTTACATATGAGGATAGTGAACATGTGAGCATGATGTTAGACTACATGGTTCCAAAAATTACATTTTACAACCGCTTCAGTGTGTCTGTGCACCGGAGATAGGAAGGATTGGTCAACAGGAGGTCCTGACATATTACGCAAAGGCCTGGCCTGGTATACTGAGTCCAAAATGGAATCAGGAGCTGGGGCAGGAATACATGGAGGGAAACAGACAGCGAGTATAAGCCTTTTTCTTGGACTCCACTACATTGTATTTCAGACAGAAATTTCGGCTAAATATAAGTGTGTAGGCGAGAATGCCAAACAACGATACGTGAATTAGCAGATCTTCATTGCATCGAACAATCAGGCAGCACTAAAGGCACTAGCATCTAACAAGGTGTCCTCCAGACTGGTGTGTGAGCCATGAAAAGCTCAAAGTTCAGAGTAAGCGGAACAGAGTTAAATTATTCTGGGTACTAGGAGACACCAGAATAGAAGGCAATGAATGAAGTATCAACACATTGGTCTAGAACGCGCGCTGAGCATTACCAAAGCTCAGCCAGAGGGGTCATTAAAAACCGGATCAAGAATAATATAATGTTTAAATCTGACATCTAAAATGCAAAGAAATACGGATCAAAATGTCCGTAGACTCATTTAACACTTTTTATTACTTGATCATTGAAAAGATTTTAAATTCTAAGATTCTGTGCAAAAAACCAGAATTATGTGAGACCTACAAATCGTCTAAAAAATATATATAAACTAAACCGTACCATCTTACCCGCTCGAATCTTCGCTGTATTGTTGTTACCGTATGCCTTAAATTTCACCTAAAAAATTTAAATTCAAAACGTTAAAAATCATAAAATAATTCAGTGATTGATTCACTTACTACAGTCAAAATATATAAAATCGTAATTTAATTTTAATGACATAATCTGATAAGATTTTTTAGATGTGACTTAATTAAATCTATAATGTTGCCGCTAAAATCGAAGTAATTTAATTTGATTAACAAAATTTCATTCGGCACGCAATCAAATGCTTTTGTTAGATCAACAAATTGTCTATCAGTCTATTCTCCTCTCTCAAATCCTTCATTTTCGAATTATACGAATTTGTTTATGGAACATGCTGTAGATTTCTTACTTCTAAAGCTAAATTGTTAGAAATCTAAAAGGTTGTTTAATTACAATCTAATTACAATGTTCTATAAATATAGGAAATAACTGAATCTATATAGGCAACTTAATCTCTTTTTAACTTAAATAAAATAACAAATTATGCCATTGCACCACCAGGATGGAACAAAATTGTACACCAATGTACCGTACCTATAGACGATGTAAGGTAAAAAATTGAGTTAAGCATCACAATAAGAGCTGACCATAAGCTTCCCGAGATATTTATAACAATATATAACAGGTTAAAATATATCTCTGGAAATTTCATAAATAGCGTAATAAGATATGCTTTTTGATAACCTGAAAGCATCAAACCAGAGACAGCAGAAAAACATTTCAGGGTTTACACTCACAAAGGGGAAGAAAGATAAAGCATATACAGTAATCGGGGTTTTTGTCTGTAACTTATACTTTTCATCTCGTTAGTCCAACTCGAAACAACATATTTTTATTTTATTATAATGCTGGATTATGATCACTTTTATATTTGAAAGAAAACTACATTTTAATTTTAAAAAATATTCCTACTGCCGACACGACCCTCATCAGGCCGCAGCTGACGTACGCCTCGGTAGCGTGGGGTTACCAGGCAAAGTCCTACATGAAGAAAATCCAGGCAGTGGAAAACATCGCCCTCAGGACGGCGGTCGACGCACCATGGTACGTGAGAAACGCAGACATCGTCAGAGACCTGGAGTACACCACGATCACTGAAGTCATCCGGGAACGAGCGAAGAAGCTGTACGCCCAAGCAGAGGAGCACGAGAACCCGCTAATCAGACAGGCCACTGATTACGACCCTGCCGACGCCCCGAGGCACAAACGGCCGAGGGTACAGCTTCTGGACAACGGGTGAGTATAACTTATATTTCCCGCTAACCGATCTGTTTCAGATACCCCAGGACGGACCACCACTACCAGAGACATGACGTTTTTCTACCCAAACCCAACCTCCTTGCGGGCGTCGGACAACATACCGTCCAACGCCCGTTGTCCTACCTGCTCCGTGGAGTCCGAAAGTGCTAAAAAAGCACTTAGGGTCTCCACACTCCCGAGCTACACAGCTCATATCCTTACCTTTCCGATGATCCGGGGTAGGACACACCTTTACTGTGTCCTACGTACCGGCAGTCAATCCCAGCCAAAACTTCCTAAAACCCAACTAGACCGATGACTACCCACGGGGGTGACAAGCTGGCGAAGAAAGAAAATATCAAGACAAGAAGAGCGCCAGAAGAGACCTCTGCCAGCGAGGTTGAAGAGCCAGGACCAGGGGAGGTCCGCAGAAAATACCACGACACATCTCGCATTTGCGGGCTGGGTCTGGTAGAAGTAAGCGGGCCCACCTATCACGAAGGCCGGTCCAGGTCTACAGAGATAATCTAGGAGCAAAGAGTAGTAGTCCTACTCGGCCCTAGTTATCGAGACCGTCATCAAGCCAATGGATATTGGCGCGCGCCGACACTTATTTTATAATAACGCTTGTAATATTTGGTTTATTATATAGAGTTAATCACTATCACCCAGTTTTCAATGCCGAGTTCATCTTGGAGTTAGTTAACGCCTACTCGTAATTTAACTCATGGTTAAGTTCGAGTTAACGTTACTACTATTTTTAATTTGAGTTAGTTAACTCTCGGTTTGTGAAATATTGTATTAAACTGGTATGGGAAGTATGAATTTAATTCTATATTTTCGGGATTTTGCATGGCTAATCTTAGTCTTTTTTGTAGTACTGTGGTAATAAAATATAAATTAACCTAACTTTTAGTACATTTATGATACTTGTTCCAGAAACTACCATTGAAGCCTTCAATAATTTTGTAGTTATATAAGTTTCTGTCACGCTTTAATTTACATGAATAAGAAACTTCTCCCAATTTTAGTCATAAAAAAGAGCGGTTAGTAGCAACTTTAGTCCATTAAAACTAAAATGGTATAATATGCAGAAAGGGCAACATATTACGTTGGAGAAAAATACATATAAAGGGTATTTACACTTTCAATGTCAAATAACTCCTAAACGAACGAAAAAATAAAAGAATTTCTAATAATAAAAAAACTTCAGAATTAAAAGCGCTATTGACGTCTTTTGTTTTCCAAACTCCTGCCATCGAAAATTTTGTTCCGGTCGTCGTGACGCCTAAACCGTCAAAGGCGCCGGCATCTATTATAAGTCGAAATACAGCACTTGATCACACCAATTATTACCAGTTTTCGAGTAATTGGCGTTGGGAGTTATAACCTAGCAGCCATAAAATAGACAGGCTTGGGAAAACGGGCTTAGAATAAAGTGGGACTCGACAAAAATTTTAATAAAAGAATAGATAACAAAAAAGAAAATTGAAGAATCCACGATATTATTGATTCAGGATGAATGCGTATCTTATTGTTCTACAGTTTTTGCGCGACATGTTTACCAAAGATAAAAGACAATATCTATTAACATATTATAATAATGTTTATTATTCTATTCTCTCAATATGTGGCTTATATACTTGATATCAAGGACAAACTGGCGTTATGTATGCCGACCTTGCAAAAGCTTTCGATCGCGTCAACCACGGGATAGTATTGATTAAGTTAATCAACTTAGGATTTAAATATCTTATAGCACTTATAAGAATTTAGAATTCAATATGTATCCTACAACTGATTTGGTTCTAATCAGTTCATTCATACTTCCTGAGTACCTCAAGGGTCAAATCTGGGCCCTTACTCTTCTTACTCTTCACTAATGACTTTGTACATATTATCAACTGTGAAAATATGTTACTTGCTGATGATCTCAAAAAGTACTATGCTGTAGAAGATGTTAATGATTACTTAGTTATTTAAAATCAACTTAAAAAATCGATCGGTGTGACGAGATCAATCTCCAATTAAACACTCAAAAATTTAAATGCTTAACTATTACACTAAAAAACAGTATATTGATTTTTGATCAGTTAAATCACATAGTTGTGAACCAGTAAAGCATGTTATAGTCTTTGATTCAAAATATCCTTTAATAATAATCATATCCATATCCATATAGGACCTACACTTCTTATTATTCCATAGCTAATTTTCATTCTAATGTGACCTTTTGTAAACTTACCTGTTTTGCAGACGATCAGCAACTTTATTTGTAATTCGAATCAGACGATATTCACAATGCAAATTTAAAAATTAATACTGACCCTGATTCTTTATTACTTCACAAATGATTAACTTTCAATTAACCCTCGTGAAGTGATTTTATTTGGCAATAAAACTTAAAGACCATTCCTTCTAGAAAACTTAAATATTTGCGTTGATAATGAGCCTCTACTTTTTATTGATATAGGTCATTCAATACATTTCAATAACCATGTTACAAATTGTACGAAAAGAGCTTACGGAAACTGAAAATTACTTTATGGTTGTAGAGCGTATTTGATTAAGAAATTTAAATTAATTAACTGTGATTCAAACGTTTTACCACAGTTTACCTTTGCAAATGTTGGCAGACTTTTATTGCATAACAGCAGCTGATCAATTGCGTATTAATGTGTGCAAGTGCTTATGGTACAAAATGTATGACTCATTGTTGACAAAACTTAAAAAATTAAATTGGCTTTCAATGAGGCATAGACAAATTCTGCATAGCTATTGCTTGTACTATGAGATTATAAAAACAAAATCCCCAAATATATTTCTACGACAAAATATTATTTCGTGGTGACGTGCATAACCTAAAATGATCATTAATTTCCCCACCCATACATATAGAATAGAATGGAATGGAATGGAATGGAATGGAATGGAATGGAATGGAATGGAAGGGAATGGAATAGAATAGAATAGAATAGCATAGAATAGAATAGAATAGAATAGAATAGAATAGAATAGAATGGAATGGAATGGAATGGAATGGAATGGAATGGAATGGAATGGAATGGAATGGAAAGGAACGGAACGGAACGGAACGGAACGGAATGGAATGATAAGGAAGGGAATGGAATGGAATAGAATGGAATAGAATGGAATAGAATGGAATAGAATGGAATAGAATGGAATAGAATAGAATAGAATGGAAAGGAAAGGAACGGAACGGAACGGAATGGAATGAAGCCCTATCTGATTTTTTAGTGTCAACTTTTAACTTTTTTTAAAATTTAGCATGTCTAAACGATTTTTCACGTCATTTTACATCATAGTACAATAAAATTAATCTATCGTTCGGATTTTATTTCTCAGAGGATAATTTTATGATCAATCGATGTGGAAAAATATCAGGAACAACATACTGAAATGTTTAAGACTTGGGTGTTCTAGCAGTTTTGTAAAAAAAAATAATTATCAACAAATTGGCCTTGCTCGACTTTAACGCGGTACGACGGCCATAAAATACTTATAATAATTAAAAAATATATACCACGTTGTAGAGAAAGAAATTCTCTACAATTTTTATACGGAAGATACCCCTCTACGATACTTAATTTTTTTTTAATTAATTTTTTAATATTTTTATTGTTTTCGTTTGGTCAGCTGACCTTTGCCACACCCTTTTGCGGCTGGACTGTTGTAGTTCCCGCGTATTCAGCGCTTCTGAATGCGCGTGCAGCACGTGCCGTTCCGCCATGCCGAAAAGGGGCGTGGTAACGACGGTCAGCTGACCAAACGAAAACAACTTGGCAAAAAAATCTTAAAAAAATTGATTACAAAAAAAAAATAAGCATCGTAGAGTGGTATTTCATAAAATCATCCCCTGAAAAATGAAATCCAAAAGATGTAAAAAATTGGTGTAGATTTATTGTACTATCATTTACTTTTTTAAATAACGTATATTTTATTCTACTAATGACTATCAAAAAAACTTTGATATTGAATTTCTCGATTCTTTGCCTACCACGTTTGATTTTAGCATGGCATATAATTTGATTTAATTGCATAAAATTAATTCAAATTATATGAAAACAATTTAATTCAGATAATTTAGAAAATTTATGTATAAACTGAAGTCGATTTAGGTGAATATAAAATTAACGTAAGTTACTTAACTTCTTTTTCAAAATTTTGTCCTGTAGTAATTGTATTTTTGTAGTTTGGTGGGCAATAAAAATGTTTATTGCCTGGTCGATAGCCGAGTGGGTTAAGGCGCGAGGTGGCAATCGCGATTAAACACACGGACATCGCACCACCGGGTTCAAATCCTGGCTCCGGCACTGACACTGTCGGAGGAAATGGTTGTATGTCCGCGTTTCTTCAATGTGTAAGCCCCTTCCGCACAAGCCCTGGCTTCTGGAATTGGGGGTTGTCTAATTTCTGTGGTATTTATTATATATTTATTATAAGCAAATTTCTTTCCATCTCAATACTGTTCTCATGTTGCCATTTTATTATCTGTATTCTTTAAAACCTACTTTAACATTGCTATGTAGTTGGTCTTTGTCAGCTGTTAAGGCACTGTATCTAAATAGATGATCTAGTTCCGTAAACTACTGTCATAAAAAAGACCTTATACATTAACTCGTCTGAGCTTAATATTATACATACATAAATCATTGTTCTTTCACTTTTTCAGTGACCCTATAATGAAAATATGAAATTTCCCTAAATATCTTAAATTATAACGATTTCCTTACGCAAACTGGTGAAATAGGGTCGTAAACCTTTTTTCCCTTATATAATCCGTCGATTAAAATGCAGGACGCAAGTGGCCAGGCCCATAGCATTTCTTGTATGTGCCTCTAAAAACGTCATATCCTCGGTCCTTACAAAAGCTGTTCTAAATCCCTCTATTGGCTATATCCTGATGTGGCGACCTTAGATCCTAACCCACGTACTTCATGACCTTCACGTACATAGTATTGTTAACACGGTAATAGGGAAACGTCAGACGTGCTGATGCTTTTGTATTTGAGATAGGACGACAAGGATACCTATGTTATTTATTTTATTGGGGATCCTTGAGTTGTAAGTTTTTGATATGCTATATTTTTTTGATTGCATGACATGATCCACAGTTTGTAGAGTAATTGCGCTGTATTTATTTCTACTCATACATTTCAGTTGACTCAGCATAAAAAAATTCTTAAAAAAAAATTCTTTAGAACTTCTTTAGAACCTGTGACCAAATTGAAAACCATAACCTTACCTGAAAATGTAGAATTAGTTTCCTTTGATGTTAAGATTTTATTTTTCTCTATCCCTATTCACGAACTTAAGGGTATATTAAAACGTCTTATCTCGAATAGTAAATTAAATTAAAATGAACAAACAGATTTACAAACTACAGTCAATATGTATATTAAACAAAGTTATTTTAAATTCGATAATAAAATGTATACACAAGTAAATGACTTACCTATGGGTAGTCCGTTAAACCCATTATTAGCTTAAAAATTCATGACAAATTTTGAAAACAATCTTTTTACCACAAACAATAATCTCCTTAAATATATACATTTATGGGTAAGATATATTGACTATGTGTTTTGTACATGGATCGGTACTGAGAGACAATTGTCACATTTCATTTATTTTATTAATTCCCTAAACAACAAAATTCACTTTACAGTTGACATGGAAAAAGAAGAGTCGTTAAACTTTTTAGATGTTACGCTGACAAGTAAAGAACATAGTCTCTATATTTACAGAAAGCCAACTTTTACTGACACTCTTACACATGCAAATTGTAATCAATCTTGAACGATAAAAATTATATAAAAAATATTTTTAAAAAAAGCTTTTATTTAAATGCTCTAAAAAATAAAAACTTCGAAGTAAATCAAACACATCATTTTGTTACATTATATATAATTCTTTTATGATATAAAAGCTTGTCGCGAGATTTCCATGCGCTAGTAATTGTTAGCGTAAATCAATTTTAATTTTAGGATATTTTTAAAACAAAATTCTATCTTTTCTAGAATTATTTTAACTTGTACCTCTACATATGTAATTATTTTGTCTATCCACTTATTCTCTTTGTAAAAATCCTAACATGTGTAAATACTCCATGTATAAGATACCAATGAAGCTTATTAATAAAAATATTAGGAATTAAGAGGAATACGACGAAACCTGCCGTTGTGCATTTATCCATCTACCATTCCTCTAGTTGACTTTACTTGTATTTCTATTTCTTTTCTCCTAACCCTTTATTTGAAATATTTCCATATTAAAATTTTCACATGAACATGTAATTTTTTTCGTTTATTTACAAAGAATTACACTTGGTGACGACCAAAAGTGAATCCAGATGTTACATAACTGTGCGCACAGTTGAACTAGAGGTTGATGAGGACGGTTTGAACTCCTGATCTGAAGATAAAAACACAAAAAATATAATTTTATTACAGATATCTTTTCTGTAAATGGTCTTTGAATGTTGGATAGTTGTAAATCAATGAATGTATTGAAAATATAAATTTATTCAGCAACGTCGAATCTCATGTAATAGTGTAAAATAATAAAGTTAGAACATTTATCATACAAGGTGGTTTATATTTTTATAATTTTCGCAAGATGCCAATATGCAAATATTTAAAGAATATTAATGTTTGTAGATGCGTATTTGTAAAACAATGAAAACGTATAACAAAATGAAAAAATTAAATACTGGTCTTTTCAAGTACCTTACATGTCTCTTTACTAACATGAGCTCTTTTTTACAAGTAACATTATGTAAACACCGCAAATCTGAAGTAATTTTAATTAAAGTGCGGTCCAAAGTGTAAACACGTCTACCTCCATGTATATAATTATCTCACACACTGTTAAACACAGGTAACATTTTCAATTAAACTGACACTCAAACGTTTTGAAATATGCTGATGCTCATACCTTCCAACTATAACAAAATATTAAATTTCGTACAGAGCTTTTTCCCATTAATGTAATTAGTGCAGCCAATTGTAGCTCTCATGACGTTAATCATATTAATTAGTGATCTTCAATTAGTATTGGATATAACAGATAGCGTATGTTAAATTTAGTAAAATAGGACACGCGAGATTATTAAAATTAATCCTGGGATTTTCATAATTTTCATTGACAGTTTGATATCATTATCCGCTTTATTCGTGTCAATATTAATATCGACATTGTTATCCTCATCGATTTTCTGTTAGCGACTGAGATATATTTTCATTGTCTACAGTGTGAAGCGAAATAGTTTTCCATTCAATTAAAAAGCTGCGATTTTCGATAGTGCCCTCGATATAATACTTTTATTTGGGGAAAGCAACCATCTAATGAACAGTCGCAAATATTTAATTAATATTAAATTATAATAATATATTAAAATATTATTTTTGTAACAATTATTACTGTCAATAAATAGAGGTAGATAGACAGATAAACAGAGGAACTGGTTATTTAGCTTTTACCACCGCGAATTTTCAGATTTATTGTGGTGTCCCTAGAACACATTCCATATAGTACCTCACCCAGCTTTGTCCTTTGTAGTAGACTCTACAGCTTTGATGAAGGCCCTTTTGTATACCTGCCCGCCTTTGGTTTTTCTTCTCCAAGTACTTGGAATCTCACTCTTGCCAGGCCTTAACAGTGGCACAATACGTGAACTGAGGTTTTCTCTTCCTCTTGGCAGAACCTGCATGTTGCGTCCTCTACCAGGCCTATTAGACTCGTATGTCTATTGAACCGGCAGTGCCCAGTTAGAAGGCCTACTATTACTCTGATGGCCTTCCTATTCTGGCTTCTTCTTCCATCAATTTGGCCGAATGTTCTTTAATGAACTCTTTGGGCTGTCTCTGTCTTGGGAGATTCCTCCACCATTCCAGAGTTTTATTTTGCACCCATTCAGTGCACCCATTTAGTGGCTGCTCGTATGCATGGCTTTGCCACGCCACAAAAGGGCTCAGGTCCTATTGGGGCTTTAAGTGCGCCTTCTTTGGCCAGTTTATCAGCCTTTTCGTTTCCTCCGTGTAACTCGTGTCCTGGTACCCATGCTAAGGTCACTCCGTTCTGACTTCCAAGCTCTATAAGGGCCGTCAAGTAGTCCCACACTAATCTCGAGAGATTTGGATGGAGCTGATTGTTTTTATAGCCGCTTGGCTATCAGAGAAAATGGAAATTGACTGGTTAATAGTACCTTGTTCTATTATCTCCCTTGCGCAACAGTGCATGGCGATCACTTCAGGCTGAAACACCATTGCGTACTTCCCTAAACTTATCGGGATACTGGCCTTTGACCTTCAGTGTACCAGACTGTTTGTGCTGATATGGGAGAGCCATGTTTCCGGTCTTCCCTGTCTGGTATTACAATCTGAAAATTCTTATTGAAGTTATACCTTAGGACCATTACGCCCATGGGTATGCCTAGGATGGGATCTGCCCTCATCTCCGAGTATAACTTCTGGAACTCCGTCTCGTGTTGCTGGCTAATTGGCGTTTGGCCTTGCATTAACCTGTGTACCACTGACCGAACTTCGCCTTGTATAAATATATGTAATGGTGGCAGGTTCAAGAGAATCTCAAGTGCAGCCGTAGGAGCAGTTTTTATGGCCCCCGTGGCGCACAGGCAAGCAAGCCTTTGTACGCCACCTAACAGCCTTATTTCTCCCGACTGCGCCGTCTTAGTCCACCATACTATTGATCCATAGGTTATCATGGGTCTCACTACCCTGGTCTATAACCACAGGTTCATTTTGGGATTTAGCCCCCATTTTTTCCCACACATTTGCCTACACCTTCCCAGGGCGATTGTTGTTTCTGTGTGACTTTTTGGATGTGGAAGTTCCACGTTAGGCTTTAGGCCTTCCAGTGCTCTTCGCCGTGTAAAAGTGATGACTGTGGTTTTGTGGGGATTTATAGAGAGTCCTTCCTTACAACACCATTTGTCGACAACATTTGGAGCTCTTTGCGAATGCTCCGTTATTGTATTCGCAAATCGCCCCTTGACAACTATTGCTAGATAATCAGCATATTCTAAGCAATGGAAGCTTTCTGCGGACAGTTTCCAGAGGAGTTTATCAACCAGGGTTGCCTACAGTAGTGGAGATAGTACTCCTCCCTGGGGGCAGCCTGTGCTCACTTTCGCCTCAATGGAGGCCTCACCTAGATTAAATATTATAATCCTATTGTCTAGGCTGGCTTTAATCCACTGGCAGATCACTGTTGGGACTCCTCTGTTTGATAATGCCCTTGTTAGTAAGTGTGTTGTCGCGTTATTAAATGCTCCTTCTATGTCTAGAAATGTTACTACTGCTATTTCCTTGTCATCTAAGGACTCTGCTAGTAGTCTGTTTAATTCATCCAGCGCAAGGTCTGTCGACCTCCTCAGCTGATATGCATATTGACGTTCACTCAGGGGGTTTTCCCTTAGTAATTCGTCTCTAATGTACCTATCTAACAGTCTTTCCATCGTTTTAAGTAGGAAAGAGGATAGGCTTATAGGCCTGTATGACTTGAGCGTTTGGTCCGATAATCTACCGATTTTTGATAGGTAGATGACTCTCATTTTCCGCCATATGTTTGGTATATATCTCCAGACCAAGCAAGCCCTGAATATTTTACATAAGTAAGGTATTAATACCTCTAGTCCCATTTGGAGCAAAATTGGATATATTCCGTCCATAATAATAATTGCATTGTCACGTTTTATAACGTCGGTAGCCAACCTCCACTTCGCGAACATACGTAGGAAAATGCATTTAATTCTGAAAATTAATACTAGTCAATGATGTAAAATATATAATGCAATATATTAAAATATGATTAATGGCTGCCTAATTAGTTGAATGTAATATATCACAACTGTTTTTTTAAAATTATGTATGTTATATTTTGTCATTCTTGTAATAGTTAGTAATATGTTAAATATTCATAATACTTCGGATCATACAAAGAAATACGTTAGAGTAATGTATCTAGGTCACTGCAATTAATGCATTGAAGGATACCATATTTCTATATACACTATATTTCACTATATTTCGGCAGACTATTGCTCTTTAACGTATGTACAAAAAATTAAATAGTTTACAATTTCATGATATTCTATTTTTAGGCCAGGCGACAGGTCGACAAAAAAGCCTCAATAAGGAAATAATTAGTGGAAAGCTGAAAATCGCTTTAATCGCTTTATTTGGACCCAGATATTACTCTCCCAAGTTTTCCCCCTCGAGCGAAGTTGGCGTTGGCCCTTCTGGCCCTAAGAAGGTACCATTTTTCGGTTTTTTGCAAATATCTCCCAAACCATCATCTTTATCAACAAAATACCTATTATAGAAAATAATCTAGAGTAAATTTGCTACAAAAAAGTTCTTTACCATTTGTCTCTAAAGTGAACCGTTACGATGCTATGACCATTCAATGTGGAGCCCTTTTTGATTCTTGCGGAAAAGTTATCGAAATCATAATATGCCATATCAAAGTTTCTACATGTTATAAATATTTGTCAGCATTCCAGGTGCCTAGCCACAACCAACTGGCCCGCTTTGTCAATTTCATCGGGGTTTGCGTTCATGTCTCGGAAAACCCTAACAGCTGTCTGCAGTTCCTCATTACTCTTCAGCAGTGTTACGAATTTCATTTTGCCCTGCCTGAAAAACGAAGACGTTGTATCGCACCCACTAAACGTATGCAATTAAAGACTGGGTCAGGAATAAACACAATCATTACTGGAGGAACATACCAGGTAATCGACATGGGAAAACACTTATTGAAGGACCATGCCCAAAACAAACTGCAGAACTGTGTTACCTCCTTTCTCTTATTATTTATTTTTGAGAAAGAATTGAGGCAACATGTGCGGACGACTAGCTGGTTTAAGCCGGAGCAGAGAGCCGTGGGTCCAGAGCATTCGTAAGAGTGGAGAAACTTACCCTTTCTGACATGTACAGCATAAGCGACAGATTTCTGTTTATTTCGAGAAAAGGAGACAAAGAAAAATTGATGTTAAATTGGGCACCATCTATAGTAAAATAAGCAAAATAGTCTCTTTTTCTCGAATAACCAGTCTGCTATAGATCAGACTGAAATTGTTGGTAAGAGAAATAAAAAGATAGTTTAAAATGAATGACAAAATATATTACAAAAAAATTAGACAAATCGGTTTGAGACAAATTGAAATGTGAAAAAAATATATATATATAAAAAAACAAATTGATACCAGTATCCTAGGTGGTTTATGGCTCAGGTGGCTGGTTCTGGGACAGCAATCCAGGCCCACAATTGTCTCTTATTGCAAGAATTCTAAATTTTTCTTGGCAATTTACGTCTCTCAATGAATGGGGTGAAAATTGTAGGAAATTTAACCAAATATAAGCACATACAAAGTTTATGCAAGTTATTTATGCAAAATTTAAGCAATGTTAGCTATGCAAATATAAGCTAGTTAGCTGTACAAAATATATTTGAATTAGCTGCACGAAACATTAAGCTAGCTATACAAAAGCTGCAGGAAATTAATTTCAGCTATACCAAAGTAAGCTGATTAGCAGTACAAAAGTAATTTTAGCTATGCAATAGTAATTATTAGCTATGCACGAATTATTATTAGCTATGCACGTGTAATTATTAGCTATGCACGAATTATTATTAGCTATGCACGAGTATTATTAGCTATGCACTAGTATTATTAGCTATGCACTAGTATTATTAGCTATGCACTAGTAAGCTGATTTCTTAGACTATAAATTGCCAAAAAATTAAAAGGAAAGAGAAAAATATTTTTAAAACCATGTGGTACATATAGCATTTTAACTACTTATTAAATTAAGAAGAATTGACTTTGAATTTATTTTAAAAATAATTGAAATTATATCAAAGGCAAAATTTGAAGATTAATTAAAATATTTTAATGAGTATAATGAAATGAAATTACCTGTATGTTCAACACTTTGTAACTGGGATATAAAAATTGTAATATCAATTACTGAAGTCCACAGTTAAAAATTTTAATGTTTGAATCAGTACAAAGGCTGCAAGCAAATGACTTCCTGGTGAGTTTTACTGATAAGGTAAACTTTTTTGTCCTGTTTACTGGAAAACAACGCCACCAAAAAAATGTGAGAAATCTAATTCCCTATTTAAATTGAAAGCAATCAAAATATAGAAATCGTACAAGTATGGCCATCTGTCAGTAGTTAATTTAAGCGCACCAACTTGCCTTGTAGATTCCCATACTCAACTAAAGTAGTGGCATATAATCGATAAACGGAATCTATAATAATAGTTTATTTTCCATGCCAGCTGATTTGCCTTTGCAATTTCTATTTTATACACATAACAACAAATATTAACAGATGTAAATAAGTAGTAAAACGTATTGATATTAGTGATAAATCAGTAACATATTACATGTTATAGGATTTACTATATATAGAATGAGAGAAGGTAAGGAAAATAACCATATGTACTCCATAGTAAACAAAAATATAAAAATTGAAAAATAGATATCTGATGTAACTAAATTTTGTAGACAAATTGTTTCCTGGGATAATAATGCTGTATTACAACGGATATGAGATACATAATAGTGTTAATAGAAAAACAGGACTAAGTTCCTACGATATAAAATTAAGTACATAAAACAGTGTGACATGGTTTAGCAGTTATACATGTAAAATTCTGTTAGTTGAAAACAGTTTTACCTGCAAGAACTGAATCCAAAAAATATACAGGTCGTGCTAACTATCCACAAAACACTAGTTTTTAAATAAAACTGTTAAATGGACATAGGCCATGTAACAACTGCTCCCAAAGAACAGGTTACAGTGGAGAATTTTAACAGGCCTCTTGACGGGACATTTTCCTGTTAAGAAGCACCTGCACAGAATTGGCAAGTTCGATGGCGACCTTAACTGCAGATTCTGTGGCAAGGTACCAGAGACAGTAGATCATATTATATATGAATGTGAGGCACTGGCCCGCAGAAGATATATTTACGGGCAAACACAAGTGCACAATAAGCCCGAGAGGCTGCAGTGCCCTCGGGGTGTTACAGACGACCCTGTGGGGAGGGGTTTTAGTCAGTAAGAGTCTGACACTGACCCAGCTCAGGTTGAGAGGTCATGAGGGTTTCCCCCTCCTCGTCAAAAAAAAACGCATGCAACAAGAGGATGTTTTCTTGCACACACGGCTCGAGATTGAAACTTGTTGTGCAAAATAGTTGTTGTTTGGTTGAACCTTTGCCGGGTTTCATAAAATACATTTTCGTGGAGGGTGGCACACGAGCCGCCAAGATGACCAGGATATCTATATCTTCAGCCACTATAATGACCGAATTGTCGGGCCGAGATAACTCGAGTGCGGTGGTAACGATGAGCACATCGGCATCTTCTTGACCTTGTCTGGTTTCGATTCCTTCGCTTTCGAATTTGACGCGCAACAAGTTAATCAATCTGCTGCTGTGGTATGGGAGCAGCGTTGCCAGCTGTATGGGAGGCCGAGCGCGGCAAGCAAGCTGCACGTGCAGGTGTTACTATCCCCACATACACAGTGTTACCCTCGGTGAGAAAGTAATGAAGTCTACTTGTAAAATGTACTGAATCTGAACTGAATGTACTTACTCACCATCTTTTTTATTGATACCTGAATTAAAATATCACAATATAATACAAATATTTATAACATGTAGAAACTTTGCTATGGCATATGATTTCGATTTCCGCAAGAATCAAAAAGGGTTCCACTTTGAATGGTCGTAGCATCGTAACGGTTCACTTTAGAGACAAACGGTAAAGAACTTTTTAGTAACAAATTTACTCTAGATTATTTTTTATAATAAGTATTTTGTTGATAAAGTTGATGGTTTGGGAGATATTTGCAAAAAAAACGAAAAATGGTACCTTCTTAGGGCCAGAAGGGCCAACGCCGACTTCGCTCGAGAGGGAAAACTTGGGAGAGCAATATTTGGGTCCAAATAAAGCAATTAAAGCAATTTCCAGCTTTCCACTAATTATTTCCTTATTGAACTATCTGTCGCCTGGCCTATTTGTATAGAAGATATTTTTTGGAAATTTTCGTAATTTTTTTTTCTCATTTTTCCGGGCAGCTCGAAACGGCAACTTTTTTGTTTCAATTAAATTACCTTATAATACTTACACTCTCAAAGTTCCCCACGTTTATTACATTTATTCTTAAATTTTCTACGGCGCTTGGGCTAAACTCAGATTGTAAGGATAGAAGATGATTAGAAAATTAGAACTGGTAATTACACTTGCACCAAATCAACGAACTGTAGCAAATTTTAAAATATTTTTGAACGATAAAATAGAATAAAAAATTTAAATCTGCCAATTGACAAATAAAGTGCTATCACGACCCCATTATTTTCAGTTTTATTTTCTTAGAAAATGTATTAGATTTGTCCAGCCGAAAGATAAATACCAATTACTCAGCTCCAGGAGAACCTTTCCACTTGTCCTTTAAAGCTAACAAAGATCAAGTGTTTTTCATCTAAACATTTAGATTGATAGGAAAATCGTTTTTTATTGCTGTTCTGAGAGTATCCAAGCACAATTTAGTATTGGAATAAGTTGTGTAGAAAGCGTTTGGCAAACACAAAGGAGCAACCATATTCTTGAAAGATAAAAAAAAACATACTTAACTAAGAAATGTATCGAAATTTGAAAAAAAGTTTAATTCAAGAAGTACTGATAAAATATATCTACAGAAAAAAATCTTATTGTAATGAAACAACGTAATTTGGTAAATTATTAATAATGAAATAAGTATAATAATAATGAAGACTAAATTAGGATAGTACACAAGAAAATTACAAGCAGAGTTTTGTTAATTTTACAATTATGATAAGAGCAGGTAGAAATATGAGAAAAGTTATCTAGCGATATAGTTATGTCAGTTTTATTTAATAAATATGTGAAATAAAATACTTTTTGCGAAATCCATCAAGAATGTTTACTTTATCGGCGTAATTTCAGATCATAAAATACCAGATTCTAGTATTCTAGTCAGCTGCTAAGCAACCATCAGAAAATAGTACTGAAAAAATATTTTCCCGACCTAGGCCAGGAAAGTAACTTTCCAGTGTCGTTTTTTACCTATATTTTTTTATAATAAATGAGTGCTTGATTTATGATAATATCGATTGCGATTTCAGAAAATATAGTACGTGTACCTCGTAGTAAAAGCACATTCCCGGACTTCGATGCTTGTTGAACGAGGCGTTAGCCGGGGTCAACAATTTACATCGTCGTCCGGGAATGTATTGCTTTTACTACTAGATACATAATGTACTATTATTTAATAGTAATATTTTACGTAATATTGAGGTAAAACAATTAACATTCTTATGTTGCTTACATCTTTACATAGCATTGATGCATTATTGAAAGAAGATAATATAAAATAGTTACGACAACCTCATGTAATAAATATGTAAAGTAAAACAAATTACTTTATTAGAAAGTAATATTTTTACATAACAATTTGATAAGTATGAAATGGTACAAATTTGTTTAAATTATTTAGGCAGCAAATTTTGTCTCGGTGTATATTCGATATATATATATTATAATCTGTACCGATAATATTTCTTTCCACCCTATAATGTATTAGTTAGGTATTCAAACCATAAAGATCAATTGTTATATTTAATGGATTTCCTTTCAAGCATTGAATGTAATTACGGTATTCTGCACTTAACCTATTTATGTGATTTTTAAACAAAATATCTACACAGCATCGTTACTGTACGTACAGAATATTTATATGTAGACAGCTTCAAATATCACCAATAAATCAGGACACATAGACAATTACATATCGACCATTCCTTACGATATTGCCATGTGCTCTAGTTGAGATTCAGTAGTAATACAGTGATTACCTAGGTCGCCTCTCACACAACCTAATCTAGCTCACGACTGCCAACCGGTAACACATTAAATACGCCATTAGACATAATACCCTACCCAGGATTCGAACCCGCGATTCGTTGGTTTCATGCCTAACGCATAAGCATTGAGCCACCGAGTGGGCACTTCAGGCGACAGCAGAAATTAAAAATTATGGAACAGCTTTTACTAAGAATATAAAATTACACGTTAACTAAAATAGGTATAGGGATTTAATACAGGTTGAGAAAACAACATGTTTAATTGTAACTAGATTTAAAGAACGTCTTAGATGTTGAATAGTCGATAATATGCAATCTGGTGTTGATCAGCTATTCAGAGAACACCAAATAAATAAGATAATATACAGTCTTCAAGTTAAGAAGAAAATACTATGGGGAAAATCATAGATGAGAATCACTCAATACGGATATTGCTATCGATCTGTGAAAAGAGTACAATATTCAACAATAAGTCATGCTTACAACGTAATCTAACGAGTTGTGTTCTCTTGGCATAGACTATTTCTTATAAATTAATTTGTTGGCCACATTAGTAAGAACAATATTTTACCTACATTCCAGTCAGGATTTAGAAAAACCATAGTACCATTACATCTCTTTTAAAAGTTACATTAGACCTAGCAAGAAATATTGAGAACAAGTAAGCCCACATGTGGTTTTCCTAGACTTTAGCAAAGCATTTGATGTTATAACTCATGACTTATTACTAACCAAACTTCAATACTGTAAGCTTAGTCAAGAAGCTCTTACTTGGTTTGAAAACTATTTATCTAAAAGACGTCAAGTTGTAAAAATTTATGAAAACTACTCTTTTAAATGTTATATCCATTGTGGTGTTCCTCAAGGTAGCATTTTAGGATCGATTTTGTGGGCAAGTGATAATGGTCTCATGGTTAATCTATCTAAATCTGTGGAAATGTGCGTTGGCTCTTAACTAATGTGTAAAAAACCTAAGAATCTAAATATTGTCTGAAAGTTATTTGTGGCATTCTACGAATATTCTTTCCTGTTATTTCGGTTTTCTACCACATGTATTATTGTCCTCTTCAAAAACAAATCACCGAATCTACAAAATACTAGAATTATTGGAAAAAGGCCTCTGCTCCCGTGATGTTTACGCCAAAGGAATAGTCAGATGTTATGTTTTGCAAATAATATAAATCGGAATAAACACAGAAATAACGTATTTTGTTCACGTTTCGGAAAGTAATCTCTTTCCGTTTTCAAAGCTTTCTTTGGAAGAACTCTTATTTTGCTGTGTATGTCAAATACACAGCTTTAAGATTCTGTTTATGTTATTTCCATAGATACTTACTACTTACACAGAACATAGAACTGATGATATTTTCTATTAGATAATGTTGAGTTTGTTAAGTTCTTCTTTTAACATTGGTAGCCAGGTTGTACAAATATCTATAGAACTATTTGATACGCACTTGTCTTCATTTAATAAGATTATTGCTGATTCTTTAATTTTTCTTTTATTGGTATCTGATTCTTTTGTTAAAATTTTTGCCGAGTCCCAGTTTAATCTATGTCCGTTTTCCCAAGCACGTTCACAAATCTTTGATTTCTGAATTTCATTCTTTCTAATGCAATTCCTCTGCTCATCCAACCTCACACTGAAAGGTCTGGATGACTCACCCACATAACATTTATCCCGTGCGAATGTGATATATGTTATGCTCTCTGCAGTTTTCTTCTACATCTTTCAATCACGGAGATCTATCTTTTCCCCCTGGATTCGTATTATTTGTGCACGCCTTCGCCAGTTGCAACTCTACTTGTGCCCTTTCCTAGTATGGAAAGATGCAGATGTTGGGCGTCCTCCAAAAACACCCATGGCTGGTTGATGTGGCTACTATTTTCCTACAGCCTGATGCCACGCACGAAGAAATAGCTGCTGCTGGAGAATAAACTTCTTGTCTTTGGATGGATGAGGAGTCACCAGCACTCTTCACACTCTCCGTTACTAAATCTTCGTGCGACCAGCTGCCAACGCCAAGGTCCACTTAGCTCGTCTGCCCCCAACCGAGGAGACTGCAGCTCAGCATGCATAACGAACATACCACCAGGTTCAGGAGTGGTTGGGTGTAGAAAATAACCAACCAACTGAGGCTGGACTAGTAACCAGCAAGGGCTATTTCCCGTGAATTCCACAAAGGCTCCAGCTCCTCAAACCCTCCTAAAGTTCATACCATGCAAGTGCCGCAAAGGGTGCACTGAACGAGATTGCACATGCCAGAAAGTAGGGCTAAAGTGCCCTGTTCTCTGTCATTTCTGTCGAGGTAAATCATGCCAAAATGTCCCCACAATTGAAATAGATGACTCCGACAATGAAGAATGCATACAAACAACGCATAGTTTGTGAGTTAAACTGCAAAAACTGGAAAAGTCCGAATATTTTGTAGTTTTTCACGTATTTTGCAGCTAATTCAACTATTTTTTTGTTTGCAAAACGTAGTTTCAAACTATCCTAACGGGTCCAAATAATATACCAAAAATTCAGCTTTACATCGCGTTTTGCATTTTTTAAGATTTATTTGTATGATATGACTGGCCTATGAGTTGAAATGGAAATTAGTAAACTCTTTAATCCAGCTGATATAAAATGTATGCTTAAGATTTTCATCCAATAAAAGCAGAAGACCATACACCCTGCTACAATGGTCTAAATGTCCTTAAAATGGAAGGCAGACTAGACTCACTTAACTATATGTAATGCTAATTTTGAAAATCGTAGAGAATGCCACCCCTTCATATTTATTTGATTTATTATTATACCGTACAAATATCCATGCCCTCAAAGCATGAAACTCAAATCAATTAACGATACTACAATACCACATCATATCCTTATTTTAAAACTCATTTTGTTATATGTCTCCAATTTTCTATAAAAAATACATTGCTCTTTTCAATGGTGTAAAGTCATTCAGAATGTATAATTAAATTCGTAATAATTATTGTGCATCACTTTTCAAAGCGTGCATGTATGCATATATATTATTTTACTTTCTTCTATATTTGTTTGCATCCAATAAATGCTCTGTAATTCTCATGTTGTTTTGCATTTGCGATAGGGCGAAAAAGGGCCTTGTCGATAAATAGCCATTTTGAATACTATACTTTGTATATTTTATTCAATAAACTTTATTCTATTCTATTATATTAAATAAACCACGTTGAATGCCAGTATATATGTAAACTATAGTTTTATTAGATTACGTTTAACCGCCTCCTAATAATGCCATATTGATTTGAACGTTCCTCGAGTGTAGTTTTCAATGTTTCCTTGTTGTTTCTAAAAAGTAATACAGTTTCTGTGTTACCTCAAAGTTTAACAACCCTTCGTCAAGATTAAATTTCCTGTTTATAGATTAAGCCGTTTTGAAGAAACTAACCTCATCTTTGGTCGTCAATATCTTTGATCGGACGCTGTAAATTACGAGTTATTATCAATATGTCTGCAGTCCTCATTTCTCTTGAGTAATTTAGCACTTTCGGTTCAGCGAGTTGTACCGAAATAAGTAATTCAATGAAACGAAATCAATAAAGCAATTGGCAAGGCATTGCTATCATAAAATTAACCTTGTCACGTTCAAGTGTTACGTGTGCGAATTTCAAAGTCTGACTTGAGTTTCGAACAGTTAACATGAAAAAATATCGGCTGTTAAAGCAACTAAAACTTGAAGGAATTATAAGGTTTGTTTTGGACTTTTTGTTCGACTACTATGGACCCTTTCGAGTTCTTAACAAATGGCTAATCTCGTAGATTGAATCGGCTTTTAGAGCTTTAAATAGGTTGCTTAGTATTGCATTCGCTGGAGCATAAAGGAAGATGTAACGTTATACTTTTCGGATCTTAGAACTCTTAATATCTGGATGACTGAGATTATTGGATCCGAAATATTTCCTATTAAAATTTGCCATAAATCAAATAAGCGCCTTAGGTAGATGTCAGTGGAAAAAATGAGGTAACACACCTCACATATGTTCACTGAATAGAAGCGAGATGGTCTCCCAGGTCAGATTTTAGAATCGACGTAAAATATCCTTACTCTACCAATAGGCTAAATAAATTATTAAAAAATGTTATGTTTATTTGCAATATGTAGTCTAACTAAAAGATCCTCAGATTTATTATCTGTTTGAGAAATAAATAAATAAATTATTTATTTTTTTATTTATTATTGGTTACACAGACCCAGACAAAATATACTATAATAACTATAACTATAATACTTTACTATAATACTATATATGTTTTAAAATATTTCCCTACTAATTTATAGTTGAGAAGGAATTCAGAGTATTCAAGTTTAACGTATTTATTTTATAATTTTAAGAGAAAAAAAAACAAAACAAAATGATTATATAAATAGACTCTACTTAGTTTTGAAAATTATTCAGGAATACGTCAAAATTTTGTTGAACATGTTTTTTAAATTCTATGCTATATATCTTGAGTGGTTGAGACTTTATCTGAATAGGTAGTATGTTACAAAATTTTGGAGCAAAGTAGATAACATATCGCTGATTATGAGATTTCCTATAGAATAGTAACTTTAATGATTCATCCGATTTTGATTTAGTTTGGTACGTGTGGATAGTTGTTGGACATAAGCTGCGTATTTTCGGGAGATAGTTTAGACAAGAGAAAATGTATAGGCCTCTGATGTTTAGAGTTTTAGTTTGTTTATATAGCATGCCCTCTCCGTATTATACAGGTTGCCTCGAAAATGGTGGGCAATCTCTCGGATTTGGGTAGAACTAGTGAAAATAAGGTCACAAGTTCGAATATTTTTCTTTCCCCCAAGGTACCCCTACGAAGATATTCGCTCTTGAAGTTGAAGGTTAAAAATCTATATTTCGCGATCAATTTTTATTGTGCCTTCCAGCCAAAAATGTGCGTACGTACTATGATTTTCTTATTATTTACACCTAAATCTATCATTCTATCCAATAAAATCTGATGAAAAAAAAACTTCTCGAAAATCAACCTTAAATCATTATATTTGAAGGCCTATGTGCTGTTTTAATTATTATATATTTATTAATTTATATCCTATGTACCGTTGATAATTAAATACTATTATCATTATTAATTACATAACATACTAGTTAAATTTTAAATGTAAATTACTATTAAAAAAATGCACTTAATCACAAGCAACGATTCAATTTAAAACATTATTTAAAAGAATTTTATAAATACTGCTATTTCCAAAGACCACATTTTGTTTTATACAATATATTATTTATATTTTATTCATAAATTGTATTTTACGTTAAAATTTAATAAAAAAACGAAGCTTTGAGCTCTGCTTTATTTCATTTAAGAGCAGCTGACCTAATTTTTAACTCCAATTAAATTACTAGGAATGTATATATTTCTTTAGATTTGTGTTTGTAGTTAAAAAGTATTAAAAGTATACAAATTGAAATATCTTGCAGAACTAACAAAAATGGGAAAACTTCTTTTGATTTTTTTTCTTAATTTAGAATTATTATTACAGTACTTTTAATAACTGGAAACGAGGAAATAGCACATTAAAAATAAAAACTGCAGAGAGAATTCTTATTAAATTTCTATTCGGAGTTATTATAACTACAATGCTTATTGATTATTGGAGGATTTTTTAACTAAAAGAACTGTAAGCCTTTCAAAGGCAATTAAAAAAGCATTAATGCAAGTTTCTTTGTTGATTTGCATCATGAGTTGAGGTACAAAAAGAATGAAATCCTTTCAGGAAGAACACCTATCGACGCAGTATACATTGATACAACATTACGCTTTCGAAAAATAGCTATGAATCTTCTGTATCTAAGTACAGATTGTTCATCTTTCCGTGGAACTATATTTGTAACTTCTAAACCACAAAAGACAGAGGGTTAATGGACCTAGTGATGAGTATTACATTTCCAACCTTGCAGGCTAGTCAGTGGGGACATTCACTGTGCAAAAGGTGGGATAGTTCTAATTTTCTTACATATTGTATAGGTGTAGGCCCTAATGAAAAATCCAAGTTTACGACCTTGAGGGATTGCGGATCGTCTGTCATCTTGAAATGAAGGTGCAAGGAATTGATTTTATCAAAATAACTTTTCAATAGTTGATCCCAATATAAAAATACCTTATGACAAAATGAAAGAAGATAAAATTCACTACATTTTTCTATTATTTCTCGCTATTTATTACATAATTATGATAGGTTTGGAAACCTATCAGTTCTAGGTGTCGCGACACCGACGTCCAACTTTCCAAGTCTTATACACACTAAGTCCCAATGTGATATTTTACTCCTTTTAATAATAGGGTGAGGTGGAAATCGAGGTGGCTAATGCCAAAATAAATTTTAAAGTGGTTCTCGTACACTCACTAAATCCCATCTTAACTTTGTGCTCCCTGTAATAATAGGGTGAAGGTGGCAATGGGTGTGGTAGAGGGGGTGGCTAATGCCAAAATAAATGTTAGAGTCCCTTGCCTTCTTGTATACACACTAAATCCTAATTTACGTTTTTACTCCCTTTAGTAATACGTGGGGGTGGCAATGTGGGTGTTGGAGAGGGTAGCTAACGCCAAAAACTTTTTGAGACGTTCCGTTCTTGTATACACACTAAATCACATTTTCATTTTTTTTACTCCCTTTCATAATAGTGTGGGGGTGGTATTGGGGGCGATAGCGGGGGGGTGGCTGATGCCAAAAATAAATTTAAGACCTTTTCGTACATGCCCTAATAGTGGGGTGGATCGGGATTTTCAATTTGTAGTCCTCAAATTAATCGACTAATTCGGGTCTCGGCATTGTTTCCCCACTTACGTTCCACAAATATGAGGGTCCAGAGGGAGAGAGGGGACCATTTAAAAATACGATAAACCGATTTTTCGTCAATAAGTCGGCGGGTGTTAAATCCACAAAAAATATATACTTCCCAAAAATGAAGAACTTGACAAAACACGTAATTTTGATTCTCGCCCTCATAGAAGTCAGAACATTATTTAGCGAGATATCGCGAATTAACGTTACAGGAAAGAAAATTTTCCAATTAATTTTTTCTCGGCACGACATGCACGTAGGACTTTTATTATATATTTCATAGAAGGATAAGGTCACCCATTTTAAGAGGCCGGAGACTGGGGGTGGTGGGACAATTAGTTGGGGAGGGAGGGAGGTGAGTAGGTAGAGCAAATTTTTTTTAAACCCCGATAACTCGTGACCGAAGAGGTGAATCGCAAAAATCAAAGTGACATTTCTTCAGTTTTTCACGTAGAACGCAATCAAATTGGCAGAAACCAACTTTTGCGAAAAACACGCGGCTGGCGCGCGAAAGAAGTTTTGACCTTTTTTTCAAAAACTGTTCTTATCATGAAGGAAAGATGTGGAGGGAATAATTTTTATGTCAATCGATGGCTTTATATATTATCTTCAGTTTCCGCCCAACTAGACCGCAATCCGACAATTATTAAGGGAGAGTACAAAGTTTTTGCTGTATAGCGGGAGAACGGAGAGGAGTGGGGTGGTTCTAGCAGGGCTCAAAACAGATGGCAAACAGTTTTCTTTTTATTCATCCACTTTTTAATTTTGCCCTGTCCGTATCTTGCCCGCCCGCGTGAGTTACAATTAAAAAACGAATGGAAACAGGCGATTGAGTCAGTCGATGGAGCGACGAGCAGCCGGGGGCGGAGTATACTCTCTCCACTTTTCTCTCTCCTATCTGACTTACACACGCGTGCACTTACTCCGATTGTCATAATTCTCCTATCATTAATTGAGAGTCACTTGAGGACCAGATATAATAGCTTTTTCCTAATATTCTATCAAATAGCAATCTGGCACGCTGTTTTTGCAGAATTACTGGTATATGATTAAGCATCCATTTACAGTTTTGGAATGTAAACGGAAAGAAATTGGTCAAAGTGCTGGTCTTTCCGTTGCCGTGTTTGTTGGTAGTTGCAGTCCGGCACTTGAAACTAAAATGTGAGAATGACATTTGTTATGAATCGTCAACTCTACTGTGGTAGAGGGGGTAATTAATTGCCAAAATAAATTTTAGAGGCCCTTGGTTCTCGTACACACACTAAATCCCAATTTAATTTTTTTACTTCCTTTAATAATAGGGTGGGGTGGCAATGGGGGTGGTAGGGGGGGGGTCGTTAATGCCAAAAAAAATTTTGAGACCTTGACTTGCTTTGCCTATTTACTCTTATTTCTGGTTCCACATCTCGATATAATACATAAGTTTACTAAATTTCAAGTCAATATCATAAACATTTCCAGAGTGATCTTGCGCACAAAAAAGTTACAGTCAGACAGACCAACAGACAGACAGACAGTTTTTCCCTCAAATTTAAAATCTCGACGTTTCATTACATTTTAAGCCTATTTCAACAAAGATAATTTATATTTTTTTTTGCGTTACTATACTTCTACTGAAAGTAAAAGTAATAAGTGAATAGGTATATAAAAATTCCCACGTTTCCCTTGTGAAGTGAAACAGCAACAGACAAACAGGAAACCATAGAAGGATAAGTATTTTATTATTTCATCTGAATTGTTAATAAACGCATAAATTGTATTATCGCATGTAATAGTTTTTGTTTTATAGACAACTTCGAAACAGTATTTTCAATAGAGATTTTACTGCCTTTTTTGAGCTCACCATAAATCTGAGCTCGACTATAACTTTATATACATTTCGGATTCTGCATGAGATTCATTTTAGTTAGCAGTTTATGATTCTGAATACGATACTGCCATAGTTTTTGCTTTATCACGATAATTATAGAAAACGATGCGCTTTTAAAAACGAAAACGAAAAAATAAACAGAATTAACATGGTTGATTGATGTATATTATCAACAAAATGAAACTGACCTAGGAATAGCAGCAATTAGTCAATCAAGTCCAAAGAATCAGGGTAACTCTCTCACATAACTTATAAAAAATAGTGCACAGTATGTAACTAATTCCACCATATTTATATAATACAAAAAATAGCTATTCCTTAATTAGCCTTTACTAGATCTAATTTTTATATGTTGGCAGACATACAATACAATAACTAAATTCACTTACCACTTTCCAAAAACTGATGCAAGCAAATTATCTGAAACATAACGAAAATCTAGATTAATACATAAAACAAGAAAACATATCAACTTCACTGGGAAATGATTAAAACTGAATCTCCCAATAAAGCTAACATCTGTTCCGTTTTATTCACCGATCTCCGTTAATGAAAAGTAGTTTTATATGTAGTAAGCATAATTGAATAAAATAACCTTTTTTACCGAATTGCGAGTTTTACTGCAGTGTGTGCGAGAGTATAATTTCCCTGATTGACTCATTGGATTCCCATTTCTCCACTTAAGCTACTCAACCTCGCGTATCCGGCTTGTGGGTAGTGTTGTTCCAACACTTTAAATTTGAACTGGCGTCCGAGCTAAACTGAACCGTACCGAATACCCATCCGAAGTACGAGTATCAAAGAGTGACCCTTTTCCACTCATCGTCCGCTGAAGTGGAGAAAAACATGTCAAAAAGTTTCCAAATGCCATCGTTTATGAAAAGTTGTAGTAAGCTAAAATCGACAGTTACACCACGACTTACTACTTTATGTTCACTCAAACAATACTTAATTTTACACACTGACTAGGTCAGTTAAATAATTTTCATGTCTTTAGGCGCTTAATGTAAAATCTACATTGTCAAGGATTTCTGATACGTCTAAATGATTGAGTATATCAGTAGCTTTAATTAGGTCAATATAAATACAATATTTTCATCTATTGCATTGTACAATTTAGTAGTAGCGCTATGCATCTTTCATAGACCTAGTTTCCTTAAATTCAAGCTCTTTTTTGGAAATTAGTTTCTACTTGTTTATAAATCTAATAATTCTTATCTTACTTAAATTTGATAATGGGGACATATAACAGGGCAAAAATTAGATAGTGATGGCTTATCTCCATATGTGTCCCAAGCGTGTCCCATGTTTCATGGAGTCACTCTTATATCTCAGAAACTGCTTGTGTGATTTTTTGAAATTTGGGAGGTTGATCGCTACCCTCAATGAGTAACATTCTCTTTTATTTTATCCGCCAGAGTGCACCAGCTGTACTATGCTGTGCACTGTTGTTTGTCCGTCAATGTCAATTTGTCAATACGAAAAAATATGTCTTTGAATAAACAAAGTTAATTAGGATGTAATATGAAAATTTGTTGCTGTATACCAAAATGCTCTACTTCAAGTGTACTAACTAGTATATTTTCATTATTGATTAATCTAGAATAAAATAGGATTTATTAATAAAACATTCAGTTCATAAATGTAATTATATACCTTTCAACCAAATCAGTTTTTTTCGATGAACTCTAGCACTTCTTTTTCTCAGCTCCGCTTTTAAACGATTTAATGACCAACTACCGTAATCCTTATTATCAATTTGACTCATTTCTATGAATAAGAGATTGGGAAACTCTCGGAAATCGGAAAATATAAACTATTTAAAGGTTATATATGATGCAAGTTGACATTAAACCAAGTACGCGTGGCGTCATCTATTGGATATATTAGGAACTGGCTTGGATTGTTCCTCATTCTTTTTATCAATATGGCTGGCTTATTTCTACGAATAAGAGATTGGAAAACTCTCAAGAATTGGGAAATTTAAACAATTTAAAAGTTATAATATAACTTTTAAATTGTTGTTTAATGTCATTCTCAATTTGTATCATATATTCTATGATACAAATATGATACAAATTGAGAATGTAAACCGAGTACGCATGACGTCATCTATTGGATATAGTAGGACCTGGCTTGGATTGTTCCCCATTAGAACTTAATGGAGTAGTAAAATTTGAGAATCATCATTGGCGTATCTTTACATAGGCTAACATAAGGGTAGATTTTCCGAGAATTTAAAAAAAAAATCTAATCGAATAATCTTAATCAGCACCTTTAAAAGCCCCTTTGTACAAAATTTCCTTATAATGGGTTCAAAGGTGGTTGAGATATAGGCCACAAAAAAAACTTCTTCAACGAAAAAACATTTTTATTTACATAACAGTTACCCACATTTTAAAAAATTCTTCATTTTTTGTTCAGAACAATTTATTTTACTAGTGTGGTTTGGATTTGAAAGATAATTCTTAATTTTTTAATACTCCAAAAATTCTATTATTGTAACAAATACAGACGTGTCAATTTATTATAGAAAGTACATACATTTGTAAATGTACTGTTTGTACGTGAGTGTAAATAGAGTAAATTTTTGTATTATAAGAAATATGGTGCGCCGTTTAACCATCGAAGAAAAAATGAGTTAGTTCTATTGGTTAGAGATAATGCCAGATCGTATAGCGTCTTGTTCAACGTACATTGGTGGCAGACATCATGAATAATTTTAAAAATACAGGAAATGTACGTAAATTAAGATATAAAAAAATATGATTTAGAAAATAGACCATATCCAGGCGAAGAACGTGTTTCATAGTATTTTAGACAAAACCCAAAATTCAGTGTAAAACAATCAGCAGTAAATCTTAGCGCAAGGACCGAGTTTGACGTTGCTTAAAGAAATAGGCAAAGAGCTTTCAAGCCAAAAATATTGCATACTTTAGAGGATGGGGATATACAGAGAATGTTTGCTTTTTGGCACAGGGTGAATTTTTAAATAATACAAATTTTGTGAAAAATGTATTTTTTACTGATGAGGTACTTTTACGACAAATGGGGTATCCTCCCAGAACTGTCGCTTTTGGGCCAACGAAAATCCCAAATAGGTTATAAATACCAAACGGCAATATGTTTCGAACGTCAATGTTTGGTGTGGCATATGGTATGACCAGATTATTGGGCCATGCTCCACCCCAAGATTAAATGGGGGAGGCCTTTTTGAATTTGTTCCGGGATGAAATTACCCCATTTCTTAACGATCTGCCACAAGATGTTAGAGAAAACCTACATATCAACTTGTCGGTGTTCCAGCTCACAACGTTTGAAGAGTACTTTTAGAAACTAATTTTCCGGGCAGATACGTATGTCATAGAAGTCCAGTTCAGGAGTTTCCCCGAAACCTCTGGATCTCATACTTGTTGACTTCTATCTGTGGAGTTATTTAAAAGATAAAGTTTACAAGAACAGACTCCGCAGCCAAGAAGGATTAGAGAACAGAGTTAGGCAGGCATGTGCTGAAATTACTCCTGGTTAGATTCGAAAAGTTATACGACATGCAAGAAGTAAAATTGAACAATGCATTCGTAATGATGATGGTCTTATAGAAGTGGGAATAATCGTTTAAGTTTATTTAGTTACCTATTATTAATATAATTAATTTTCTTGTTCTCCATTTTACATTATTTTTAAATATAGTATTTATATTCGAATTTTTGCATTACTAAAAAATTAAGAATTATCTTTCAAATCCAAATCACACTAGTAACATACATTGTTCTGAACAAAAAAATGAAGATTTTTTTTCAATTTGGGTAACTGTTATGCAACCTGCCCATAGGGAAGGTTGAGCAACCTACCAGCCGCATCTCCGAGGTGGCGGATAGGAGAATGGCCAGACTCCGCAAGGAGTAGGGTTAACGTCGGTCATACTGCTGGGAGGTAGGGTTTACAGCCCAGTACATGCCCAGCTAAAGCCACGTCGCGGACCAGCTCGTGACACACACCGTAAATCGCCTGGGGCGACAACGACCCTCCGATCTAGATTGGAGGTATGCCAGTCCAAGGGGTACGGGGGACTTGGCTTAATTGCCTGGACCGCGTGGATGAAGTACCACTATAAAAACTTCCCCAATCCCAAGGTATTGTGCGCGCTTGCAGCCAACAAGCTAAGCCGGGTACAGAGACTGGCTTGCTTGGGAATCACGGGTGCCATGAAAAGCACCCCCACAGCAACCATAGAGACCTTATTGGACCTCCCTCCTCTCAGCGTAGTGATTCAGGGAGAGGAAAGAATGGAGGCATACATGGTTCAAAACTCACGTGACATGGCTCTTCACACAGGGGAGTCAGGACATATGAGGATAATCAACATTGTAGTAGATCCTTTATTGAGCATAAGGTCAGACTACATGGTCCCAAAAATCACATTTAACAAGCCCTTCAGTACCTCTATTGGAGAGAGAGGGGATTGGTCAACAGGAGCTCCTGAGTTATTACGCAAAGGTCTGGCCTGGCATACTGACGGGTCCAGGATGGAATCAGGAATACATGGAGTGAGACCGAGGGCAAGTATAAGCCTTTCTCTTAGACTTCACGTCACTGTATTTCAAACTGAAAATCTGGCTATACTTGAGTGTATACGTGAGAATGTGACGACATGTGAACCAGCTGATCTGCATGGCATCTGGCAGTCTGGCGGCACTAAAGGCATTAGCCTCTAATAAAGTCTCTTCAAGACTAGTCTGGGACTGCCATAAAGAGCTCGAAGTTCTGGGTGAGCAGAACAGAGTTAAACTACTCTGGGTGCCGAGACACACCAGAATAAACGGCAACGAAAAAGCTGATGAACTTGCTAGACAAGGAGCAGTTAACACATTCTATGGTCCTGAGTCTGTGCTGGGCATTACCAAATGCTCAGCTAGAGGGGCAATTAAAGACTGGGTCGGGAATAAACACAATCATTACTGGAGGAACATACCAGGTAATCGACATGGGAAAACACTTATTGAAGGACCATGCTCAAAACAAACTGCAGAACTGCTCTCAAAGAACAGGTTAGAGTTGAGAATTGTAACAGGTCTCTTGACGGGACATTTTCCTGTTAAGAAACACCTACACAGAATTGGCAAGTTCGATGGCGACGTTGACTGCAGATTATGTGGCAAGGTACCAGAGACAGTAGACCATATTATATATGAATGTGAGGCATTGGCCCGCAGAAGATATAATATTTACGGGCAAACACAAACAGACCCGCAAATCGTTAAAACTCGCCCATTCTCAGACCTGTATCACCTCATCAGTGGCACAGGAGTATTAAAATGGGCAGTGTAAATCGGAACAGGGAGTGCACAGTAAGCCCAAGAGGCTGCAGTGCCCTCGGAGTGTTACAGACGATCCTGTGAGGAGGGGTTTTAGTCAGTAAGAGCCTGACACTGACCCAGCTCAGGTTGGGAGCCCATAAGGGTTTCCTCTCCTCGTCAAAAAAAAACTGTTATGCAAATAAAAAAAAATTTGTTGAAAAAGTTGCTTTTTGTTGCCTATATCTCTACCACCTTTGAACCCATTACAACGAAATTTTGTACAAAGGAGTTGTTAAAGGTGCTGATTAAGAATATCTTACTAGATGTTTTCTAAAAAAATTGTTAATATACATTTTCGGAATATCCACCATTACGTTAGCCTATGTACGCCCTGATGATTCTCAAATTCTCAATACAAGAGTGGCTCCATGAAACTTGCGACACGCTGTATATAACTAGGTGTTATTATTGTTGCTTTAGAAATAGTCGAAAATATTCCTCTATCTAAAGTCTAAAGTTAATGGATTTTAATATATTGTTGGAAATTATTTTTAATCGTATATTATTTATTGCCGGGCACTTTTGTGATTTTAATTCATTAGCAATTTGTTTAATCTCGGCCGTTCAGTTTATTCTGGTACTGTATTTATTCAAAATGCGTTTTCCGCGCGATTGTATACGTTTTTACATAGTTTTTGTCAATATAGACTAACTTCATCCATAGTCGTCCAGTATTTTTTCATACTTTATTTTTTTTATGTTAATGTGGCACTTCTTTCTTAAAATAATGCTGCAATTTCTGTTATTTATCTATTCAATAGGGAGAGACTATAAATATTCAACACGTGTCCTTACTTAAGTTACTATTTTAGTTATAAAATTACTGAACAATGACAGGTTGGTTATATAAAAATATGATCTAAACAAGCCGCCAAATTTCAATATTCTCTAGTATAATTATTTATAGCCAACAAGTAACCTTCTTCATGTAAAATGTTTAATTAATTATTCTTGGCAATACTCGGTATTTCTAAGGATATTGAATTGTTTTTAGGAATGTACTTAACTTTAAACAAAATATCGGTAGATATAAAGACGGTAGCCGTGGTGATTGTTTTTGTATCCGCGTTTTTCCTTAATTTTATAAACAAACTGTGTTAAAAATTACCCTTATATATTATTTATATGACCGGTATCCAATTAGTGCTTGTTTTTATGCAATTTGATATAGTAATAATACTTAACATTACTTATAACAGGCATGGCATAGTACATTTGTAATAAATTATCCAGTTGGTCCGCCTCTGCCTCCAGAGGGAAAAGATAATGCGTACGTCGGTTCTTGTTTGCGATATAAGTTAGAGTAAGCACCCTCTCTAGGCACATTGGGAATAACAAGCACGAACGTTCTGCAAAAGGTTGGTACATCCTTGGTATTTTCTTTTTTCCACTTCAGAGGAAAATGCAACTGAGCGAAAAATTGATGTACACCGATGGCTATTGTCCATGTTCGTTTAGTCTTTTATGTTAGGAATACAAATCACGTTTGCAAGTATGAGTGATCGTAACTGAATTATTTTTTAACTTTGAAACTAGATTGTCACCGAAAGTAAACTGCGAAATATAATATTACCTGATTATTTGGGTCGTTGGGTCAATAAAATATAGAACGAATACAAAAAAAAAACAAAAAGTCGACTTTTCGTGTTATGTATATGATGATATTTTTAGAACAATTAAATTTTGGTTTAAATTACATAACAAAGATGGCCTATTAGTTCACGCAAATAGTACTTTTTAGAAGAAATAATTTATAAAGTTTTTATATTACATATACAGGGTGTCCCGCAACTCCCGCCTTCCCCTTTACGTATTAATTTCCCATGCAAAATAGTAAGAAAAGTTCCTATAAACATGTGTCCGGAAATGCTTCCTAAGGGAGCTACGGCCCTCTAAGGATTGCGCAAAAATAGATGTTTTTACTAAATTATCTCGCAAATAATTTGGGAAAACTATGAAACTTAGTTAACTATTTTCGATTATTAAAGGTTATTGTTGTACAGTATTAGCCAAAATTAATTTTATCCAGGGGCGGAGAAACGAGGGGTCGGTGCTTTTTGTCTCTACATATTTATTTTTCCATTTGACATTTTTAATATTTTAATCCCTGATTATGATTTCTTGTTTATTTCTGCAAAATAGGTCCTCTTTATAATTAGTCATATGGCAAGCCGTTTTCGAGTAAAAGCGGTCTAAACGAAATATTGCGTATTCGTTTGATAAATGCGCATTATTTGTTTTTCAAAGTAGGCATATCATTCATTGACTGGCTGGTTATAAAAACAGAATATCTTAAATTTAAGAAGCAAGGGCAATAATAAAGGCGACAAGATCGGCATCCTGACCAACTACAACCACACTACCATGCTGGTGGCTTGATAGATCGATGGCGGTTGTGACGATTAGTATGCTTATTAATATTCTCAGCCTTTAATCTAGCGACAAGTTGAAAAATGAAACGATTTTTGTTCGCTATATTATTAATAATGTTTTTTGTTGGTCGGATATTGGTAAACGCCTGAGTAATGTGTAACTGTGTAAGTTCGTAAGATCGCTAGATTTATACAATTATACATATCTTAAACAGCGTGCTAAAAAGTATCCTTACATTTGAACGCTATTTGCGAGAATTGAGTAAGGAATAGCTAAAATGTTGATATAACAGTTTTTATGTAGAATTTAATGGGCAACATTTTTGGTCCTATACGTTTTTTACGCTTGAACAACGGTTTACGAGAAAATTTAAAAAAACCACCAGAATGTACCACCGGGGCAGGTTTTAAAATGAGGGATGTTGCAGACACTGGTTAGATGAGAACTTTTTAACACGCTTTTATTAGCTTCACCTGTATGTTTGTTTGTAATGGAATCTTTGAACGCGATGCTCATCCACTTCAAAACTTCAGATTAAACTGAAATTTTGCACACTTATCAAAGACCGATGATAATACAATAATTTGACAACTTTGTCCTAATGTCCTCCCAAGATCATCAGGATAAAATAAAATAAAAATGACCAATCTATTGTCGAGATTTTCCCGGAGGCGCCGCTGTTATTAATGTATAAGTATTGTATTATCATTAATTAGTTTTTATTTTATTAGCTTCACGTGTTTGTTTGTTTGTATGTATAAGCATCAATACCCAGCGCTTGACGAAAGTTAAGCAATCGCTGTACAGTTTGTGATCATTGCATACCAGAGTACATATATGTAACTTCGGAATTGTCTGTATTTGTATAAGCCCTTGTTCCAACTTTAATACATACATTATGATGTAATATTAATTATGTACTACTAGTCGATACTCAGCGGTTTCTAAAAGCAGGCGGGTATCAGCTGGTTTCTATATGCATCGGTGTTCATGATGCTAATTCTAAAATTCACTCAATCCAATAAATTGATGAGAAACATGCCGAGGGATCAATGGCAAGAGGGTGACTAAAAAAAATTATAATTTAAAAAAACTACAAAAACACCCTTTAATGGCAAACCGAACTAAAAAGTAAAAAATAAGAATGAAGTGATTGACAAAAAAAAATCATTTTATTGTAAAAAGCGATATCAATTGTTATATATATTTTATTGGTAGCTATTGAAATAAGTAGAATTATAAAAATATAGTAAAAAGAACCCCTCGTTTTTTACTCTTCAATATTTATAAAGAAGTTATTAAAGTTTTCACTTATTTCCATATCATTTATTATGTCGACATTATTTTGATTTATTATAATTTTATTACTAGACCTTTGCTCGTTAAGGCTTTCATTTACTTTTTCCTAGACTTTTTTAGCATTATTTCTATTTTCTAAGATTGATTGTGATAATCTCTTTTTACTTTTTTTATTAAATTATTTGTTAGATTTCTATATTCTTTATATCTATTTATTAGGGTAGGATTATTTTTATTTTTATTCGCGTCTTCCTTCATTTTATCGCTTTTCCTTGTTGCGAATACCAGGCCTTAATGTAATATTAAATAATGGATTATTTGATAGTAAGGTATTATCTTTTCCAAACACTAGTTGTTCAGTTTCATTTTTATTGAGTGGCAATTCTTGAGCCTTTGAGACCTCTGAAATGATATTACTTACTTACGGCTGTGGCTAAGTTATCGGTATCAAAAGAGAAATAAATTTGAATATCATCCGCGTATTGGTGGACATTACATGCTTGAAGAAACTCACTAAAATTTGATGTATAAATAGAAAACGAAAGTGGGCCCAAGATGTTACTTTGGGGCACACCGAGCGTAACCGATTTGTAGCTAAATAGTTGGTCATTGTTTACTACATGTTGGTATCCGTGACTAAGGTAGTTCTGAAAAAAAAAGAGCACTACCACCTATACCAAGATATTGGAGATTTTTACATAAAACGTGGTGGTTCAAGGTGTCAAGTACGTTACTAAAATCCAGCGGGATTAAACAAGTATTTGATTTTTGTCACACGCCCTAAATATGTTATCAGCAACATGCAATAATGCAGTTGTAGTGTTATGCTTAGCTCTAAAGCCTGATTGGATAGACGGCATAATGTGTTTACTTAATAAATAGTCCTTTAATTGAGTACTCAAGTACTTTTGATAATTTCGGCAAGATGCTAATTGGTTTGAACTGCGAAATTTCAGTGGGATTATTAATTTTAGGAATGGGCAACACATTTTCTGTTTTCCATGCATCAGGGAAAATACCGTTAGCTAAGCATTTATTTATAATATACGTAAAGTAAATAGTCGGATGAGGGAAAATTAAGTTTAATATTTTTAGACTAAAATTGTCTGAGCCGGTAGCATTTTAAATCATGTATAATACATTCTATTTCGCTTGTGGACACCTGGTTGAAAACAAAATCATCATCAATATCAATACTGGGGTGTTTTACATTACCATATTCATTTAGAATATCCGGTTAAAGTCAAGAATACTAGATAACAACCGAGTTGCTTGACTAATAAAAAAGTCGTTTATAGCCTCAACGTTACTAATAGACACTTGTCGCTTAGAATTAATATTCAAATAATTTAGAGACTGTCAAAAATGCCTTGGATTGATTTTAGTAATATAACTCAGATAATATGATTTTTTTCGATATTTACTATACGATTGACTTAGTTTCTAATTTCTTTATATTCATCCTAAAATTGTACAGTTTTGTTTTTTTTATACTCCAGAAGAGCTTTCTCCCTAAGCTTCGTCATAAATTTTAGGTTGTCTGTGAGCCAGAGCGCCAGAGGTCTAAGGTGCATGAATATTAAATAAATCATTAATTGGAGGTTCCAAAAATGTATCAACTCATTAACATCAGCAATGTCATAAATTATATTCCAGTTAATAGAATTTAAATCATTGAGGAAGTTATTGTAATTGAAACTTTTATAATCTCTGAATGCAATAATTTTTGGATTAAATTTTTGTTTTATAATTTTAATACAGCAACTGTTCAGAATGTAATCGGAGATATCATCCATTTTTAAAACCTCGGTGTTAAGTATTATATTCTCGTCATATGTAATGATAAAATCAACCAGTGTACTGAAATTGTTTGAAATACTCGTTGCAATACGAGTAGGGCTAGAAATTAGTTGAAAAAGATTATGCCTAGTTGGAAATGAATTAATTTGTCTGGAGTTGGGGCTATAAAGGTCTAAAATATTTACTTTAAAATCCCTCCAAATATTACACAATCAAATTCAGTTAAATAGGTTGTCCAAGGCACATCTCTAGATTAGTGTTTGGTGGCCTATATAATGTTTCCAAACAAACTTTTTTACCTGCAATATTTAAAGATGTCTAAAGATAAGGGGCTGGCGGCAGTACTATATATTTCAAAGATTTATTATATAAAAGGCCCCACCACCACCCCTGGTACTGCGGTCTCGGCGAATAAAATTAAAGCCGTCTATAGAGAGTGTCTAATCCTCCACAGAAGAATCCAATCACGTTTCCGACGATCCCAAAACATCGTAAGCATCTCCAGCAGTCACAAAATTCGAAAATAAACCAAACCCTAAAAAAATTGATTTATCGGGAGAAAATTTTGGAACTCCTTGTATAACTAAATCATTAATCAATATACCGGGTGCGATATTTAACTTGAGACTGCGATTTATCTCAACACCAATGCATTTTAGAAAAAAAATATTCAAATAGTGGTTGTTTAGCGCCGAGGGGAAAAGAAAGTGGTGATATTGTCTTTTTACTTTGACCACGTTTTCAAGGTCATTTCGAGATCAACTATATTTATCTACATGAAAACATATTTTTCATTAGAGCATTTCATTTTCCAGAAAAAAGAAGTAACTTTTGTCTGAAACTTTTTTCTATTCGGCTTCAACTTCGTAAGATATTAGTTGCTTAACAAAATTTCTGGGTACTTTTATTTAGCCAAAACCATTAACTTTGGAAACGAATACAACGGCAAAAACCTTATTTTTTGTCATTATAAAGTTTAAGAATCAAGAGTTCAACTTATTAGGTATACTTAAATCCAACTGCAAACATTATTTTATTGTCAGAAATGGTCAATTTAGGAAAATAACACAATATACAAAAATTACTTTTCTTGGCCTTATTAAATTATATAAATGAGAATTTCTTATCAGCTGTTGCCTTTTAGTTTATTTAGCTACCCAAAATAACAGTAATATTTTTGTCTAAAAAATAAAAAAACAGCACGTTTTTCTCATAAAAATTATATTGAAGCTCAAATGTTCCATCCATGGATATAAAATTACCATTATACAGATGTGGCAATTCGGGAAAATTGGAAAATTTTTGGCTCTGTAAGTGAGGGTATAGATTTAATCCTAAATCTCATAAGAAACTATATTCCTATATTATTTCTTCTTGACTTGTTTTTGCGTTCTTTGAAGAAAATCAGTATATTTATGTTTATTTAAAGTGGATAGTTTTCATTAAAATGAAATTTAAATATTGCAAATATATATATTTATTTCATAACCCATAATATTTTTTATTTTTGTTCATTCCTATAGACATAGTTCTCGAGACAAAAAAAGATGAAAAATATGATTTGAAAAATTTGAATTTGAATTTGTTTAAATAATATGCCGACGTCACCAAAACTCAACTATAAACGTAACTTAATACCCCCAAGATAATAAAACTCCCGGACCTGATAATTCACGTTTTGGATTTCTCAAGTCCTGATTTGACTTCACTACAAGTGCCGCTGTATATTCTGGTGTAATCTGCACTTAGTTATAATTTAGTTGCTATAAAAACATGACAAAACTTCGCAAAATATTAATATTTACGGGTTTTATAGAAGACGTTTTAGATTCGTGTGTTTTGTAAACTTAGAAAATTATAACGTTGTTTTAAGTAGGTATGTATATTATGAAATGCGCGCATTTTATTATACATATGTTACGTAATAGATATAACATTTAAAAAATTCTTATGCATATATTTAACTTTTTAAATGGAAAGTTAACTATTTAAAACCTGCCAACAAATGATATAAAATAGTTCTATTGCAGTTTTCTTTCCTTTTATAATGCAGTGTACTTAGTTTGAAGCTCGGAAATGCTGGAATAAAATTACCATTTTCAATTAAAGTTGAATCAAAGAAATGCAGCTTGTAGGAGCTTTATCTAATTTTGAAAAGACATTCCGCTAACTCTAACATGAACGTCAATCGCAATAAGCCTTAGAGAAGCAAATACTCTGGAGCAAATGGGTGTAACTAATTTTTTTAATAAATGAATTAATTCGTTTCTTTCTCACACTACGATTATACGAGCAGGCACAATTTCATGCACTGTATTGATTTGGTTGATTTTATTTTTCCGTATGAGGAGCATCCCACCCGTTACGTTAAATACGGGATACTACGGAATACGAATAATAGTAATGTCTTTCTTGATTTTTATAGAGGTGAAATAGAATTGAGCAAAGATTGGCCATTACAGGCCATGAGTTACCAACATGAAATCACCCCCCCCCCCCCCCGTTGAAATTTATGACTAACTTATTTTTTTGTTACTATTGCCGTCTAGTTTAAGGTTTTAGTTATTTGCCTCTTGTCAATTACAGCATATCGCGGGAAAACCAGGAAAACCTCAGAGATACGGAGAAAATATTTTTTTTTTTTAGTTCATTCCCATATCATTTCAATTTGTAGTTAAAGAATGTATATTTAAAGCCAATATTTTGTGCACAAATTCTTCCCCTAGTTTTTCTTACTTTTCCAGGAAAATAGCCGGAAAATGAAATTATTAACATATACTTCCATTTTGTTATTATAAATATGAACCTTAAGACAAAATTCTTATTATATGGGTATAAATGAAAACATTCAAGTTAATATAATGAAAATTCAAACTTTTATCGCAAAATCAAATAAAAGCATCTAATTAATTATGTAGAAGGTTGACAAGTTGTTCCTTATTTTATCAATTTCTGAGGAATTTTTTTCAATATCGAGGAATCTTGGTCTTAGACCCTTTTTAATTTCTCAATATTTTTGATAGATACATAGATACATCTAAGTACGTATCCGTCACAAAATCTATCCTTTGCATTTTGAAAAGTGGCTTAAGGCAATCTCGGCGAGCTCACTAAAGGTTTCTGGAATATTAGTGAGAGAGGCCTAAAAGTAAGCGATGCCATCAGTCATATTTATTTGGTAATGCACTCAACAGGCAAGCCCTATTACAGAGTGATATGGTACATTTGATATTTACATTAACCTAAAACTAACTTAATACTAGCTTAATTTTAACATAATATTAGAAAGCAATGGTTTAAAACAATGAATTTAACATGGTTTTTAGTTTTTTTATACTGATATCAAATATATCACAGTTGGCTTGGATCGTATTATATATATGTATATATATGCATATAAATGCATTATTCATCCTTAGGAGGTTCATTTACTGCACCATTGTTTTCCAAAGCAAGGAGAAGTTTGGCCTTGTCTGTTTCTGTAGGCACCCCATCAACAGTTGCTAATGCCCTAATGGATAGGACAACAGCATCTCTAGACTAATTTCACGTTCCTGGGACAGGAGCAAAGCTCGACCAAAAATATTTCTTTCTGCTCTTTATCTCAACTAATCTGTTTTGTGAGGGCGTAACAATTATCTTGAATATTCTTAAAAGTGTGAAGCTTTTGCCTCTTTAGTGGTTCATGAAATTTTGGAATTTTGTATTCTTTAGAATAAATCTGTCATGTAGGAAAGTATTGTAGGCAGCTTTCCCCAGACTATCAACATTGAGTAAATAAAAGTTAAATGGGAATATCTGGAGATAAAAAAAGATTTTTTTGTAAAAAAAGTAATGTTCTCTGTATTTCCGTGGTTTTCCATGTTTTTCAGGGATATACTGTAATCGACAAGGGGTAAACAACTAAAACCTTAAAGTACATGGCAATACCACCAAAAAAATATGTGGGTCAGAAATTCCCCCGGGTTAATGTGTGTGTACCTTCGCTCTATTAAAGGCTATTTTTATACCTAACCCCTTCCAATCCAGTCTATATTAACCTAAAATAAAACCTAATCAAGAGAGAAACAATTATTTTAAGATTCGCCGATTCAGAGTTTGAAACAATTTAAAACCAACATCTCCAGTTTATTTCCAAATTAATTAATTTATACTACCTACCAGAAAACTCACGTGTGTAATATTGTGCTCTATTAGTTGTTAATACAATAACTGAATTTGCTATTTTTTACCCTGCTTTCATGTACTAATTTTTTAGCATTGATTTGTAAATTCACCAATATATACATATATTTATCATATTCTTCTGTAAATGACTATTTGTGCGCTGAATGCATTTTTTTGCGATGGAGAAGAAATCCTTCATGAGCACACGGCGCTAGGATCTGCCGCACCGCGTAGCGTCGGACTACTACCTACTAAAACCCCTCCTAGATCAGTGTTTCTACGTGACCTGGAACTGCTTTAGCTTTCCATCAGGCGGCCACGAGTCATTCGTCACGAATTGATGTTAGAGCAACTACACTTGCTGACAGCCTTGCAAAAAAAGGATCTAAAGCACCATTCATTGGACCTGAACCGTTCTGTGGCCTGGCCAAGGGACACATAGCGGCGGATATCCAAGAATGGGAAAAGGACCAGAAGAAGTCCTACTGGAGGAATACTCCAGGCCAAAGACAAGCGAAAAAGCTTATAACTTATTCGACAAAGAATGCCACAAGGCTTCTCGAACTTGAAAAGTCCGAATTAAGGCTAATCACAGGCCTTCTAACTGGCCACTGCCCCTTGAGATATCATCTCAAGAATATGGGCAAGGCAGTAGACAACAAATACAGATATTGCAATACTGTAACTGAAACTGCGGAACATATACTTTGTGAATGCAAGGTGTTAGTCCGCATTAGGCTAAAATTTCTAGAACAGGCGGAATTAACGCCTGAAAACATAGGGAAATTAGCCCCTAGGAAAATCACAAGCTTTGTAAAAAGTCTTGGATTCCTAGGCAACAACTAGATGTAGGGTAAATCACAAAAGATCTTTTAGGTCGAAGTGAAGTAAGGCTGTTCGAAGCCAAATAACCCCGTAAAACAATCTACAATCTAGAGCAACTGTCCACGTTTTCCTTTACATCCCCCATTTGTTAAAACGATAGGGGGTTAGGAGATAGGTTTTCTTTTATCCTCTTCCTTTCTCCTCATTATACGATTTATTGCATCTGCTACACTTTCTCAGTTCCCTTCCAATTCCAGCATGTATCTAGTTAGTTTATCAGGATTCCAATGGTCTCCTATTCTCTCGGTTCTTCATCGGTTGCAGTAGAATACGGTATGTTCTGTGTTGTTCTCCTAATAGTACACGCACTCCCATATCAACATTTCCTATAAACAGATATTCCACAAAGCTATAATATTCAATGACAGCCCGGGTGAGGTGAAAGCTTATCTCCCCATGCCTCCTCTACACCCACGTTCTTATATTTGGAATAAGTCGTCTTGTCCACCTCGCTTGGATGCATTTAATTAAATAAATAACTGTGAAGATATTTATCCTCTAATCGGTTTTCCCCAATTGGAAGTATTAGAAGAATTTAACATGTCCTCTTTTTTAGATAAAGAAAATTTTGATATTCTTCGAATATCTTGCAGGCAGAACTATAACTTATACTTAATAAAACTACATCCAAATATCTTAAGGTTATCAAACGCGATTATTAAATAAAGTACCAAATATTAATACGAAAAAGGACGATATAATAAAGTTTATGAGATATAAAAATATAAATATTCTTGAAAAAATTGCAGTTAGAAAAGAGTTATTGAAAACTATCCAAAAACATAATTTTAAAAAGAATACGTTGTGATCATATCTGCGTAACACAAGACCATACCCCATTTACGTTTACCGCCATATTACTGCATATTTAATTGTATAAACTCTACTACCTGAAATGTCATGTGTTCAATATTCTATGTTTTATTTAGTTATTAATAACTACAATGACAAATTTTGTGTTGGGTGCATTTAATTAAATAAATAAATAATTGCGAAGATATTTGTCCTCCAATTGGAACTATTAGAAGAATTTAACATGTCCTCATTTTTAGAGAAACAAAATTTTGATATTCCTCGAATATCTTCCAAACAGAACCATAACTCTTACTTACCACAACCACACCCAAATATCTTTGAGTTCTACCTTGTATCCACTTTGTACTACAAATAGTTATTAGGGTTGTTGTTATTACTTATATTATGTTGCAATTTATATAAATATATTCAAAGTTGGTATTAAATACTGACCTGCTAAAACATTTTTTTAAGGTAACCTATTTCTGTGTTTATGTTCTGCTCTGTATACTAATGTTCTAATTTTGCTTTGTAATATAGTAGCAGTAAGGCTAAACGAATAAGTCTTTACCATTATCGTCATGGAAGCTTTCCATTTTCCTAGACATATTGGTTATAATCTCAAATTCTTCAAGGTAATAAAATAAATGTATTGTGGATGTACTTCATAATAAACTACTAACTATTCTAGCTGTGATTAAAATTGTTTTAATCTTATTTGCTGGCAGCATTTTAGCATTCTCTGTCTTAGGAAGTCATAAAAGAGTTCTAAATCCATAAACACGGGTTTAGAGACGATGAAACTATGAAAGTGTAGGTTTAGGATTTTCTTTCTCTGTAAACGTTATCACTGGTTAGTACTGCCTTCTTTTGTCGCCGATATACTTCGGTAAGTTCTATTTTGATGGGCCATAAAACATTACTACGCTGTGCTTGAGATGGCATTAAATTTTGATATTCAATTAGATGGATTATCATAAAATTTTATTTAGAAAAGTTACTCTTATCCCTTGATAAAATACATGCAATCGTTTGTTTATTTAGAAAAATAGTTAAATCATCTTTTTAGTTCAAAGAAAATTACTTCGTTTATTAATATGCTTGAGGCGAAAAATAAATGCAAATTAAGGGTATATTAGAGAGTTATAATTCTCCAATTATAAAATATTTGCACGATCCTACTCAGCCAATAAATAACATATTGATTAGAAAATTCAAAACGTGTTCCTTTTTATTTCCACGCTGCTTAAATGAATTTACCTATACAGTATGTTGAAAAAATGTTGTTTTAAAATAGAAACACTTTGACTGGCACCTGGCGAATATCACGTCACTGTTGCCACAGGCCGAGTACCCCAGTTTATATAAAAAACAGTAGATTTAATTTATTACAGGTATCTGAAGGTTGTAAGTTAAATAGGACTGAGTTAGTAAATGATAAATACGTAAAGACGTAGAGCCAGATTTGCACTATTTTTTTATAAGCAACGACCAAAGTCGGAAAATTCAGTTTTCGGGTCGTAGAATTTTCGGATTACATTTTAGAGAAAAGTTGTATTAGTAAAAGTTGTAGGAAAAGACCTTTAATTTTATTTTTTATGCGTTAAAATCGATAAATAAATTATGGAGATAATGGCGAAAAGGTAACTTATAATGAAGTTTCCCCCTAACTATACAGAAAATCCCATAATAAATGGAACGATTCTCCAGAATATGTTAGAAAGATTTGCCAATGCTACGCATATTTATACAGATGCCTCAAAATCTAACCACGGTGCAGGCTGTGCATTCCTAATACCTAATTCAAGTACCCAGTCAAAATTCAAACTTTCTCAAGAGACGCCAATTTATTCAGCAGAAGCTTATGCTATTGTCAAGTCCTTAGAATATATTACAAATAAACAAATTAAAGACTCAGTTATTCTAAGTGACTCCAAGTCAGTACTCTTGGCAATTAGTAATACGTATAATTCAATATCCAGCATGTACCACCCTTTCATTAAATTAATCAAGCATTATAATTATTCATTAAAAATATCTGGGTTTAACATCAATTATATATGGGTTAAAGCACACAATGGTATAAAACATAATGAAAAAGTCGACTTATTGGCCAAAGACAGTGTTGGGAATGGTGACCCCGTTTACAGTCTATGTCTGCAAGATTGTTTAAATATCAGTAAAACAGGCTTAAATAAAGCATGGACGTCTTATTGGTACGAATACTGTTTTACCACTCCTACAAGATACACCCAAATCCAAATAGAAATTCCTGAAGAACCTTGGTACCAGTCTTTTCAAATTCCTAGGAGGTACATAACGACTCTTATTAGGATGAGATTTGGGCATGGTTGCTATCCTCTACATTTAAATAAAATAGGAATTTTACCAACCAAGCTATGTGAAACTTGTAATGTTGTAGGCGATCTTGAACATTTATTTTTTAGCTGCGGTAAATATTCATCTGGACGTAATCAACTGTATGCAGATATTCTGAACTTAAATATCCAAATGCCAATCAGTGTATTGCACTTATTAGCTTTAAACAATAATAGAGTGAATGAAATTATTATACGTTTTTTGAAAACCTCTGGTCTGAAAATATAAATGTGTAAATAATAGATTCGCTCCCTACATGTCTAACCTTTGTTTAAAAGTTACCTTATCCCTATTTATCGTAGTCTATTTTTGTATGTCTAACATAATGCCCTGAAAGACTCCTGGGCGAGAAGAATATGTGCAAACGTATCTCCTTTGAGTCTTCTCTAAAAATTTCCATTTTTGGTAAGATAGGTTTAGGGTGGTGTATGTGTACTCTGTATATGTGCATGATTATGTATGTTTAAATTATGGCATATCTAATAACTTGTGCCTGGCTGCGTGGTTTTTTACCTAATGCCATTAAAAAAAAAAAAAAAAAAAATTAAGTTTCCGATATAGCAGACAATCTTAAGAGGATAAACTTCAGTGATTCTTACGATATTAACCAACCTTCTTAACTTGTATATTAGAGAGAACATTTTTCCAGATTTCTTGAAAGTCTCCAAAGTTATACCAATCTATAAGAAAGATCCCAAGAACAATTCTTCAAATTATCGACCAATTGCCATCATAACTTTTTTTGCAAAAATCTTGGAAATCATGTTAAATAACCAAATTACTAGCCATTTTGAAAAAAATAATCTATTTGGCCCACATCAATTTGGTTCTAAAGCTAAATATTCGACAACATTAGCTATAAATTTTTTAATTAAAATTATCAACGAACGTTTTGAATAGAGCTTATTATCATACTCACGATTTTTAGATTTTACAAAAGCCTTTCACCATGTGTCATATACAATACTAGTTGATAAATTAAACTTATATGGTTTTAATAACAATAGTACCAACTTAATAGTTTTCTACCTAACCAATCGTTTTATGTATCCTCGCAAAATAGAAACTCAAACCTCCTTCCCATAAAATACGGCGTCCCACAGGGATCAGTGTTTAGGGCCGACACAATTTCTGATCTATGTAAATAATCTACCAAGCATTGCATGAGATGAACATTGTGTTCTATTTGCTGATGACCCAACAGTAACAAAATCATTTAATTATGTCAAGGACTTAATATCTGTAATAAATTCGACACAAAACTTGGTACAAAATTAGTTCATAGCTAATCATGATACTAAAACTGGAACGACAACGATGTATCTTTTAGTAACGAGGTAAAATTTCTAAGAGTCTACCTTGACAAGAAGTTAACCTGGGAAACAGTAGCAAATTATATCTGTAGAAAAGTAAGCAAAGTCGTTATATTTATTACACCATTTCGAACGTAATGCTCACAGAAAACATTGCTTACTACATATCATGGCTTAATACATTCAGTCATTTCTTACGCTATTCTGATTTAGGGACATTCATCTGCTAGTAGAGTAGTCTTTGCTATACAAAGAAAAGTAATCAGAATAATTGCTGGGCTTAAGTATAGAGATCGCTGTAGGGCTGAATTTATTATATTGGGTATTCTCACATTACCGTATGTCTTTATCTTGCAGTCACTGTTATACGTAAAACAGAATGAAAGAAATTACACTATCCATTGGCAAATTCATAGTTACCCCAACACACTGGAACAAGCTATTATTGTATAGTGTTTTACAATGTTCTGCCAACGCATGTAAAACAACTTCAACAAAATCAAAACCTCCGTGAGAAATTTTTTACACAGAAATGAGTTTCATTCAATTGATGAATTCCTGGAGGCTGATTTTAATAACTGATAATTGTTAATGTAAATGTAAGTATTAATCAATAATATCACCAATTGTTCACATTCTCGTAAGCTGTTTTAGGGTTAATGTGTTACAGTATTTTTAAAACAAAATTCTATCTTATAATTATTTTTACTTATACCTCTACGTGTGTGTACTGTATACGAGAACAATTGAAACTGGTCACTGTTAAAGCACAGGACCGTGCGCACTGAACTTGATATTTTGTCCTATATATTTAGCAATGGTATCGAGATTCGAATGGTAGTTGAAACTGTGCAGGCGAGTCCGAGACTGGCAATGTAATCAGCCTGAATGAACCATCTACGACTGCACTGGTTTGAAGATAATAAAACGGACAGGCCTACTAGCATAAAAAACTCGTAAATCGTTTCTCAGTAGTCAACGGTGGACTTATGAAATGTGCCAGTGCAGTGCATAAATACCTGTTATAATATCAAGCGTAGGAGTTTAGTTAGTTATTGTTCATATTTATAAATATTTACTACTATATAAAAGGTAAAATGTTTTAATTATTTACTAATTTACCATGGCTTTCTGGAGACCATTTGAAACAGAGGATAATATAATAACACCCGAAAATCATTTTCTTATGACGAGCATTTCTATTTACCTCCGCCCATGTACAATAAAGAGATGCCGACTGTTTTTGCTGGCTTTTAGTTTTTATACGGTTTCAATTAAGTTCGTTTACATTTTAATTATTTTGTCTATCAATTTTATTATCTTTCTAAAAATCCTGACATGTAAATACTCCGTGTTTTAGGCACGAATAAAGCTTATTATCAATCAACTAATACATCCATTAATTTATATCTGTAATTGTAATAAATGCTGTGCATATCAAAACTTGAGCTTGAATGTAATCGAATGATAAGAAATAAGAGAGGATCCAAGATTAATTCTTGGAAAATTTCTGAACCAACCATAAATTCATCAAATCTGTCCTGCAAATAGCTGACGATTATGCAAGTAAGATGCCAGTAGGTTTAAAACACTATTAGAAACATCATATCCATGTATTGGTGTTACCTACTTTCCCTGATTGTATATTTTTGGGAAATAATTGAGGCAACATATGCGGACGACAAGCTGATTTTAGCCGGAGCAAAATGTCGTGGATTCGGAGTACTTGCAATAGATGTGAAACTTACCCTCTTTGAATGTATGACGTAAAAGACAAATTTTTGTTTTGTTCGAGAAAAGGAGACAATGAAAAATATATATTGTTTGGACACCATCTATCTATAGTTGATAATTAGTTGAGTTGATAAAATATATTATATAAATAAATTTTATAATATGAAGTTATTTGAAATATAACTTTAGGTGAAATTTTATGTTAATAAAATTATATTAGCGAAAAAGGATAATTTAATACAAAAAAAATAATAATGAATATGATACCAATCTCTTAGATTTTCCAGACTAAGTATGGTTGAAAATGGAAAGCTCCGGTACTGCAGTTCAAGTCCCAATTGTCTCGTAAAGTATCCAATCTAGATATTTTTGGCAATTTATTCTTGCTAGACGGCGCTTTTCAAAGGAAGTTTTTGTGTAAAGATTGTATAATAGTGTATAATCTGTTTGATTCTTGTAATTGATACAAAATCGAAGGCTAAGCAGAGACATGTTATCCAACCATGCGGCTTGGAAAAAGTAGTAATCGCAAACCTAAATGCACAATTACGTAAAATTAAACGTAAAAGCTAAAAGACTGCTAAATAAATGTGCTTAATATGCAAAAGTAATTAATACGTATGACTGCTTAATAAATAAAAGTAAATGTATAAGTAAATGTAGATTTATAAGTAAATTCTAGAATAAATGTAAATTGAGACTAAATGTAGATTTAAACTTAAATTTAGAAGCTGATTTGCAAACTATAAATTGCCAAAAATGAGACAGAAAAGATTATTTTATTACCATGTGGTAACATGTAGCATTTTAATTACTTACTGAATTAAAAAGATTTGAATTTAATTTATTAAAAAATTTAAATTACATTAAGGACATATTTGAAAATTATTGGAATTTAAATGACTAATAATAAAATTTACCTGGTAATGTTAAACTAACTAAACGTGGATATGAATGTAATATAAATTACTGAGGATCGCACAGTTGAACATTTGTCGCCTCAATCAGATCAAATTCTGTAGGCAAATGATCACTTCGTGATTTTAACTAATAAGTTAAACTATTATCTCCACGTTCAGTGGAAGTATAGTAACGGAAAAAAAATATTTTTTTTCTTGAAATAGGCTTAAAATGTCATGAAATGTCGATATTTTAAATTTGCGCGAAAACAAATTTCTTGTCTGTCGGTCTGTAACTTTTTTTTTGTGAGCGCGTTTACTCTGGAACCGTTTATGACATTGACTTGAAATTTGGTACGCTTATGTATTGTAACGAGATCTGGAAGTAAATTATATTTTGATCTAATTCCGTTGAAAAGTTCGGGAGTAAATGGGGTGAATAAGGCTAAAAAGCAAAGCAAGGAGGTAAGAGTCCATAAAATTGCAATTTAGGGCATGTACGAAAAGTCAAGGTCTTAAAAAAATTGTTGGCATCAGCCATCCCCCTCCAGGTATCACTCTCAATGCAACTTCCACTCTATTATGAAAAGGAGTAAAAAAAATGTGATTTAGTGTATACGCGAACCAAGGGACTTGACATTAGCCACCTCCTCTACCACCCCCATTGCCACCCCCAACCTATTATTAAAGGGAGTAAAAAATTAAATTGGGATTTAGTGTCTGTACGAGAACCAAGGGCCCTTAAAATTTATTTTGGCATAAGTTATCCCTCTACCACCCCCATTGCCACCACCACTCTATTGTTTAAGGGAATAAAAATTAAACTGGGATTTTGTGCGTGTACGAGAACCAAGGGCTTCTAAATTTTTTTTTACATTAGCTATCCCCTCTACCACCCCCACTCTATTATTAAAGGGAATAAAATATTACATTGGGATTTAGTATGTATAAGACTTGGATTATTATATTACAATCTGAAATACGGTACCAATATACAAACTTGAAAAATCCACTTACTAAGAAAGTTGAAAGCTGTAAAATGGTACAAGTGTTGCCATCTGTTGATGGGCGACTTAACCGCACAACCTCGTTTCTTAGTTAGGTTTCTTTACTCAAGCAAATTACAGAACGATAAAAGGGATCTATAATTGCTACACCAAACTTGACAGTGAACAAATGGTATTTATTGGAAATATAACCTAAGAGCGAACTGCCCTAATAAATAGTAAATTGTTTACAACTGTTTATGAGAATTCAGTAAATACATTACATCATATAGGATACACTATATAACAGGTTTCAAAGGTAAGAAAAATAACTACATGTACATAGTAAACAAAGTATAATTATGAAACAAAAGTTAATGTAAATGATTTTTTTAGGCTTGCATAGACCATTGGTTCTGAAGTGCAGTAACAGAGATACATAATTTAGTGTTAAAAAACACGACTGAGTTCCAAAGATACAAAAATAAGTACATCAACAATATGAAATAATTTAACAGTTATACAAAGAAAATTTCTGATAGTTGAAACAATCTCACTTACAAAATCTTAATCAAAATTGGAAGAAAAGCAAGGCGTGCGCACTTTGCATGTCCCCTTGCATACAATCATGCGTACAATCATACAAAGTGCGCACGTCTTTCTTTTCTTGCAGTCGTACATGAAAAATTATTTTTTACTTTTTAGTACGACTTTGTAAAAAAGCCAGTTTTTAAAAGTTTTTTTATTTTCTACTTTTTAGTCATACTTTATTTAAATTATTATCATACATTAATATTGTGACGTCCCCCGTAGAAGTCTCTAATCAGCCGAAAACCTCTTATATTCTAGGTTTTGCCGGAGGTGCCGGTTGGACAGTGTATTTAATTACTTTTGACCCCCGCGCCCCCTATGTGCGGATATTTACAAAAGTAACGGTGGAGTACTGTTTTATCATCTGATCTTATTAACTGTGCAAAATTTCATCAATTGATTATGTCGGGAAATGTATTAAATAAAGGATGTAAGATATGGACAAATATGAAAAATACATTTTGAGTTAAAGAAAACCGAGTAATGTATTATATTTCAATCAATCACTATTTTTAAATATGTTTCCTTTAAAAAATGTGTCTAGTGCATTACTTAAATGTTTTTTTAAAATTAAAAATATAATAGTTTACACTCCTACAATGCCTTAATAAACTGAAAGATAATATTGCAATTCTGAAGCACGGAAAGGAAAAGAAAGTTTAGAAATATTCATTTCGAAGCCAGCATATTTACTAATATGGTAATCTGGCACTTCATTTCATTCTTTAAAAATATGAAAATTATATGCAAATATAAATGAGTTAAAACGACTGTGCTTATAAAATAGGAGACTCTGTATATGCAGACAATTAAAGTTACTCTAAATTTCAATCATGAATAGACTTCGCTAGCCGTTCCATTTAACATTTTTGATGCCATTCTACAAATAAGCCACGAGAAATCTGTCAAGCAATAGAAATTATTAGAATTAAGTCCTTTGGAGTGGAAAATATAGTTGCATTTAACGAATCTACTATCCACCGAGTGGAAAAATGTCTCGTTTGAAGGCTCCGTGAGCAGCCAAATAGCTTAAAAACAGGCACATTTGCTAAAAGTCGTAAGAGCTGGTAAAATTAAAGCAAACTCGGTGTAATCAGCGAACTGTCTGCAATTGTATTTCTCTCTCAATGTATTATCCTGACGATACAATCTAAGTTCCGCACCGTAACTGGTTGTGTTAGCAGAGAACTCAGGCTAGGAAATAGAATGGTACTTGATAAATGATGTTGCTATTTATTTAACCACCTCGTGTATTGCTTCATGTTATTCTTGGTGTACTCTTTGGCTCTATAAGATTTAGCGCCGGCATTTTAGCTATTAATACAGTAAAACTTTGGAATATACAATGGCGCCAGACTTCCTGAAATAATGTATACCGCCTTCAGTTCTATTTCAGTCTTAATCATTAATTTAATCAACGGCTTTACTGTTATTTAAAGCCTTTATATAGCCCTGTTTCTACACACCTACACTGTACGTCTACATTGCAAACATGGACCGTCTGACTAAAAACATGTATTTGTTGCGTAGTTTGACATATTATGAAGGAATGAAAAAACAGTAGTATAAGGCACAAAAACGAATTAACACCAGCGTGAATAATTCTATCAGAAACGTCTGATTATAATTCCGTATAGTTTTTCTAAACTACTTGGGCATAAAACGGAAGAATGAAACATGTATTGGCACAAGTACATTTAAGTCATATAAAAATAAATAAAGAAATAAATGAAACTGTCAAACAATTTGCGTGTGTTCTCTTGCCCAAGTATGCATACCTAAAATTAAGTTAAATACTTAAAAATAATAATAATTATATTTTTATTGTCTATGAGATCATACAAAAAATGATATGGGACAAGTCAAGAGACAACAATGACAATACAACAAAACATAATATTAAGGTATAAATAGTCATTAGTCTAAAGTATAATACAATAGCAAAATTGTTTCGCGCTTTAGCCATGAAGCAGATTACAGTGGTACGCCACTGCATCCCACGAGTTAAGGGAAGAGAGAGACAAAAGAAAGAGTGGCGACCACGCGAAAACCGAGTGCACGTGTGTGTTAATTTTTAAAATCGAATTTTGTGCTGTGACGAAAGAAAAACGCTGTTTTGGAAAGTTTTTAGTTTAATGCAAAATAAAATAAAATAGTAATATAGATTAAAAAATAGATGTGTAAAAAACAAAATACATAAAAAATTAATAAAAGTTTAAAAATAAAAATACAAGTCTGAACACTGAACAATTAGAATACATAATTTAAACAGTCTGATATGGAATAAAAAGGGGCGAGCGTGGGTGCGTCTTCACTATGTACATACTTCGATATGCGATGTAAAACAAGGTAAGGCGCGGTTAGTAGTTGGATGAGTGACCGTTCCATCTGTTGTATGGTATGTCCCCTACAAGTCAAAAAACCAAAACAAAAATTTTCAAAAATAACCAAAAAATCATATCGATCTATGCACCATGGCTAACCATATAAAAAAGTCAACCAGACACTGTTTACACCAAAAAACCACTGTCAAGGTCACATAAATCCGAAAAAATTCACAAGCACTCGATAATTCAAAAATAACGGAAATTCACCAATAGCAAACTTCAAACATTTATTTTAGTTCATTCATAAAAGATTCACAATAAAAAACGCCCCATAAAAATACAGCCCCCGTATATTCATCAACAAGGTCCAAATCACCATCCGTACATGTTTAGTTTTCATGTTTTTAATTGTTATTATTGTTATTATTCAAGTTGTTTCGCGCTATAGCCATGAAGCAGATTACAGTGGTACGCCACTGCATCCCACGAGTTAAGGGAAGAGAGAGACAAAAGAAAGAGTGGCGACCACGCGGAAACCGAGTGCACGTGTGTGTTAATTTTTAAAATCGAATTTTGTGCTGTGACGAAAGAAAAACGCTGTTTTGGAAAGTTTTTAGTTTAATGCCCTGTCTACTTCATAGCGCCGGCTGGCCGAAATCAAAAGGGTAAATTATCCTGGAAATTCTACACAAAATAGGTAAGCTACTGTTGTCTGCCGAATGTCGTACATTTAATTTTGGTTTTTGGTATTTATAATTGTTATTCCTTGGTATACAGTCGACACTAGCTCTAAATATACAGTTGAAATTGCATTAAAATTTGCTATTCCGTTTACCGGTCTCTAACAGTATCTAAAATTTTAACCTTACTTCATTTCGTGAATTTTATATAAACCATTTCCACACTTTAAACTACTTTAAAACTTAACATTTTAACTCATTTCATAAATTTCTTGCAACTACTTCGCATTTCATTTCTCCTTATTTTTTGACCACCCCTTATATACTTCAAACCACGTTCCGTACCTCAAGTCTTAACGTTCTATTTAATTTCATCAATATCCTGCAATTCGATTGCTATTTTAATTTTCACAACTTTTGATCACTTCTCGTAAAACGGCATACAATATCTCGATTCCTCTTGTAACCATATATCCGTTCAAACTCAACCCGTACGCGTTAGGAACATTCTCATATCTTATTTCCAGACACGACGCATATATCGGGAACATTCTCATTTCATTTCAACTCGTAAACATCGGACCTTCCTTAACACTTTACGGGGTCGTGTCAAATTTTGTCAATTAAACGTTAATAAATTCCAAACAAAAATAGATTCAAATTTCGTTCTTATTTCAAAAAATTCCCCCTTTTCCTTGCCGAGTTTTCTATATAACTTTAATTTTCGAAATCTTAAATTGTCAGTATTGCGCAATGTGCCGCAATCAATGACTCCTCGCCCGCACGGAGCGATTTCCAGCTTTTCCAGACGTTTTAAAACGGGATACGAGTCTCGATGAGGCACGATAAATGCAACTTTTCTAAACATATAAATACCCGAGCACAGCCTACCCGAGGCAAGTTCAGTTTTGGCGGTGACTCCTATGTTAAGTATTCGCGAAGTGGTTTAGTGGAAAAAGTTATTCAAAAGTGATTTTAAGTGTAATAAGCTAATTTGATAGTGCTTCCGGTCCGGTTACTATTTAACTCAAGTTGTAGATACCCACCGCCGAGTTAGGCTTTCTTACTCCCTGTGTCTGCATACTTTTCATGACTAGCCATTTAGATCTAGCTTCTCAGGCCGAAACCTGGTTAAAAAGAGTTAGTTTTAGGAAATCGCCTTAAGTGGCCCCATTTAGTTTTAAGTAAATCCTCGCCTTAAGTGGCCCAGTTTAATTTTAGTAAATCCTCGCCTTCAGTGGCCCCTGTTTAATTTTTAGTAAATCCTTTCACCTTAAGTGGCCCCATTTCATTTCGCCTTTGCGGCTCACGCAGTTTTAAACACATAATAATTGAATTTTTCAGAAGAATCCAGATAAACAATTTAATAAACATTTTTGCTAAATCCCACAGACTAAATTTATGCCATCGAATAGTTACCCATTAGAAGAAAATTTTGTTAAATAAAAATTACCCTTCATTTTTAAACTCTGTTCAATAAATAACCTTAAACAAATAATTCTTCGTTCCGTTTTAAATCAAGTGTTGTCTTTTCAAGAATACCATATACAGGGTGTAGCCGGTGACCCTGTCTGAACTCAAAGACTATACAGTGCTAAAGAAAAATAAAATTTTAAAACAAAGTGTTACAACGATTACAGACCACATTATACAGGGTGTAGCAATTGACCCTAGCTAGCACACCAGAAATCGAACCCAAAGGCTTCTCACATCAAAATTAAGTGCACGAACGCCCTCTAGGGTTTCAGCTCTCATTCATCACTGCAACAATTTTCTATTTTCTCCAAGAAGAGGGCACTTTCGTGTTCACAACGAAGACCGCGTCCTCGCCTCACACATCTTCCAGCGGTTGTATATCAGTGTATGCACGGATGCTATACAACCTTAGGCGAGGGTTGTATAGGGGATATACCATCCTTCGGAGGAGATGTAAAGCCGTCGGTCCCTTGTCTATTGAATGTTAGGCAAGTAAAAGATCCCTACGCTTCTTAAGGGAAGAGGTTCGTCAAAACTCCTGGTTGGGGGTAGCTCGTCGGTGTTTGGCCTCAGTAGCGGAAATAGGCCGACGTTAAATAAATGTATAAAAAAAAATATAGAATAAAAACAATTATCTACTAAAATATTTTTAACAGCATTTTTAAAGCATTTAATAGAATTAATTTCTTTAACGTGGTGTGGAAGCTTATTGTGTAGTATGATTCCCATATATCTCGGACTTTCTTTATATATATTGACAATGTATGAATAGGAATTTGCAAATGATTTAGAAAGCGAATTTGATATTCATGGAAAAAGTTATTCTTTATATAATCTTCAAGATGGAGCTTTACAAATACTACTTGCTATTTGTAATATATACACATATGCAACTGGTAAGATTTTTAGTTCTTTATATATATTTTTACATGAAGAATATTTGCTTGAAGCAGTTCCACCAGTTATACCATAAGTTAATCTGGAATAAAATTGTGCATAATAAAATAATAATATAACTGATATATTCACAATATCACTCAGCCGATACAATGCAAAACAAATCGATGCCAGCCTTTCACACAAAACAGCAACATGATACTCCCAGTTCAGAGCGTCATCAACACATACTCCTAAAAATTTAGTAGAATGTACTTATTCCAAAGACCTACCATCAATTTTTAACAAATTACTTGCATTATATTGCATTATTCTAGGAGTAAATTGAATGAATACTGTTTTGCTTCTGCTTATTGTTCTTAAACCATGCTACAAGCTTCTTTAATACATTTTGAAAAGTCTCCCTTAGATTTAGCATGTCAGTACCTGGACTTAAGTAAGTAGTTTCATCTGTAAATAAAGTTAAGTTATTTCACCAACAATTCTTGATATATCTTTCACAAATAATATAAACACCTGAGTCTTGGGGCATTCCACGAGACAAATTCAGTACATTAGAAAGGTGACCATTTATTGAGACTTGCTGCCTCCGATCAAAGAGATGAGATTTTAACCAACAATCACAATGGCCACTAAAACCATATTTACATAATTCTTGGATCAATATCTTTTGGTCAACAAGATTGAAAGCTTTACTTAGGTCCATGAATGTTCCAATGCATTTCATATTGATATTCAAATAGGTTCCAGAATAGCTGACTGTATCGATCTGCCTTCACGAAAACCATGTTTCATATCACATAAGATATTGAATTTCGATATGAATGAAGCCATTCTATTAAACATGACCTTCTCCAATATTCTAGAGACAGCCGATAAAACTGAAATAGGACGATAATTATCAAAGGATGACATATCACCTCTTTTGTACAAAGGAACGAAGTTAGCTGTTTTCAGCACATCAGGAAAAGAACCTTCAGCAAGTGACCTGTTAATCAGATACGTTAATGGCTCCAAATTATGGTAAACTATAGATTTAAGCATGTTGGTGTTAACATTGTTAATACCACTAGAAGAAGATTTTGGATCCATAATAAGATTAAATAATTCGTTTTCGGAAACTGGTTCCAAAAATAATGTTGGATAATTCTTAAGTAAATTGAAATTAGTATCAAGTTCATCATAAGTTAATGGTAGTTCAACAAAATACTGATTAAAGAGACTAGCTATTAAATTAGTATCACATATTAAATCATTATTAATTAACATGCCATCAATGTTGCTATCCTTGACTATATTGTTACTTATGTGATTATTTATGATTGACCATGCAGCTTTAGATTTATTTGAGGAGCTGTAATACAATTGGTCATTGCGTAATTTTTTAACCGCCTTGATGACATTACGATAAATTCTTTTATATGAATTATAAAAGCGCTTATCCTCATCTCTATCGCTTTGACTCATTGCTTTGTACAAAAGTTTCAGTTTATGAGACGAAATTTTTATGCTTTTAGTTACCCAATTTTTAGAACTTTTCTTTTCTATACCGTTCTTCAATACAATAAGCGGAAAATGGCATTAATATAATAAAGGAAACTACCCAGAAAATGCTCAAACCATTCATTCAAATCTACAGCATTAAATGTGCTGGACCAATCTTCTTTGCTAACACGTTTTAATGTCTAAAAATGATTATTTAGTTAAACATATGTAATTAAAAACTCAAACTCTATCCATTCCAAACTTCGTTATTTCAAGTTTGTAAATACTGTCGTTATAAAAGAAAAATTGCTCGATCTCCGTGCTGCCATATCAGCTTCGTGGACATTTGCGTAAGTTAACAAAAACATGTTTAATGGCAACAGTAATCTAATGCTTGAAGGTTATATAAACCAAATAATTTTTTGCGCCATTATAGAAGGAAATGGATGTGCATCAACAAGTGCGTGATCATTTAATAGCTTTCTGTTAAAAAGGAAAGAATGTTAATATTAATTCTCAACTCCGACTATGTATTAACTTATTATTATATTGAAAATTAATTTGATGGTGCTCCAAAACTAAACTAAATAATGTCTCCAGATACCAAATCTCTAACCTCAAATTTCTAATTTGAACGGTCGATAAATATGAAAGATTCTCAGCTTCGTTACCTTAAAGTGGTACCTGAACTGAGATAGAGTATAGGAGCTGAGAAATTATCAATTATTTTGAAATTCACAAGAAAATAACGTTCTTAATGTGTTTGTTTCAATGTAGGGAAACATGTATTGTTATTTATGTTATTATTGGCATCAGGAAATGGCGAAAAGAATGAAGCTGGTAAAAAAGTTAATGCTGTTCAAATGAATATGAATTATAATTATCACGTTTGGTCCGAAAAAATTCTAATGCAAGGATTGTTAATAAGCATCTAATTGGACCTGTTTTTTTTTCCACATTTTTTATATGGAGTTGACTATCTAAATTTTCTAGAAAATGAATTGCCTGAACAATTAGATATTGTTGACCTTGATATTAGAGAAAACATGTGGTATTTACAAGACGGTATTCCACCCCATGATAGCCTGCAAGTCTAGTTATTTTTGTCAAGGCTTTTTCCAGGACTTTGGATAGTTGGCCTGCTCGGTCCCCTGATTTAAACTCGATTGACTTCTGTCTTTGAGAAGCCATGAAGGACAATGTCTACTTTGTTTCAATAGAGAGCGTTGCACATCTGCGACAAGAATTTAGCAGTCTGTCGAGGAATTTAGAAACATTGCTGTAGTTTTTCAGAGAAAATGGGAATCATTTTGACCACAAAATTTTAATATTGTTCGATGTCATCTACTATTTTCAAATTTATTTCATTAATTGTTGTTTTGCTGCTAATTTTATTTTAATTTACGTTATTGCTTTAAGGACTGATGTTTTAGTTTTTGCGATCGTTAAGTATTTTATAGAAAACAATCCGTTTAAACAATTTTTTCATTTTACAATAATGGTAAATTTACAGTATTTTACCACTAACTTCAAAAGTTACTTAAGAAGTAGGTACTTTTTTAGTTCATATGATCCACTTTCCAGTTTTATTTCAACAACGGTTTCTCATATGAAATAATCATATTTCCACAGATATTATTATTGAGTTCTGACTTATAAAAGAGAGAGAGAGTATAAAAGTAAGTGCAGTGTAATCATATTTTATGTGGAACTGAAATTAAGAAGTAACTGATAAAATAAATGATGTTGCTTGATTTTCATCATTACCAATTTTTAATTAACAGGCATGGCAATGCTTTTAGTATTTCCAGTTTCATTTGAAAATAGTTACTGGAACGAAGAAAGAACAAGATAATAAAAAGTTTTCCAATTAAATTTTATATATTATAGTTTATCAAAAAGCCATAGGTGTACAACTAAAAAAGGGGGTAGGAGGGAAAGGTTGGTTACCCCCAAATCCGCCTTTTAGGAAACTTAATTTTCAAAAGTGTGTCAAAATTGAAAAAAATATCTACAGCCATCGGCGCAATATTAAAAAAATAAATATTTTTAATTTCAACTTTAGAAGGTTGTATCTTCATGCGATTTTGGATAGAGGTACATTAGTCTATATCAACTTTTGTTGACGCTCTGTGTCCATGTTAAGTGATTGATATACTTTTTTAAAAACACCCCGTATAATGACACAAATATTAACAAAAATCAAATATCTATAAATCTATATTATTTTGGGTTTTTAATTACTGGGCCATACTGTAAACGTCATGAAATTCTAAATAGTGCCAGCGGTCTGTGCCGTTCTAAGATAGGTCGACTATATTCCCCTACTGTCCCCCACCGCTCGCCAACATTCGTGGCGTTTACTGTACTTTATTCATTCTTATATTTTTTAAGTGGACCTAAGATGTAATTTTTAATTTAATCCATTAAATCTTGTTCCGATATTAATACCATTAGGGAATCTAATCTTTTACCATTACTAACAAATCGTAATCAAATTTAATTAGGTTTAATTTATTATATTTCCTTTCATTCTTGGGGAAACTGAAAAACCAGCTGTCATTACAAACTAGCACACTCTAAAAACTAGTTCTCGCATCGACATTCAGTTTATATGATGCTAATAAAGAAACGGCAGAAACATCTGTTTCTACTTTTGCTACTCCGCAGCAGATGGCGCGTTGCTTTGCATTATCGAAATGTATTTGCATTCTAATTTAGAATATAAATGCATATGTATTTAACTCTAAACAGAAATGTATCTGCATTTTTATATTAATTTCGAATGGAAATACAATTTTCAATCTTACTTGATGCCTTATATGTGTTCTTATTCTATTTTAAATTGTTAATACGAATAAATAAAAACTAATGGAAAGCCATGGAAATTCAAGTAAAATAAACATTAAATTGTCATAAAAATATAAAGTCACTGCGGCATTCTCGATTGCCATAAAGATTTATCTCATCATTAATATAAAGCTATAGTTTGTTTCTCTTCTCTCTCAATATAAGAATAGATATAGAATACATTAAATTTGATCATGTCAGTGGTATGGTATTTAATTCATTTTTTATTTAAAATTTTGATGAACTCAAAGCCCTTCTTTAAATTTTCTTCTTTTTAATAGTGGTTCAATAAACGGAGGAGGGAGCAATTTTTTTTTTTAATTTAGAAGAAAAATACAGTTTTTGTTAAGGAAAATTTTGATTGTAACATAAGCTTTGAAGAGAAAAGTTAGCGTTTATCACAAACAGATATACTTTATGTATTTTTTTCTAATCGTGCAAGTAACACAACAGACTTTTAGTGCAGTATATGTAAACCAATATTAGGTTATTTAATGAAATATGAAATAAATTGAATATAAAATATATTATACTTATATCTTATACCTTCCTCGTATACGATGATAAGAGAAAAATCCGGGGAAATGCACACCAAGCCCCAGATAAGTGAAACTACACACAGATAAATGAATTTCCTTGTTCGGTTAAACTTTTTCGCAAAAGTTTTTCGTCAAGTTGTTTATGTAAATGTGAATTTTCTGTTCTGTTGCTGGCAAACAGTGGCACACAGAGGCTCTTATCGCTTTAAAGAACTTTCAAAACTTCAGAGATGTTTGTTGTTAGTTCAGTTGAGCAATTGCTCCAAACTTATATTACCTAATCTCGTAAAGTCTAAAGAATATACCTAGAATAACAAGGAGCAATGCATGAGGTGGTTAAATAAAGAGCTACTTCATTTATCAATAGCCTAGAGGGTAGTTCGAGTCTCTCTTGGTAAATGTCGAACTGAAATTAAATACACTTTCGGCTAGGTTCTGCTTATAGTTGAGTGTGCAGCTAGGTTTATCTCTTTAATAATTGTAATTGAGGAGGTACTTACTGTTTCTACAGAGAGTGCAATGGGACATAATGAGTATTGTCATTTAATAATAATATTTTAAGATTTTTTTTATTAAATAGCGCATATATTTCGAAAAAAAAAATTGCGGTATCACCTGTCAACACTTATTTTATTATGCATGAGTATAACCCAATTCACGTACAGTATGTATCGCGTCAGTATTTTCCTCATAACTTTTTAATTTTTTTCATATTTCTGTAAATTATTATAAAAAACTAATTTTCAAATCATTAGATATAAAAAAAGGTATTGGCACTTCGGTAAACCAAGCCGACCGCAAATAATTTATGTTTAAAAAACAACATGCATTTGCATTTTATTACTAAATTCTCTTACACATAAAAATTGCTTTGAAATGTAATCAAACATAGAAAATAACTTATTATCAATTACAAAAATTGTCCGAAATATCCTCCATTTTATTTATGCACAATTTAAGTCTATTTTTCTAAGGAACGTTGAATATCCTGTAAAATTCCTTCATCGTTCTGGAGTATTGTACACTCTTGGTCAATTATTTCTCTCAATTGTTCAATCGTGTCAATTTGAGTATTATAAACTCGTGATAGTAGATAACTCCATACAGTGAAATCAAGAGGAGTTAGGTCAGGAGACTGAGCAGGACATTTGATGCATGCATCTGCACCCCGGCCAATATTGGCATATCCTCAGGTAATAATTTTGAGCTTTTCGGTAATGGAATGGGTGCAATTATTGTTCATGTAGTACTCTTAGAGCGCTTTGATGTAATATATTCATTCTTATGCCTAATCTTCTAGTACTGATCGTAGGATCTTCCATTACAATATCTAATATTTCTTCTTCAACGTCAACAATTCTTGCGTTTCTTGGAAGGTCAGCGCCTCTGTTTTTCACTTGAAGACTTCCTGTTCCTCTAAGTCGGCGTTCTGTACTTAAAAAAGTTTTGGCATCAGGAATATTTCTGTTCGGAAATTTATCTTTATAACATTTCACAGCTACAGCAGCATTACTAAAAGATTCTCCCAAAGTCAAAGCTACGTCCAGTGAAATTATTATTTCGTCAACATCTAAATCTAAATGGATAATTGTGAAGTGATTTATGAATAGGGAGTATCAAAGATGATATGTACATACTTTCTGGATGAAAATTCCGTGGCATTTGTTTAATAACAGCACCTTGAATGTTGTAATAACCAGTAAATTTGATATAAGGAGGATTGGTGAGAATGGTTGTGAAATAGTCACGCGTATGTACACTACAAAAAAAGACAAAGGATCTTTGCATGAAATTCATTTCATTAATTACGAAAAGTCTACAACTAGGTCGGCTTTTAAATTGGAATCACTTCCTCCAACAGAAAGAGCATCGATCCAGCATTCGTTTCGCGCATATCAGAAGTGGTTAGGAAATGAAGTAGATCCGAAACAATGGGGTTGGGAGAAGAGTCAGTATGGCTTGAGGCCTATTAAGAGTGAAGATTCTCTTGTACCAGAAAATATGATAAAAATAATAACCTGCCGGTGTACGACAGGTTGTTTGAGAGCATGTGGAAGTATGGATTACAATGTTCAAGTTTGTGTACTAATTGCGAAGGGAAAAACTCTTCAAATGCAAGTACAGTATCGATTAATAGTATGTTGAATGAAAACGCTGGTATGGATGATGATCTTTCGACTGACTCATATGGAGAAATTGTTAGAGTAATTTAAATATCGAAAACGAGATATAAAATGAAGATAATATAAATCATATTGATAATGACGATGAGTACGATGAGCGCGATGAGTGTGATGAGTTTGAGGATGACGAGAATGAATATGTAAGTACAATAAAAAGACGTAGGTTATAATATATTTATATATTGTTTAATAAAATATGAAATAAAATTGAATTTTTCAAATACTCTTCTATTTTCTCAATTTTACAGTGCATTTTGTAATTTCTTTTTGATAAATTTGGAATGAACTCATCGAGCTAGTGCAAATAAAAAAAAACATCTAAATCTGATGTTTAGAAGCCGAGATACCGACGATTCATGCAGCAAGAATCAGTTGTTTCAAATTTTGAGTGAAGGCGAGCCCAGGATATCTATTCCGTAAAAGCGTGAAACTACATTCCCGTGAGAAGTGGGCGGAGTTCATTTGAAAATGAATAAATGCCTATTCTGCAATTACGGGAGTGGTCACCTAGTCTGAAAAATGAAAGAACTTATTTCTACCAGTAAATCATGAGGGAATTCGTCAGTTCCCCGGGATAACGGTGATCCTAACCGTACTTTTATGACAGTTTGGGTCGGTCAAAAATTATTGTTGTTAACTCTGTGAATCAGAATGGACATTGCGGATTTGCTTATCACCAGTTAGGTAATAATAATATAATTCTTAGCAAATATTACAACTACTTTTTTGGTTTATTACAGTCATATTTTTTTAAATATATATTATCGATAATGAGGGTATATCCTTACGGAATTTCAATAAATAAATTCTAGATATTAAGAGATCTTCGTGACGCCGAGGAGGATTTGGAAGGGGAACGCCACTAAACTTTAAAAAACAGTAACCACGAGGTAACCACAATAAAACAATAACTGAATAGCTGGCGCTTTTGCGCCAACCTAATTGGTTGTAAATTCGGCTATTCTCGCTGAATCACTTCACGTTCACCACCTATTCACTGCGCTTACGGAATGCAGCCTAGGAGGGTCGGGTGAGATGCGTGTGACGGGAGGAGCTCTCGCTTCGCACGATTAATGCTCACTCTCCTCATAATTACTGGACCTCTATTCTATAATTATGGAGAGAGTGAGCATTCATCGTGCGATGCGGGAGCTTACATCACACGCACCTCACCCGAGCATCCTATACTGTATTCTGTAAGTGCAGTGTATAGGTGGTGAACGTGAAGCGATTCAGTGAGAATAGCCGAATATACAACCAACTAAGTTGGCGCAAAAGTATCAGCTGTTCAGTGCTCAGTTGTTGTCATTGTCATGTCACATGTCATTAATTAAATTAGGTAAAAAGTGACAGAATAAATTTTTATCGTTCAAAAATTTCGTAAGGATATACCCTCGTTATTGGTAATATATATTTTTGAAAATATGACTATAATATACCAAAAGAGTAATTGTAATATTTGCTAATAATTATATTATTATTACCTCGTTGGCGATTCACAGATTTGACAACAATAATTTTTGGCCGACGCAAGCTGTCATAAAAGTACGGTTAGGATCGCCGTTCTCCCGGGGAACTGGCGGATTCCCTCGCGATTTACCAGTAGAAGTAAGTTCACACGATGTGATCACTCCCGTAGTTACAGAATAGACTTTTATACATTTTCAAGTGAACTCCGCCCACTTCTCGCGGGAATGTCCGTTCACGCTTTTACAGAATAGAGGTCCAGGAGCGCGTCTATCCTCACTCTTGCCCCCTCTCCAGTGACGCACATCAACGCTATACTTTCCCTTTCATTATTATTAATATATTTATTCGAGGGAAGTTGAAAATACTGTCCAATATAATTCAACTAAACCTCTACATATGGGTCAAATTTCATAGCTTCATGTAAATAAACATGGGAGCTATGATTTAAAAAAAAATGTATCTTCGCTCTAAATCAATTTGGAAAATTCTCGCTCGGCGTAACATAAATTTCAAGGCCTTAGTTTTAATTTGAATCGTTTGACAACACGTTACGTTAAAAATTCAGCGAGTAATTCAAGTTGTTTATGTGGAAAATATAAGTCGGAAAGTCATCTTTGATACTCCCTGTTCATGAATCACTTTACAATTATCCATTCAGATTTAGGTTCTGATTTGGATACTTTTGGAGCTAATTCCACTGGACTAATCTGTTAATTCAGAGAACTTGTAATCACCCATGTTTAAATAATATTAACAATTTAACTGGAATTATTTCAAAGGAAAAATATTAAAGTCTAATAAATAACCGTAATATTAAAATAATATTTCAAAGCATTCTTTATGTGTATAAGAATTTGTTAATAAAATGTTGTAAATGCACGTTATTTTTAAACATAAATTACTCGAGAATAGCTTGGTTTATCTAGATGCAATAAGAATACCTTTTTTTATATCTATTGATCTGAGAATTAGTTTATTATAATAATTTTTAGAAATATGAAAAAAATTAAAAAGTTATGAGGAAAATACTGACAGTCACCCTCTAAGGGGGGAGAAGAGAGGGTTTGAATGGTACCATATAAAGTATCCGAATATTTTAGGGGATGTTGCGGACCTCTAGAATATGCGACCCACCATACGTTTTAGCGTTTTGTGAGCCGCATAATAACAACTGCTGGTGAAAAGGGGAGAGACATTTTTGATGGCGGTATACGGTTGATAATCCCACAAAACTCGGTTTATCCAAGGCATCCTGGTGGATTTTGGGATTGTCAACACAGGAAAATTATCTCCATCTGTTGTTGTTCCGTTTAGCGGAATATTTTGTTGCTGTGAGTAAATTTTAACTGCGGAAGCAGGATATTTAAGTATACAAGGTAAGTTGACCTCTTCACGCCATCTTATGTGTTCTCTACCTACGTGTTTCACAAATTTACAGGCTTTCCTTTGGAAGTATCGTGTCGATTTGAAACACGGAATCAATCCCATTCATCCAACTGTGGCTTTCTAGGAACATTGGTGGATTGTTCCCTCATCAGTGAGGTAAATTATATTTCTTTTGTGGGTTATGTCAGATTTAAATTGTTCTCATTAGGCACGCTTCACCTGCACTTCCGACCATGCAAATTAAATCAGGACTTCCACACACAGTAGTGAAGTTCCATGAACGGGGCATCCACACACAGTAGAAAGTACCAGGGCTGGAGGGGCTATAATCAACCCCATCCTCGGTTCAATTTCTTTCGTCCCGAAGACACCTCTGTAGGGCTACAGGTTCTTCAACGTCGAAGTCGGTATCGTACCACCCTAGATAAGTGTGTTGTTTTTATCTACCGGGGACCACCTGGTGGTTCTGCGCGGTTATACCCATTCATACTTACTTTTGTATTTTAACTTGTACATATTTAAAGATTTTATGCATTTATATTTATTTAAGGAGGTTCTCTAAATCAGAACCATTGTGGCCGAATTTATTACCATTTATAATCACGTTGTGAACCGATGTGTAGCTACATGAGGCATTTTATTAATGTTGTAACTTATTAATCAAGATATTTGCCACACCTTTTGAACATCGCCAGGTTACATGCTAGAGAACCAATATTTGTAGATTATGTAATATAGTGCATTTCATGTTTAAAGGAGGTCATTATTTCGTCTGTGACTACTACGTATGGAACCCTCAGTGATTTGTGTAAGTAAGTAAACTAATAATTTGTCATAGTTTATGTAAACTTGGGATTAACGACCTGAGATAGTCTGAGCTAGTGAAATTTTATCGTGGGCACGTTACATCACTTATCCGGGGTAAGTTGTGTCTGCGATATCTGCTACGCTACAGTAGCCCAAGTGAGTTTCTTTATGTAATATCTTATAACCATTACTATCCAACGTATTTATTTGCTTATGTACGTGTAAATCGTAGCAGGGAGTCGGAAGATATTGCAAAAAAACTGAAATGTATTATCCCCTTTTAAGAGGTATATCTCCCTTATTATTCATTTTTGGTAATAAATGTATATAAAAGACTCCCATTATTTTTTTATGTATTTTCAGCCGCAGAAATATCGGCAGACAATTTTGAGCAACCTTGTATATATCGACCGATATCCCAGGATGTCCATAATTAAATACGGTTAAAAAAAATAAAAACATCTATATTCAGTAATGACATAGGATATTTTTCAGAATTTTTAAGTCAGTTTGAATTACAAAATTTGTGCCAGGACACCATAACTCTTTAACCCTATAAACCCGAAAATATAGAAGACTTCCAATAACCATATGACCCTGATAGTTATGCGGACAGAAGAAAGGATTATTAAATTTATTTTAAAGGAAGTTTTAATTTATATAAGCGGCTGAGTGAGAGCGGATATAATAAATTTCCCAAATTTTTGTATCCAACAGTTCTGAAATATCGTCAAATATTCACACCGTACTTTCTTTTTTATAATTATAATAAATCATGTAAATGCCTATTTCATTCTCCCCTCAACTTAACCTTGTCAGTGCCACTGACATATACCTTAAGTTTACCGCAGTGACAACTAATATCTCAGTGCCTCTTATGTATTATCGGGGGACTTCCGGCTCTACGGGTAAGTGGCTCCGACTGTCCCTGTCCGTTTGGTTTTTGCCCTTGTGGTTAGGAAGAAGTTAGACGGAACTTGTAATAAGCTGAATGTTACATTACAAAAAGGGGGACTATTTACGACGTTTATTTTTCCTTGATTGATGTGCTGTAGGGGATAAATCGGTATACCTACCTAATTGAAATGACAACGCGGGTCTTTCTTCCAAAGTGTTTTATTGTGCACAGTTTTAATACTTGATATCTTCTTATCAAACGATATCATAGACTATGAGAAATTTCTGACGTTGTGACATATCTGCAAATCATATAATGTTTTGGTACCCATTAAATAAATACAAATGCAAAAAATTCAATTATTGTGAACAATTTTGTCTTCATTAACGCCATTAGAAATAAAGGCTTTTTTAAAATAAAATTTATATCTCTTTATATCACCGACACTACATAGCATAAAAGGATGTGTTGTTATATGTCTCTGTCTGTATGAACCCGCTAATATATATGTATAAATGTATAAAAATGTATAATCTATAGTGAACTTAAATATGGCATAAATTGGGGAAAAATTGCTTGACAAGGTGCTAAAACTTAACCTCTAACACTTAAAGATGTCTAATCCATCCAGAATTACGATTAGAAACCAATGGTAAATAGTTAAGTTGCTCACCTACAGATGTCGTCAGCGATTGACCGGTACCTACATCCAAAAACCATTTAAAATCATAGTTACACTTTCCACCAATAGGAGGCAGTAATGTATTTTCAAGAAAAGTTAGAAGTCATTTAAGTAAAATGTATAGTGTAAAATATGACAGGTATCAATTATTATTAATAAATAATTAATTCATAAAAGTTGTTTATAAAGGAATACTACATTAAAAAAAAAATTGGAATGATCGGAAGTCTTTAGTACAGACGTGAGCAAAAAAGGGGACAAGGACGAGTATTTTGCTAAAATCTAGTTGTGTACATCTAACTTTAATTTTTGTGACATTGTCAGTTAGTTGTCATAATTTATTGTAAGTGTGCAAAAAACTAATATGCCTCATATAAGCGATTTAGTTAAATTTGGAGTTATTGCTAAAGCAAAAGATGGATCGTCAATGAGACAAATTGCACTGCGTTATAATATTGACAAAAATTCGGTGTGTAACATTTTAAGAAAATGGAGAATAAACGGTACGATTAATAGAAATTCTGGATCAGGGCGACGAAGTATATCAACTCAACAACAAGATTTGCAATTGGTAAATGCTTTAGTAGAAAATCCATTTTACTCAGTTATTCAGGCTGCTGAAGAAACTAATTTTCCTGGATCTATTAGTACTGGTCGCAGGCGAGTAAGAGAATCGGAGCTACGCTGTCATGCAGCAGCACAGAAATACTTACTTAAATCTGAACATAAAGAGGCTCGAGTAGGACTTGCGCTTGAATTTTTAGCGCATGATGTAAATTTTTGGAACAATGCAATCTTTACAAACGAAAAACTTCCCAGTCAACACATAGCGGTCGTATTCGTGTTTACCGCCCTCCAAATACTCGATTCGATGAGAAATATATATCTAACAATGATAAAAGTGGTAGATTTTCCATCAATATGTGGGCTTGGATATCGGCAAGTGGTCCTGGCATTTTGTGGCATATTGAGGAACGATTTAATAGTGAAACGTATATTAGGATTTTAGACAATATTATGCTCCCTTCCGTGTCACAATTATTTCCTATTAATGAGCTCATATTTCAACAAGACAATTGTTGTTCATACTGCTCATACCGTAACTAACTGGTTTCAAGATAACAACATCAATGTTCTTAACTGGCCCAGTCATAGTCCAGATCTTAACCCTGTGAAAGAAGTATGAGGGCTACTCGTAAGAAGTATCTAAAAACGAAATGTGAGACCACGGAATGCCGAAGAATTACTGGAAACAGTATGCATGGGAAAATATTATTACTAATGATTATTGTATAAGATTATTTAATTCTATGCCAAACAGACTTATAGACGTTATAAATAGAAATGGTGCAATAACGAAATATTAATAGTTAGGTTCTTGTTAAGTAGAATATCCTTTGTCCTTTGATCTAGGATTTCTACTAATCGTACCGTTTATTCTCCACTTTCTTAAAATGTTACACACCGAATTATTGTTAATGTTATAACGCAGTGCAATTTGTCTCATTAACCATCCATCATTTACTATATCATTAACTATAGCATTAAAATAAAAAATAAATTAAAAGTGATATCTGTTTTATTTTTGCTACTCGTTACATATTCAAATAGAGAAGCTGATAATGATAATAACATAATGATAAAGGTAAAAATGTTATTACTCCAGGCGTTTTAGCTGTAAAATTGACCTCTGTGCTAAATTCGTGCCCTACGTAAACATTTATTTTATTGTGTTTATTTGGACGTCTTGAATGACATTTGGTAGTTATGCCATGATACACCTGGAGGATTACGTGAAAACCGCGTCGGAAGGTCGCGGAAACCGCGCATTCGCGATTAACTCAGTTTTTATGGTCTAAACGGGAACAACATTTATTGTAAAAATTGTACATCTATAAATTCTCTACCTTAAATGTCCTTACATTTTTTTCGTACGCCTAAACGTTTTGGAAATACGACGCGAACTAAGTGAAAAATGCATTTAGTTTCTTTTTTTTATGTTTTTTAAATATTTTGGTTATATTGAACAGCACAAAATTGTTGAGACGTTCAAACATGGTTGGGAAAAGACACTAATCCTGAGCAGTGGGGCTGGATTAGGAAGAATGATATTTTGCAGTCAGTATCAACGCAGTTACCACCAGGACCAGACATATTGTTAAATTCAATTTTTTGCAACTGTACGAAGGCTTGTGCAGGAAAATGTAACCGTAGGAAAGCAGGACTGAATAAGGGTTTCCCACTAATTTTATTTTAACAATTTGTGTCGTGAAAATGAACAGTTTATTAATTTACAACAATTTACTTTTCTAATAAGAATTATTTCTAAGAAAATATCGTTAAAACAACTTGCTGATAATTTCACTGCTTTTTAAAATGGGCATTTTTACGCGCCAGAATTACGTATCTACCCGGAAAACCAATGAGATTATGGATATAATTAGTTTGTAATAGATTCTAACTGTGTGTTAAAGAAAGCTTTTCCCTAAAACTTCTCAGAATTTCAATTTGTAATGCTTGTACTGTGATTGGTCTAAAGCAGTGGACGTGTAAATATTGGCCAATCAGAATCCAGATAAATGCCGCACAGTTATGAAAGCGTCGGACGTTAATATTTTGTACTATAGTTTAGGTTTAACCTTCACCGACATTACACATCAGATGACTAACCTAAAACGTTAAATTTATATTTTTATGTTTGTATTGTTTGGAGTGAAAATATTATTTTATCAGTTTCTGGTTTATGTTTTATTAATTCTACAATCAAAATGGAATCAAGCGGAAGAGGGATATGTTAAAGGTGCCGCTGATAATTTACCTAAAGTAGAAAAGTGCTGAGTGCTGTCAATAAATAGAGGTTATGTTATGTTAAGAGAGGATTAATAAACAATCTTGAACAGAGACAACCTCTGTGATGTTAATTCTATGATTGGATTTCAGGGTGTTGACGTCACAACGCGCCAATTTATGGCTGTTTTATATGAACCCAATATTTTTCAAACTTCAAGTTTTTTTTTGTTACTATTAGTAAAATTAATAAGACAATAAATATGCCATAAATCATTTTTTACGTGAGTTAAGTATTTCAGCAATAATTTTTTTTTTCTGGGAAAACCCTATTATTCAATAGCTTGTGGACATTGTCACGGTCACTCCTTCTTGAATACCGCACCTATAATTGCTATGAATGACGAAATGAACTATGTAGAATCTTATCAGAATTAAAGTAATGACAACGATTTGTCATTGGACAATAACGTTTCAGATACCGAAGAAGTCGGAAATATCGACTAATTTAAGATCCTGTATGGATTAGTGCTCTTGGGGAAACCATGTAAAAAAAAGCGTACCGAGCATTACACCTCTAAGGTGGTGCAGAAATGCATGCATTTTTTTACCTATTCACTGTACATAAATGTAGATAAAATGTACAAGATATTCTAGTGACGAATAAAGATTACCAGGCTCTATAATAGCAATATTAAATATCTATTCTGAGACATAGAAAGCAAGATAATTGCAAAATATATAGTGCGAACGAGGTTTAGCGGAACTAAATGCATTTTTCACTTAGTCTGTGTCGTATCTCCAAAACGATTAGGCGTATGAAAAATTATATAAAATTTTTGAGGTAAAAAATTTACAGATGTACAACTTTTATAATAGGTGTTGTCCCCGTTTGGGCCATAAAAACTGAGTTAATCACTAATCCGCGGTTTCCACGACCTTCCGACGCGGTTTTCACGAAATCCTCCAGGTGTATCATGGCGTAACTACTAAGTGTTATTCCAGACATTCAAAAAACACAAAAATCTCGTAGGGCACGAATTTGGCAGCAAAAGTCTAAAACGCCTAGATTGTATAAATAACATTGTTTTTATAATTTTACGAAACTTACATTTTTATTTTAGGCTGCAATAATTATTGGCATAACAGGTACTTTAATACGAGAGGGGTTCACTACAGTATGCTTAGAATGTTAGTAATTCAAATTCCTGATTCAAAGACTTATATATCCAGAAACTTTGTTGTAATTGGGAAAAAAAATGCGTCTTTATACAGAAAATATTTATCCCGGCCCGGCTGACAGTCCACATAGAAGATTATTTGTATTCTATCAAATAAGAAAATACTCAGTACAACCCGTTGGAATTCATACTTCTGGCAACCTTGCCAACAAAGTAGCAGCATTTTTGAAAACTTCAAAATCCTAAAAGATATACTGGCCATTGTTTACACAGAACTTCTGCCACCCTTATTTGTTGAGGGTAGAAGCGATATAACGAAATTTAAAAAACACGCAGTAATGTAGAAGGCTACATAGAAAACTTTATGAAGAATAAAGTAAATATCGCTCGTATCATTGAAAATTCAAGCTTTCAAGACGTTTCAGTACTGAATACATATATGCAAGATGTTTCAGTACCAAGTACAAGTATGCAAGATTTACTTTTCCAAATGCTTTGTCTTCTGATACTACCAATTAATATCCCAAATGTTGCAAATTAGTCATATCCAATAAACATAAGCCATGGTAATAGTTTACAATTAATATTAATAGCCAAAGTATATCAATTTTTAGTTTCATTAAAGAGACGATTGCGAAAAAAAGTATGTTCAATATAATTTAATTTTAAATATTTAAATATTCAAGATATTGTACAGTTGGTTGGATTTGTTTTAGTATTTTTTCAAGTTATCCGGAACATTAGTTATAGTTTGTTTTAAAGGTGTGTTGAATTTTAACATTGTTTAAAGTAAGGTGTTTTAATAACAGGTATCAACTTAACAGAATTGTTCGTCACCTGGGTAATTATTATTGACAGTACTTTTTCCTCTGATTAGTAACTTCGCAACGTTGTATTTTGCTTAATATAATAGGCAAATCGTTAACAAAAAATATGAACAACAGCGGTCCGAGAATAATTCTCTGAGGAACGCCCAAGCTAGTTTACACTTTCTTTACTAGTTGTCGGAGGCACCGTTAATAGGACGAATTAAATTAATTAATTTTGAGAGTTTTGATTTTGAGTCTATTCGCTTTTGCTGCTTTTCTGCTTTTTAATTTATTAGACGTTCCCATTACATTAACAATAGAATTTAAAATTATGTATCGTTCGTTCCCAAATCACCTAAAGCTCCCTGTGTAACTTTAACTAGTTGATTTATCAACACCATCAATTTGTGTTCTTTTAGTGTGCCTAATAAATAATACCACAATAGCAAATATATGTTTTGTGCTTTGTTGCTTCACGTGATGACACTGTTCCAATTAATTATTTTAATGCATCTGTCTGAAATTTGCAAGCGGAATATCACACACGTGCTGTTCTATCCTAAATCGTGTCTATTCTGCCCTAATGGATTTCATAATTTCCCTTTAGGGATCGAAAGGACCGGTGATTTGTACTGAAATGGTAATACCTATTTCATGTAGCCAAGGATCGTGCAGACAATTAAAATCCTGCTATAATTGCTGAAATGTCAGACATTGCCATCTAATTCAGCCAATTTTATGTTGACTGGTTGCAAATTCAATTTCGCTAAACGCATATTATTTTGCAGTAGGTATTCATTGCATACAGTGAATAAAATCAATAATCTTGACCTATTTATTTCTACTTAAAGTGTAAGAAATTTATATTGCGGGTTAAGTGCATAATATTCTTCGAATACTTTTGTAGTTGATAAAGGCGAAAACAAACAAAAAATTGATATTATACGAGGTGTAGAAAGAAAATTATTTAGAAACATAAGTTTCGTATCCACAAAATGAATGTTAAGCAGGTCTTTCGTCGGTAATTGGATAAAAAAGAGCAAACCCTATTTCCTCTTTGTAGTCAAGGTTTGGACAATCTTTAATATCTCAGGTCCTTAGGGCTAATGAGATGAAAAGTCATTAAAATCAGACATAATATCATCGTTACCATTACATATAATAGCAAAACTTAATCTATGAATAGTCAGAATATTTCAAACAAGCAAACTCATAACATATTGAAAAATAATCTGAATGTCACAAGGCGAAATAAAACCTGAAGTCCATTGAAGATGTTGTTAAACCATTCGGGAAGAGAATACGTCATCTGTTTCCTACATAATCTGTGATACTTGTCAGGTGGTTTTCGATCTGAACAAATCATTAATCCGAGTGTTGATAGTGTGACCAGTGCTTTATTGATTACTCATGTTATTCATGTTAATGTTTAAATGCATGTGAAGCATGTTATAGTAGAAAATAGAAATTTTTTAAAAATTATACCTTTGTTTACTAAATCTCATTTCATGAGACTTTTCTCTGCAACCAGAAGTGGTCATTGAGTGGCCAGCTAGATCCCAAGACTTTACACTGCTGGATTATTCCTATGGGTATATCGCAAGACTAAAATATATGCAACAACATCAAATAGCATCGATGATCTCAAACAAGGAATACAACAGGAAATATTACAATTCAAGTTTTAGAAAAAGTCAGGTAGAAGTTTAGGTTATTGCCCACAAATAAATGGAAAACATTTTGAACATTTAATACATAATTCTTATTCCTTCAACAGACACTCTATTTTTCGTCAGACTGTTATGCTCTTTAGGCATCTGGAGACTTCAGCTAGATATTAGCTGTTAGTCACAGATGCTGCTTTTTTTAGAAATTCTTACAAGGTATTTCGGTCTTCGCTCTTTTGTAGATTAAATACATTTATAACCCTCTTTTGTTTTGGAACACCTAAACGGGCAGTTATGGTGGGTAGATATTTTTGTATTTTCTTTTGTCTTCAACGAAAAGATGCACATATGCAGATGGTGATGTGAGTTCACAATCAGCTTTAGACGGAGTTTTGTAAACATTTATTGATTAAATTAATTAACTCAAATTAAAGCAGGTTAAAGAAACAAAACACGATAATTTTATATATTAGTCTATCTATCTACCTACCCACCCACATATTAAAATTTGAATATCACTGTTATAATATACCATCATTACATAGACATATATGCCTAAATTAAATTTGATACCGCACATACATAATTTACCATACTAGTTATCATTTTCTTATATCGTCTCTTTGCGTTATGTTTTATTTCATTAATTTATTGAAAGAATATAAATATATGAGTAAACACTCTCCTAAATACCTAATTAAATTGTAAATTATGTTTATATCCATTCTAAATAAACAAAAATATGAGTTAAAGCATCGTAAAATACATACTCTATGTATAGTCATAGTAACATTTATTATTATGTTATTCAATTTATACATTTCTCTTAAAATACATAATAAAGATGAATAATTTTATGTTGCCTTTTTATATTGAGTAAGTGTCAATTAAAACTTTTACATCCTTTGTGTGCACTACCATGGCTACTTTATAGCAACATTAAGTCTCATGATCCAGTCTATCGAGATGTCTGGAGCTGTTAGAGTTCCCATTTCTGACGCCCTCTCACAATCATCTTATTGTCTCTGAATTTATGAGCACCTTATGCCCCTTTTTGTTTGTTCTTATCTTAAAAGTTGCGGCCATATTGCGGCCTAAGTAAGTGCCGGGGCAGCGAGAAAATGAACTAGCGAAATTGGGTCATTTATTATTTTTGATAATTTCAAGGGAGAATAGAAAAGATTTATTTCGTTGCATCTATTGCTGCTAAAATAATTTATTTGGCTGCTATGTCTACGTACATACGGTCCATGCACCAATGATTTTTCTAAGACATAAGTGCTGAATGTGGATTTATTTTCCAATTGAAAAAAAGACATATTAACTTCTAAGAATCTAAAGAACAAGTTGTATGTAACTGACAAATATTTTAATCTTTAAAACATCATACATGAGGAGATTCGTGGGAGATAAGAATATTAATGAAGAGTAAAAGCAGGTCATTTTTATACAAGCTCAAAATACACAATAGTTCTCTCCACATTAACACTTAGAGAAAGAAACGATGTTTAAATTGACTTATTTGAATAATTAAAAAAAAAAAATAAAGTAGTAGAGTGGTTATGTTCTACATGTTATAGAAAAGACTAAAATTTTAAAAAACACCTAATGATATGTATCCTTAGAAGTTAACGAATAACAGATTCAACAAGTAAGGCAAAAGGTAATCTACGTGATTATGGAGAGCCAGAATTTAATATGGGCAGCACCGGTGGCAGGAGGTGCAGAGAGTCGAATCATTGCGTGTGTTAGTTCTAATAAACGTGGAAATGTATCACTTATTTTGACTATTTGCTCTCAATCAGGTACATTACATTAAACAAAGAATTATTAACATTGAAGTATTTCATTAAAATAAAAAAATGTGAGGCATGAAAGTAGTATGGAAATGAGAGAGGGACGGTTCAGTACGCGGTGCAGTGATCAGTGATCAGATTAGGGGTGGGGGGTAATGAAAGTGGTGGGAGATACATAGGGGGCAGAGCTTAGGGGCGGAACGTAAGAAGGCGGAGCCTAGGAGTGATGGTGGGAGGCAATTGTAAGTAGTGGGATGTAATTAGCATCGTGAGAGATAATTGAAGTGGTGTAGTAATGAGAGTGATGGTTTAATTGTAGTGGTGGTGGAATAATGAGAGTGGTATGAGACAACCTTTCAATGGCTGATTCACCCTTGGATGCCGTTGAGCTGTAATTTGAAACACGAAAAACGAACTTTCCCGAGCAAACCCGAGTATATACGTTTATACTTCACAATGTTTATTTAACCTACAGCGCTTTGGATGATTCAGTCGAGAGTGGCTTTGTTGATGCTAGGTGAAAAATGGTATAAGGTGTATACACTTCCTACTTTGATCATTGACTTACAAGTTTTTCAATGAAAGATAATGAGTTTATAGTCAAAGAATTGGCCGCTGTCTGTTGTAACACTAAACAACAAACATATTATATTTTCAAACCACCGTATCCATTCTCATCATTAGCAAATGATGTAAGGCACAATATCGATGGTTGGAGAAGAATTATCATTGCTTAGAATGGAGTCATGGATACAATCAACTGAAATAACTGCCACTAATCTTTGAGCAACTTTGTCAGAATGCTGTTAACAACTATCAATATAATGTACCATTAAATGATGTTATAATACTATGCAAAGGTGTGATGAAGAAGAATTTCCTATTACAATATCACAGTGGAATAAAATTGATCTTGATTACTGTTCACCGCTTTTACCTAGCCTTACATCATTGATAATACCAGGATGTGCGGAGTATAATAATTGATAAATGTCTTTTATTATGTAATCAAGAATAGATAATAGAACTAATCTTTGTTTTATTTCTAACCTCATCATAATATAAAAAATACAATTAGTGGGTTTTACAGCATTTCACACTCGCCCCACTTGTGACGACAGGATGTTAAGTACATAAAGGCCATAAAGAGAATACGTTCAAGCCAAAAGAGACTTTGCGGTAGATAAAAGGGTACTGAAATGCACTGCAATATTTCACTAAAAAGTAACAATCCAGCGCTCCCTTTCATAAACTAAAAACCATACAAATCTCTGTAGATAACACAAGCAGTTCGCAAATGTTGATAAGGCACCGGCAGGTTTATAATCAAGAATGTGTAATAAAATGAATGTTTGTTATCTCATAAAAAAAAAAAATACAAAGATACAATAATTTTGCAATAGGACAATACGATAACTGCCTGTATACGGACGGATGGGCATGCGAGCTGGCGGACAGACGAATAGGTAGACGGGCCATATTCTAACATTATGAAAAAAAATGGGACAATACAATTGCCTTGGTTACCCTTAATTATCCTTATTTTTACCTATATTACCCTTATTTTTACCTGAATTACCTTTAATTGCCTCATTTTTAACTTAATTAGCATTATTTTTACCTAAATTCTCTACGACTTTGATCTCGTGACCTCTGCGCCTGCTACGCTAATTATACCTTAAAGTTACCCTTATTTTTAACTTAATTACCTATACTTTCACCTAGATTATCAGTAATTACCCTTATTTATACCAAAATTACCCGTAATTGTCCTGTAATTACCACTATAATTACCTCAAATCACTCTCATTACACCACCACTCTCATTACTGCACCACTTCAATTACTTCTCACCATGCTAATTACATCCCACTATTACAATTGTCCCCCACCACCACTCCTAGGCCCCGCCCTCTTACGCCCCGCCCCTAAGCCCCGCCCCTTAATTACCCCCCCCCCCTATAATTACCACCCACCACTAATCTGATCACTAATCACTGTACCGCGCACCGAATCGACCCTCTCTCATTTCCATACTACTCATGAAATTGCCGTTTCGTTTCCTAATAGTTGGAAAAGTATTTTTGGCTTGCTATTCTTTTTTGGTCAATATTTAAAGCTTGTAACATGATAACTAACTTTTGTTTGTTACGGTCTTGTCCTTATTCAACCCTTTAATTACCACAGAGTGCAGAGGGCTGTGGATGTTGGGTTAGCTCTGCTCATACAATAAATATCGCTTAAAATGAGCGAAAACATACACGTTCGAATACACGCATTTATAAATTTTTATTCTTTTTCGACAGCATATTTTTAGTTTCTGACTATTATTACAGATCGTGTTGCATATCAGTATATATTCATATAGAATTATTTGTTATTGAATTTAACATTTCAGTAAATTTTGCTTATCCGTATAACCAGTACAATTATTTTTTTATGTTTCGCATTGATTTCCCACTGCCTCTAAAACATACTCTTTTATCGTAAAATCAAATATCCACCTTGTATTTTTTCTTGGTGCCTCGTCTCAGATACAAATGATTTCAGTCGTTAGGAAAATCGTTTATCTATTTTGGAATAACCCTTATTTACGGGTTTGCAAATGTACAAAGGCAGTGATATATCATCGTTTATTAGAATCGCATGCCTAAACATCGACTGTATTCAGCAAGCAGTCATTTATCATATATAAAACAGATATAGCGGACTTTTCGCCTTTATTACTCTTCGCGATAATCGGAGTTATTTCAACGGCAAATATGAGGGCCATTAAAAGCTTTTGTTGGAATTAACACTGCCTATAAAATACCTACATAATTATTGTACTTATATTTAACGAACACGCTTAACTACAAGGAAATTATTTTCTTAAATGCCTGGAAAAAACCTATCGTCTTTTCTATCAATTAAACTTCTACAACTTACATATAAATATGGATAAGTATGGTAATACTGAAATACTAGTAATAACTAATCTATCTGTTGAATGCCATATTGAAATGTGTGCGGTGGGCATCAATTTGGGCAGCAATAAAATTATCATAGTATCAGTATATAGACCACCTAATGGCAATATTAATGTATTTTTTGATAGTCTGTCACAAGCACTTAATATTGCTTCAAAAAAATGTAACTTCATCATTTTATGTGGTGATTTTAATATCAAATTTAATGACAAATGTACAACCACACGGATACTTGAGGATTTATTTAATTAATTTGAATTTAATATGACTTCGACTGAAAGTATCCGGATTTTTACAAATAAAAATGGGCACACTAGTAAAACTTGTATAGACTACATGGTTACAAATAATCCAGTTGATATGTTTACTAGTGAGCTATTTAACGCGAACATTGCTGATCATCTGGCATATTTATTGAGTGTTAATACTATTAGCCAAGCATCTAATAAAACAGAAAGTTGTATCATCAGTTATACAAGGCGTAATACAACAGAGAGTAAGATCTTACAGTTAAATAATTTGTTACGTAAAGTAGATTGGTTTTACTTAGTTTGTTGTAATGTAAATGATGGTTTTAACTTTTTCATTAGCACAATAGTACGTTATTTCAATATTTGTTGTCCGATTAAATGAATTAATAAAGACGATATGTTCAAACAATAACACAAGAAAAAGCTGGATAACTAATGATATGCTAAATAAGGGTGCTGAACTAAAAAACTTATTTTGGCTTGCAAATTGGCTAAACTATCCTGAACTTAAACTGACATATCAAATAAAGAAAAGAGAATATAAAAATAAAATAAAAGTAGCTAAACAACAATATTATAATAATAAAATAAATAAAGCATCAAAGAAGATTAAGGAAACATGGAATATTAGAAACATGAAACTCGGAAGGTGTAAAGAAAATAATAAAAATATAGTTCTGAAATATGTTACTAAGTACATATCTGACCCTTCCCAAGTCAGCGAGTTTTTTGCTTTACATTTCTTTACCACAGCTCAATATAAGATATCTGAACATTTTGGACAAAACCTATCACTGCCCTGTACCACATCGGTAAATACAAAATCGGAATTTTTCATTGAACCTATATGTGTACAAGAAATCACTGACATAATAAATCAATTAGAGAATAAAAATTCTTTTGGGGTAGATGACCTATCAAATTCTATCCTCAATAATATTAGTGAGAACATTACATTGCCTTTAGTACACTTAATTAATCAATCGTTTTGTCAGGGATGTTTCCCAGATATTTTCAAAATAGCTAAAGTCATTCCTCTCTTTAAAAAGGATGTCCTGAAGATATTGATAACTATAGACAAATTTCTTTATTAAGTAGTTTATCAAAAGTAATAGAAAAAGCTTTTTATGTTCGTCTTTTTAATTATTTGGAAAAAAATGGTATTTTATCTTCATCTCAACATGGTTTCAGATCAGGTAGATCAATTGAGACTGCGTCTTACCATCTGTTGGATTATATTTATTCAGCTATGGACTCCGGCGATTATGTAATTTCCATGTTTTTTGACCTGTCAAAGGCTTTTGATATCATACAGAGTGGCATCCTAATGAAAAAATTATATAATCTAGGAATTAGGCATATACCTCTAACATGGATAAAGTCGTATTTGGAGGAACGGACATTAACAGTAAATTATAATAACATAACCTCAACTATTCACAATATTAAACTTGGAGTACCCTAAGGCTTTTTGCGGAGTCAGAATCATGCTGATATTCTATACGAGCGTTGCCATATGTGTTCTTATGTTCGTTCCATATTTGCCATTTGTGACAATTGGTGATCAAATCATCTTTTTTATGGCCGTCTTGTGACTCATGTATGTTAAATTTCTCACCAAATAACATTCTTCGTGACCAAGTTTTTCAAAAGAAATATTTTGTTGTGGATTTTTCTTACAAATTATCATACATTGATCTTATTGTTATGTCAACTTTTTTAAACATGTATTGCTACAGAGTTGCTTTAGTCCATGATAATCCACTTCTTTATTTAATTGTATTTTCTTACGTTACCCCACAGACAATTGAAACTTTTTCTTTTACGCAATTCATCTTTTTTCATTTATAAAAATGCGTCTTGTTTAGTAATAACATTTTGCGAAAATTTCAACAAAATCAACTGCGCTGGCACTTGCTTATGGTTTCACAATTACTTGCTTTTGATCTTCTATGATATCAAAAACTTTGCTTAAAAGAATTTTAAGAATATCTTTCACGCAATTAAAACTTCCATTATCTGATTTATTATTAGTTTTTACTTTCTTAATATTATCGCTTTTGTCTATATTAATGTCCTTTTCTGTAGCTCCATAAATAACGATATTACTTAAAATTACAACATTCACGTTCACTATTCCTTTGCGATTGCAATTTTGATTGTGTTTCTCTTCCAACTTCGGGGTAAATAGTTTTCATCTGTTTCAACTTTAGCTTTATTTTTAATAGAAAATTTCTTGTAATTATAGATTTTATAAGACAGTTCTTTGTTTTTAACAGAAATAAGGAAAATATTAATTTAGATTATTTAGGTCTTAATAAAAGTGGTATAAATTATTTGCTGTCAAGTTTTATAATGTTTTACATATTGAAATTAGAAACTGGATTTTAATAGATTTAAAACTACTTTAAAACGTATTTTATTAGATAATGCAATTTATAGTTATGACGAATTCATGTATACAGAATTTGAAGAACGCCAAATATACTTGAATGTTAATGCGTTGAGTAATTATCACTCAACAGTTAATGGTTTAACATTAGTGCAATGTGTCTATGATATACCTAGTTTATAATTGTAATGATTTTGTATATTATTTATTACATGTTTTGCCTCTGTCTGTGTCATGTGTAAATACTATCTATAGTATAAAACGCCAATAAATTATTATTATTATTGTATGATAAAACGAGGTATGCAATTTTCTGTGCCCCCTATGAAATGAATAAACAAAGTTATGCTATTTGACAACTTGAGGATGCTCCAAGTAAAATATTTCTATGAATTTCACGCAGACGCAGACATATATTCAACGTTAATATCTATACAACTGGAACAGATAAATACTATGATACATCAATGGAAAGGTAATTTATCATTTCATCAGATGATATAACTGAAGTGAGGTACCGTCCTTGGTTTAAGCGTTGGTCGAGTCCGTTTGGATGGGTGAACGGCATCTCATAGAGTAACTATAGCAGCTAAACTCCGCCAGGCCGTAAATATAAACAAGTTCATACCATTTAAAAAATTTGATTTATGTGATTTATTTTTTTTTTTACTTCGTAAACGGTTCGTTTTAAGTACCATCCTGACAGAATTAAGGAGATAATTAGGCGAGCAATTCGAAAAAGTGAATAAACGTGTTCCATTTTAAAAACAAAGCTGATGCCCTGCCAACGAGAATGAAACACCCTGTATAATTTACATTTTTTTTAGTTTATGCAGAACTGAAAAACAATAAAATAATGTATAATTGAGACTCGAACTCAGGAATGGTACAGCGACTAACCGTGTTGTCTTCCATACGACCCAGTCTAGTACGCTGTCACCAACTCGATAAAACATAAAAACGCTGCTAAATATTCATACCCATATCCATAAGGCCAATATATTAGCATTGAGCCACTGAACCGGCAGGTTAAATTAGTGAGTAATTATTATCTTACTAACAAATTATTACCTTATACATCCAACGCCGTGCCGTGTATTAAAGTAATATACTGTGATAAATTATGTAAATTATAATATAGCGTATATTATCTGATCTATTCTGCGATATAGTTATCAGATATGCTGGACCAATTTACTTCTACTCCTTAAGAAAATAGCGTAGAAATAAACATAATAATTTTCAGTCGCCGGGACTAAATCATACGAAAGGAAATATAAATAGAAGCAGGAAATAGAGCAGGCTGCAATATAAACATCGGACAATTATTGGCCTGGTCTCCGAAGACCAAACGAAGGTGTTTCCAGTATTACAGAGAGAGGCCATATTTTGTCAGCAGAGGTCGTTTGTGAACCCAATTTCCTCGTGTTGGATCCCCGGGCGATTCCTCCAAGAAAAATAAAACTACACCAACTCTAATAACCTATGATTTGATATTAGCTTAACACATGTAGAGTTCTCAGCCAACGACATTTATATTTATGAAGTTTCTCCCGGATATTCTTTCAGAAATTTATAGGTGTACGTAGCAATGTAATAAAATCTATCAAAAGTTTACTTCTGACGTCAACGGTGAAGTTTCTGTCAATTATTATTTATGTGCATTAATTAATTTATGTTCTGCTTCCTAGATTTCTATGGAGTAAAAGTGACATTTTTTTAGTAGGATGTAATTGACAATAACAGCTATGACTTTACATTTCAAACATCATATATGACTTAAATAAATAGTGACAATATTTTTTCAAATACTTAAAAGTAGTAATTTTGTTATTGCAGCTCAGACAAAGTGCCAGAGAAATGACATACTACGTTCATGAAATTCGTTATAAAAGTCATGTTTTTTGCTCTTTGAAGAAAAGGGCTATCTTTTCAATTCCAAATATTTCCGTTATAAACAAATTACCATTCCTCTTTGGCGTTTCGACTAAAACGAAAAGCAAAAACATGGCATAATAGTATTATGAGTACTACAAACCGTTAATTTGGAAGGGCGGTATGGAACTTATTAGATTTTAGTTGTTTATAAACAAAGAAACTGATATTTTAACCTAAAATTGAAATAGTTTACTTCATAGATCTTGTATTAATAGAACAATTAATAATAACAATCTTTATTTAGCACAAGCAGCTATTACAGAGGTGTAACATACATGTGTAGTACAAAGAAACTGATATTTTAACCTAAAATTGAAATAGTTTACTTCATAGATCTTGTATTAATAGAACAATTAATAATAACAATCTTTATTTAGCACAAGCAGCTATTACAGAGGTGTAACATACATGTGTAGTACAGTACATTTACCTACATTTAATGATACTAATAATTTATACAACATACTTATAATAAGCCTAATGAGTGAAATATAAGTTATTTATACATGAATTTATATAAATATTTTTTAAACAGAAAGACATTCTTACTTGCTTTATAAATTCTGGTAATTTATTAAATTTGGCCGTTCCCTTGTCGTATATGGAGGATTTAGTTTTCATTAAATTTTAGTAATTAATATTTATATGATTTCTTTGCCGTGTATTGTAATTATGAATATCCTTGCAATGTTGTACATTTGTTGACAAATATGTTGGTAGTAAGTTATTGTGAAGTTTGTATAAGAATATTAATGTCCTATATTTTATATTGTGTTTTACTGAAAACCATTTAAGTGTACATTGCATTGTATTTATATCAGCATATCTATTACATTTTAAAATAAAACTCATTCATCTATTTTGTAGTAGCTGCAGTTTAAATATATTGGTGTCATTACACATATATAATATATTTGAGCAGTACTCGAAGTGTGGTTTCATTACTGTGTTAAAAATAGTTTTCTTTATATTTGAAGTTAAATGTTTACTAACACGATAGGCGAATCCCAGTTTCTTTGATATCTTTTTACATATGTAGTTTATATGGTCATTAAATGTTAGTTCCTTTTAGTAAATGTTATGACCTTTTCAAGATTCTCTCCGTTGTATTTTACACACATATTATCAATGTTTTGATTTAAATATTTGTTGGAACCTATTATCATATATTTGGATTTTTTGGCGTTTACCATTAATCCGTTCGTTGTAAACCATTCATTAATTAATTCCAGTGTCATGTTAATTTTTTGGTTAACTTGTTTCACACTAGTTCCAAATAAATATATTATAGTATCGTCTGTAAATAGATGTATTTTGAAGTAATTAGAAGTAAATCGTTAATAAATACCGTGAAAAGCGTAGGCCCTAGTACACTACCTTGTGGAACTCCATTATTATTAAAAAGTGTTTCAGATTTAATTTTATTTATTTTGGTTTGCTGACTCCTTCCATATAGATACGACTTAAACCATTCTTACGCCGTGTCAATAATCCCAAAATATTGGCGGAGATTTTTTAATATAAGCTCTCTTCTTCTACCGACCAATAGTTAGTCCTTTTCGTTCCCCAACTCACAAATTAGCGAGACATCTAGCCCATACTCTACAAGCCATTGCTGAACAAGCCCTTCCTATGTCAAAAATTCCACCCATTTCATTGATCTTCTTCAAAATTACTCTATTTCCCAGAACGACATTCTAGTCAGTTTCGATATTGTATCATTATTCACTAATATCCCACTCACTGAAGCCCTAAACGTTGTCAAAACTCAACACAATATTTCTCCCAGCACTCGGACCTTTCTAGAACATTGTCTGTCCAACACATATTTTCTCTTTCAAGGGAACTACTACAAACAAGTGAGAGGAGCTCCAATGGGATCACCTCTGTCCCCCATCATAGCCAACATCTACATGGATAACTTCGAATCCCAAGCCCTGAATTCATTCGAACTGAAGCCTACCTGCTGGCGTACATCGTTATCTGGCCACATGGTAGAGATTCTCTAAACAACTTCACTATTGAAATCGAAAACAATTGTTGCCTCCCTTTCCTAGACATCCTCATTACAAAACAAAACAACTATCAATTCTTCTACTCTGTGTATAGAAAACCAATCCACACCAACCGCTACCTTAACTCAAAATCACGCCATCATCCATCACAAATAAATACCGTTGTCAACATTCTTGTAACCAGATCCCTCAGAGTAATAGACAATCACAACAGATAATCCGAACTACAAACATTAGAAGAAGCACTTCTACAAAACGGTTACGACAAAGGACATATAACGCGATCCATACACAAAGCACAAAATCCTTCCCAAATTCAACAGACAGAAACTCTTCCTCAGCAAAAAAGCTTTCCTACCCTGCATCAAAGGTGTCACAGACAAAATTTCAAAAGTCCTGAAATCCAATAACATAAAAACCATATTCACAACACACCAAACAATGTCCAATTTAATCAGAACCCCAAAAGACCAAATACCTAATGATTCCCACGGTGTATGCGAAATACCTTGCTCAAACTGTCCCCAAACCTACATTGGACAAACCAATAGACGGATTAACAATATAATATATGAACATCGTCTTGCAGTTAGAAAATCCCATCCCACATCATCACTTGCCCAACACCGCCTCCTAACAGGCCATAATATAGACTTCTATAACACCAAAACCATAGCACAATCATTTTTCCAGAAACCGCGAATCATCCGCGAAGCAATTGAGATTGAAAAACGTCCCAATTGTCTAAACAAAAGGGATGACGGTCATCGTCTTCCAGTCGCTTGGAAATCTTTGATCTCCAGGCTAGCCCCACAATATTCATCCACACCTCATAATCGTGATAGCAGCCGTTCTGCTCTGATGGCTCCATCAACAGACTTTCAACCCCCCACCACTCTCCCACCCACAGACAGCTTTCGTATAAATAACACTTCGTCCGATACTGCCAGCGAGTTCGCTCTAAGGAGTAGGCAGATTGAGGCCTTAGGGACGGATCGTGGTGAGATCTGGGGAGTAGGCAGATTGAGACCCCGGAATCGAACCAGTTCCACGAACATTATTTTCTTTGACAATTTTTTCTTGACCCACTTTTTTTCTTGAAAATGGCTCCAAAACGGGAGCTGAAACGTCGAGACATTAACAGTCTCAGACGCGGTTTAACCCGAGAACCTAGTATTTTTCATATATATAATTTAATTTCTAGCTATCGTAGAACTTGAGTTATGGAAGTCGACCGCACTATTATAATAGAGATGCTCCCTTGAAAAAAAAATCACATCAATTTTATATGTCTTCTTTGTTTAAATTTTGTTTTGCTATTTCCACCTTTTTGATAACTACCGCTTGACTTCTTATGGCGTTCTAATCATGCTGTGTAATCCAATTATTGTAAAAAAGTCCAGAAATTATTATTGGTAATTTTGCTTTTAAGGATGAGCATATCTTAATCGTTGTAATAGACCTCTTTAGGGTTTTACAGTACTTACCCTTAAAATAACCTTAACGTCATTTTGCAAGACTGCTTAAAGATGGAGATAATTTTTAGATGTTTATGAATAATAAAAATACATCCCCTAAAATTTACAAAGATAATGGGTTAAATAAATAACACGGATGTTGCATTAAGCATTACATATTTACAGGAATGGGGTTCCAAACAACATTTTCTCATAATAGGGCAGCGCGGAAGCGTAAAGCAGATTGTTACGCCGTGATAAATAATGGCGAAAATAATTTTAAAAATTATTAATCACCGGTCGTAACTAGTACATGTATGTATTATGTTTTAAGTTATTTTCTATTCTATGGAGATAGTTTTCGTGCGAGCTACAATATATTTAAAAAATATATATAAATAAAAGATTATGCTTTTTAATGTTTCAGAGAATGTTATTAAAACGCGACACTTGTGTTGGCTTCTTTGGCTCTATTTAAAAGTGAAAACAATATCTCAATAACACTTGAAAAGTGCTTAAAGAAACCGAAATGAAGCCGAAGGTTCTCGCTGTAAAAATTAGTGTGTAATTTCTTTAAATGTACCTTTGTAAATATTTCATGTTAAATTGGCGACTAATCCTTATTTTACAATTTATATAAACAAATTATGATTATTTTCTTTAAGGATTTAATGAAAGAACGAAGAAACGAACAAAACAAGCAAATAAGGAAGCAAACAAGTAAACGAATAAACGAATAAACCAATAAACGAATAAACGAATAAACGAATAAACGAATAAACGAATAAACGAATAAACGAATAAACGAATAAACGAATAAACGAATAAACGAATAAACGAATAAACGAATAAACGAATAAACGAATAAACGAATAAACGAATAAACGAATAAACGAATAAACGAATAAACGAATAAACGAATAAACGAATAAACGAATAAACGAATAAACGAATAAACGAATAAACGAATAAACGAATAAACGAATAAACGAATAAACGAATAAACGAATAAACGAATAAACGAATAAACGAATAAACGAATAAACGAATAAACGAATAAACGAATAAACGAATAAACGAATAAACGAATAAACGAATAAACGAATAAACGAATAAACGAATAAACGAATAAACGAATAAACGAATAAACGAACAAACGAATAAACGAATAAACGAATAAACGAATAAACGAATAAACGAATAAACGAATAAACGATTAAACGAATATAAATAAATAAACGCCACAGAAATTAGACAGCCTCTAATTCCAGAAGCCAGAGGCTTGTGCAGCAGGGGGTTACACATTTAAAAAACGCGGACTACAACCATTTCCTCCAACAGTGCTGGAGCCGGGATTCGAACCCGGTGGTGCGATATCCGTGTGATTAATCGCGATTGCCGCCTTAACCAACACGGCTATCGGTCAAACAATATAATCAACGAATAAACAAATAAACAAACAAATAAATATTCAAGACACATACTACGTTTAAGATGGGTGATGTAAATCATCGGCTAGTTAATCTTCTAATTTTGTGATGCTGTCAACTACTCATAGTCTCCTATTATTATTTGTAATTGTAAATTGTAATTGCTATACTGATTTAAATTGAAGGAATTTTATAATAGGTCTAACTATACTAATCTGGGAGACTTTTTCCTTGAATGTAAGCTTGCCTCGTTAAAATCGCTCATTATTAAAATATTATTTTCTTTAAAAAGCATTTAATAGACCTTGATATTTGCAGTAGAATTAACATATACAGAATAAAATATTAAATATTATATGTAGCAATGACCCACATGCAGACGTCTTTCTAGCAAGATAGGGTATGTATTACATGTAACAGAATTTTCTTATATAGCAAAAAGGATGTCAGCCTAGCAGACTAGCAGGAATTTTAAATGACGTGCCTGCAGGACAATTTAAAGCAGCTAGGATATGTCCAACTTGGAACGCAGAAGGAATTTTACCGGAATTTTGCCAGGAGCGACGAGTTTTCGCGACGCTATCTGAAAAATTTATCATGGAGTATTTTATTGCTTCTTAGCGATCTCAATAAACATGGTTTCTTGACACATTAAAAGCACAAACATATAGCAGCCTAAGTATTTTCAACTTGCTATGTTTGAATGATTACGATTTTATATGAACTACATTTTTTTGAGTAATTACTTGTTCAGTTAAGATTTCAAAATTACCAAAACATATGCACCATGATACCAAATAACTGGTTCTATATACTTGGTTGTATTCGCAGTATTATAATAATAATAATAACGTTATTTCAACCCAATTTTACAATATTATTTTTACAGTAGTTATTTTTGATAATAAAAATCTGATATCACAAGGAAGTCGTTTTGTGTCTTAACATTTACTAAGATATTATTATTAGCAATAACAATGTGGATTCTGTTTAAGTATTGCTAACAATTAAAACTGACAAATAAATTATAATAATTATTCCAAAATTATGGAAATTAAATGCAATAATTGAAATAAAAGACATGAGAATATTTGTTCGAATAAGTGTAAATTATGCATGAAAATATTGACAGATTAATTTGTAATTGTCTGTAATGCCTTTATGTATTTTTTTTTGTGGCACTATGGATCTAGTCCAATCAGCCAAAAACAAAATGTTGCTGGTAAGGCCAATACTTAACACAATTATAGGTAATTGGAACAATCTATACTCAAATATACATGTATGCTTCTATTCTATTTTGTTCTATGAATCTATAAGCCGCAAGTCAAAAAGGGGAACACATTCAAATCGTTCGTTATATTTGGCAATTTTCTATGGTATAAACTGGTTAAGGCCACGGAAAACCGGGAGAATAACATGAGGTTAAACAATAGGATTATGCATTCAAACATCTAAAATGTTTAAATTTTTTATTTTGTCTTGCTCAAAAAGTTAATGATGTGTTTAAATATATCGATTCTGTTTAAACAGCCTTTATGTATTCAGAAATAATATTATACAATAGTGCGTCGGACTTCGATATCTCGAGTTCTACGATAGCTAGAAATTTTAAAAAAAAAACTTCAAGTGAACTAGATAAAAAAGTCTATAACTGGAAATTATTTTGAAACACAGGACGAGTCGAGACGAAATTACAGGACTAAGTGCTTTTTTTAAAATGGAATGCTATGTATATCAGTACATATTATTAAGCCTCTTTCTAGGCTTTATTGATTCCTATATTAGCATTGAATATCTCTCGACCACTTGGATATAATAATTTTTTTTGTTGAAATAATGCAATCTGCAGATGGATATTAAAAAAATCACCACAGTCACAATTATGGGTTATAAGGAAAACTTATGTGAATACCAGTTAGGAGACATCTAATTAATGTTTTTGAATCATTTTCGTTTCCTAAAAATGTACAGGGTGGCCAAAAATTATTTTTCAATTAAGAACATTTTAAATTGAATTTTCTCAATTTTTGTGAGTACTTCCCTTTGGCTAATTGCAACCATTTTCGTTTTATAAATAAATAAGTGTTTATTTTTCAATTAAGAACTTTTTAGATTTATTTTTCTCAATTTTTTCAAATGGAACACTGTATATTTTTCGACGATGTGATGTAGAAATGAAAAACGAACATTTTTGTAAGTACTTCCCTATGGCTAATTGCAACCATTTTCGTTTTATAAATAAATAAGTGTCAAATTCAAGAATAAATTTTAAAAAAGAGGTTTCCTCAAATAATTCATTAGAAAATTTATAATAGGTGTTCGACGTGTTGCCCATTTTGATTGACACACGTCTTTAGGCAATTTTGAAATGAGGCCATTTAGTGGGACCATTTCTTTCAATGCATTGAAACGAGTAAATAGTATTTAACCGGTACTGTAATGTTCTTTGTACATTTTTTTTCTGTTTTCATTATTCGACAAGCACTAAAACCTCAGTTTGGTATAAATTGTCGTGTACAAAAGGGCATTTATCACACTTATCTGTCGTTACAATTTGTATTGAATTTAAAATATTTGGAATTTTACAATATGAATTTTAATAAAGCGGAACTTGTAGATATGACTTTTGTTGTGGGCGAGTCAGACAGAAATTGTTTACTTGCCAATAGAATTTATCACCAACGTTATCCTGAAAGAAGGATTCCTGATGTTAGCAGCTTCCAAAACCTTCTCGATAGATTTCTGGAAATTGTAAATGTCGAATATAGAAAAATGAAGGAATAAAACGTGTTGTGAACGAAGAAAATGAGTTTTCTGTGGTGCTGCAACGGTTGAGAACCCCCATGTTGGTCAAAGAGAAGTGAGCTTATTAGTAGGAATAAGTAGACTGTCTGTGGGTCGAATCTTAAAAACAAATAAGTTGCGTACATATCATATTCAAATGCACCAGGAATTATCTGATGATGATTTTCAAAAGTGCCTACAATTTTGTAATTGGGCCAGAAGTGAAATGCAACATGATGCAACTTCTTCAATACTGTTTTATTCAGTGATGAGGCAACTTTTCATAAAAATGGATTTATTAATAGGCACAACTTTCATTATTATACTTCGGAAAATTCTCACTTTTTCGTGCAAGTTGATAATCAACACAGATGGCCTATAAACGTTTGAGGAGGAATTATTGGAGAACATGTAATAGGACCACATTTCTTTGATGGCACATTGACTGGAGCAATTTATATTAATTTTTTGGAAATTATGTGCCACAATTATTGGTAAATCTCCCTGAAAGAATTCGAAATAGGATGTGGTTTCAGCAAGATGGTGCTTCACCACATTATTTAAATGCAGTTAGAGGCCACTTAAATAATACCTGCCCTAATCAATGGATTGGAAGAAATGGACCCACTAAATGGCCTGCTAGATCCCCAGATCTTACAAAAATGGATTTCTTTTTATGGGGATACGTGAAGGAAATTGTTTGTAGAGACACACCAACAACAGTACAAAATATGAAGGAAAGAATAATAACTGCCTTCACATCTATCACACCGGCAGTTTTAGGAACAGTGGGAACCTCATTTCAAAAGCACATAGAGATGTGTGTCAATCAAAATGGGCAACATGTGGAACATTTATTATAATTTTTCCTACTGAGTTATTTGAATAAACCTCTTTTTTAACTTTATTTTTGAATTTTGTAATTATTTCTCAATAAAACGAAATTGATTGCAATTAGCCCTAGGGAAGTACTTGAAAAAAATGTTAGTTTTTTATTTCTACATCACATCGTCGAAAAATATACAGCATGTTCCATTTGAAAAAATTGAGAAAATTCAAGTGGTTGGGCGATATTCAATGCTAATATAGGAATGAATAGAGCCTAGAAAGAGGCTTCAAAAAATGTACTGATATACATAGCATTCCATTTTAAAAAAAGGCATTTGGTCCTGTAATTTCGTCTTAGCTCGCTCTGTATATTCGAAAATAATTTCCAGTTATAGACTTTTTTATCTAGTTTACTTGCAAAATTCTTCCTTGTGGAACACCAGATGTCAAAATTTCTGGACCTCTTAATGTTTTAACAATTTTTACTAAGGCCTTTCTATTTGATAAATAACTTTTTAACAAATCTAAGTATGATATAATAGTTTCGCAAATCTGTAGTTATATTATAAGTCACACAAACATAAGAGTACCTAATAAATAAATCAGGCTAGGGCATTTATTTATACGCCTTCGCTTACTACACACATTTCATCGTACTGGTTACCATCTTAAAAGTCATAAATAACGCATTTATGTTGCATAATTTAGATTTGCTCTCTCCATCAAAAAACTTTACAAACTACTAAACCGTCTACTTAGTTTTATATTGAATATTATCTCTGTTTCTTGATGCAAATATAATATAGAATTTCACTTTTAAATAATTTCATTTTATGGAGCTTTACCATTTTAAAGTAGAAAATATTACCAGCCATTTAGACCTTAAAAGCCCTAAATATGTTTAATTTGTATTTCTATTGCAATTTTTTTTTAAATAAATAAATATTATTAGTAATATATTCTCTTGTGTTGTCAGGAAATTCGCCTTTTTAACTTGAGAACAAACATGCTTTTGTAGTCTCACATCCTGCCATCATTGTCTGCCGTTACGCTCACGTGACGTTATAACGTATAATAAAATTTCACAAAGTGAAAATAGGAAAAAAACCAAGAAAACTATAAAACTTCGAGGCGCATCACTCAAAACTTGAAAGTGCAACGGCTGGAGATAACATTGTAATCGCTTTTGAGCTTTTACGTGCTTACTATATAAAACATAACTACTGTAGTTAAATAAAATCCAAGAAGTGCATACCAAATTAACTACTCCATGAAAGTGCAGAGTGAAGAACAAAATTGTAGAAATCGCGAATGACTTCAGAATTGTAAAAGCTTTTAGATGCATATAATAAGTTAGGCTTTACTTAAAACTTTAATAAACGTTTTTAAGGCGAATCACACAATATATACGCCTACAGAAAATATCGCTGTTATAATTCACAAAACGACGACTGTCATCTAAGTGACATAAAATCACAATATACCCTATATTGTCAGTTAGATCAAAGGCATTGCTTTGTGAACTATAACAGCGCTATTTATGTTTCACATCAAAACTATCCATTAACCCCATCGTCTATCCTACCTTTAGAAGCCGTTTCTTTTGAAGGACATATTAACTTTAGTGTTTCCACCCTTTTTGTTAATTCGGTAAATGTTTTAAGTAATACCATTATAATATTAATATTAGTTAAAATAATGTTAAATAAATTAACATTGTTTGTAAATCAGCTATAACTATGACTAATATTAGTAGTTTTCTAGACTTATGTTTTTAAAATATTATTGATACCGAAGTATTTCATTGTAATATTTGTAGGAGAAATGTGCTAAGGACTGTAAGATGGTTTTAGGGTCGGATATAGTGTCAACATTCTTTAAGTCTTGATATTCTTTAATATACCTATACTATTCCAATGTCCAATAAAGTGCTTGTTCAACGGCATTTACTTCAGCAGTATAAGTAGAACAACCCACGATGAGCTTATATTTTTCAATTAATTCTAATGGGGAGACACAAAATGCACGGCTCGTGCCTAACTCAGCTATTGTGCAATCTGCATAGATATTTAATTATGATGAATTATATAATGAGAGCTTTAAAAGAGTCTTTTTTAAATGTATACAGGGTTACTGGTAGATTAGATTAGATTAGATTAACAAAGGAGTTCATTCAGCTTTTGTATAGCTGCCCGCCTTAGGTTTCTCTCCTCCGAGTACCTGGAATCTCAGTCTCGAAAGGCCTTCGCAGTGGCACAATACGTGAACTGAGGTTTGACAGAAACTGCATGTTACGTCCTCTGTCAGGCCCATTAGACTCATGTGTCTATTGAGCCGGCAGTGACCAGTTCGTGTCCTATTGGGGCTTCAAGTGCACCTTCCTTCGCCAGTTGATCAGCCTTTTCATTTCCTCTGTGTCCCTCGTGTCCTGGTACCCATGCTAAGGTCACTCAGTTCTGGCTTCCCAGCTCTGTAAAGGCCGTTAAGCAGTCCCACACCAATCTTGAGTTGATTTGCATGGAACTGATTGCTTTTATTGCCGCTTGGCTATCAGAGAAAATGGCAATCGACTGGTTAACAGTGCCTTGTCCGATTATTTCCCTTGCGCAACAGTGTATGACGATCACTTCAGCCTGAAACACCGTTGCGTATTTTCCTAGACTTATCGGAATACTGGCTTTTGACCTTGTCCCGTAAATTCCGGCTTCGACTCCTTGTTCTGTCTTGGAGCCGTACCAGACTGTTTGTGCTGTTATGGGAGGACCGTTTTTCCAGTCTTCCCTGTCTGGTATTACAGTCTGGCCTTGCATTAACCTCTGCACCACTGACCGAGTTTCGCCTTGTATGAATATGTGTAATGGTGGCAGGTCCAAGAGAACCTCAAGTGCAGCCGTAGAAGCAGTTTTTATAGCCCCCGTGGCGTACAAGCAAGCAAGCCTTTGTACACCACTTAATAGCCTTATTGCTCCCGACTGCACCGTCTTAGCCCACTATGCCACTGATCCATAGGTTATCATGGGTCTCACTACACTGGTGTATAACCACAGGTTCATTTTGAGATTTAGCCCGCAGTTTTTTCGACACATTTGCCTACATCTTCCCAGGACAATTGTGGCTTTCTGTGTCACTTTTTGGATGTGAGAGTTCCACGTTAATTTTTGGTCAAAAATAACTCCTAAATATTTTGCCTCACAGGCAAATGGAATTTCCACTCCGTTGAGCTTTAGGGGCTTTAGGCCTTGTAGTGTAATTCTCCGTGTAAAATTGATGACTGTGATTTTGTGGGGATTTATAGAGAGTCCTTCCTTACAACACCATTTGTCGACAATATTTAGGGATCTTTGCGAACGCTCCGTTATTGTACTCGCGAATCGCCCCTTAACAACTATTTAAAAAATTAAATAATAGATAAACACCACATAAATTAGACAACCCCCAATTCCAGAAGCCAGGGGCTTGTACGGAAGGGGATTACACATTGAAAAAATGCGGACATTCGACCATTTCCTCCGACCGTGCCAGTGCCGGAGCCAGGATTCGAATCCAGTGGTGCGATGCACGTGTGATTAATCGCGATTGCCACCTCGCGCTTTAACCCACTCGGCTATCGACCAGACAAACATATAATCCTACTATCCAGGCTGGCTTTAATCCACCGGCAGATCGTTGTTAGGACTCCTCTGTTTGATAATGCACTCGTTAGTGAGTGCGTCGCGTTATTAAACGCTCCTTCTATGTATAGGAATGTTACTACTGCCATTTTCTGTCGTCCTCCCCGGCTGGTATGCATATTGACGTTCATTAAGGGGATTTTCCCTTAGTAGTTTGTCTCTAATGTACTTATCTATCAGTCTTTCCATTGTTTTAAGTAGGAAAGAGGATAAATTTATAGGCCTATATGACTTGGACGTTTGGTACGATAATCTACCTATTTTTGGTAGGTAGATGATTCTCACTTTCCCCCATATTTTTCGTATGTATTTCCAGGCAAGCAGGCTCTGAATATTTTACATAAGTAAGGTATTAACACCTCTAGCTCCATTTGAAGCAGAATTGGATATATTCCGTCCATCCCAGGAGATTTAAGTAGTTGGAACTTACTAATTGCCCATCTGATTTTATCAGGTTTTATAACCTCGATGGCCAACCTCCAGTCAGCGAGTTTGGACTGTTTTGGCCTTTGGTCTGGATAATGCCAGATAAAGGTTACTGGTAAATCGATATATTCCTTTGGAAATGTGATGGAGCATGAGCTAAGGAGTAAATTTAGCCCTAACAGGTATACGTTATGCAAAACTCAATAGTTTTTGAGATATTTCTGTTTTTCTGTTTTTCTCAAAAAAAGTAGATCTTAATGTCTATAAAGTTAATTGTCGAAAAATCTACTTGCAATTTTTTAAACTTTTTTATTGGATTAGTTGTCCAATAATATGGCTATCCGTTTGGAATGAAAAATATCCGGAAACATTTCGATCTCGTAAACATTTCAAATAAATACTTGGATTTTTTTTTTAAATCATCTATGAAATTTACCTATGAGGTTTTTCAAAAAAAATATTAACGTAGTACGCGTACAAATTATTATAAAAACTTTCTTATTTCAATAGCTATATAACAAGGAAATGTTCAAAGTACCCTTGATTGTTCTAATAAAAGATTAGTTAAAATAATGCTAGTGACAAAATTTATTAAACAGTGGCCGACCCATTTGTTACTGAAATTCGTACGCCTACAGTAAACAAGATTAATCGTTTATTTTCATCTGTCGTTTTTCGGTCCCTGACTTTGGTGTTTGTGCATATATATATATATATATATATATATATATATTTAACTGACATTCCCTTCACCGTGTCTCTTAAGTTTGTTGGTCTTGTTAAATTAGTTACTGAAGATTTTGGTTTTGCTCGTAGTTGTTGTTATTGTGTTTTCAGTGCCATAGCTGCGTATACCAACGTAGAATACGCTGATATCTTGTTTGTATATTATGACGGCAACGTTTCTGAGTCTCGCCGAGAATACGGTCTTTGGTTCCCTAACCGCCTCTTACCAAATGAACGTGAATTTAGTACGGTATATCGCTAAAATTAACTCCGTGAAATGTAGACGAAGTGACACCAGTGCTCCTTCCGTTTATCAACCAAATGATGAGGAAGAGATATTGAGATATTTTGAGAAAAATCTAACTATTTCAACTAATAAAGTCACAAGACTAACCGCAGCTCACAATGGAAAGTTTGGTCTAGGATACATAGAGTTGGATATTATCCTTACCACTAAACTCCTCTCCAAGGCTTGGAGGAAGGTGATCCTGGAAGGAGAATGGAATTCTGCCCTTTCATGTTAAATTCAGATACAGAAAGTGCAAATTTTTTAACAAGCGTTTTATGGACGGACAAAAGAAATTTCCACAATCTACATTATTGAGCCAAAGAAAATCCCCATTTAACAAGGGAAACTAGTTTCATGTTAATGTTAATATTATCTGCCGGTGATTTTAGATGTTCTTCTCGCCATCAGAAAGCGAATGATATTTCACAATGATGGTTGTCCAGCACATTATCGGCTGACAGTACGACAGATATTCGATCAACGTTTCCCTAACTGTTGGATTGGAAGGGCCGGCGCAGTACCTTGGCCAGCGCAAATCCCTGACTTAACACCTCATGATTATTACATGTGGGGTCATATGAAATAGATGTTTTATGCTACATCAGTCAATACGATAGAAGACCTTAGACAAAGGATAGTCGACGTTTCCCAACACATACGGCATAGCCGGACAACCAGAGTAACAAGGAGGGAAGACGTTGCCGTGCCTGTATACGGAATAGGGGTTCCCATTTTGAGCAAGACATATAAGAAATAAAGTACAACTTTGAAATTAATAAAGATTTAAACGCTACTTTTACAATACGTTTTTTACTGTTTATCTAAAAATAAGATCCGTACTACTTGCGTCATTTTTACTAGTAATTTCTTAGAACTATTAAGGATACGTTGAACATATGTACCTTATTAGATAGCTATTGAAATAAGGGAGTTTTATAATAATTTATCTACGATCGTGTAAAAAGTAACTGTTTTTTACATCATTTCCAGTGTAAAAAGTGACCTTTTATAAGAAACTGTGCAATAAAAATTTTTATTGCACGCTTTCAAAAAAATTAAAAAACTATGCCAGTTTATTTATAATATCATTTTCTTAGTTACTATCATCACAATTTTCAGTCACGACCATGAAGTAACATAATTAGAATGGAGACTTCAACTACAACTCGAATAATACTAACCGTCAAAGTGACATTCACAAAAAGTTGATACAGTTTTACAAATACTTATGAAAAATTGCCTATTTCTTACAATAATTGGAACGATCGTAAGGCACACTTGTAAAAAGCCTCTTCTCTCTCTCGCTTCGCTTGTGTTTTTAATCTAACCATTCGTGCAATAAAGAATGGCCTTTTACACTTGTTTCTTAAATAACTATTGTACGCATGCTACATTAATATTTTTTGAAAAAAACCTGATAGGTTTTCATAGCTAATTTTTTAAAAAAATTTCAAGTTTTTATTTGAAATGTCCATATGATCTAAATGTTTCCGGATATTTTTAATTCCAAACGGATATCCCATAGTATTGGACAAGTAGTCCAGTACAAAAATTAAAAAACATCAAACAGATTTTTCAAATTAACTTTTAAGGCATTAACATCTATTTTTTTAAGAAAAAAAAATTGAAATATCTCAAAAACTATTGAGTTTTGCATAATGTATGTTAGGGCTAAATTTACTCCTTAGCTCATGCCCCATAACATCTCCAGAGGAATACATCGAATTACCAGTAACCCGAATGCTACGCATACCATCTGTAGTGTACACATTAAAGAGCAATAGACTTAAAACAGAATCTATTCTGGCTAAGATATCGATATAACATAGTGATCGCAATAAATTATGAGGAACTGAACTTAAAATTTTATTGGTACAAAGTAATCAATTTAATTATCTTAAAATATCTGTCAATTCTGAGCTATTATAAAAAGAGTGAACAAATAATAAAACGCATTGTAAGCTAAAACTGCAGTCCAGACACATCGATATGTATCCTATTGCTATTGAATTATCATCTTTTAAAGGTTCTGTCATACAGTTTCAGTGCGACACTGACTGGTAATGCAACAATATGCGTTAGATTGGCTTATTCGCCTTATTAAATCTACCACAGGCTAATGGATAATCAGTGCAGCAACGTCATGGGTTGTCACGTATTGTTCAAAAACAGCAGACACCATTTTTATCCACCAAGCTGCCATATTGACAAATAGAATTACATTGTACCACGTTTGATTACTTTAAAAACCAATTGTTGTACGACAGTTTTTACACTGAAGCAGGTCGCATTGTCATGATTTGAATGGAAAACTAGGAAATTGCAAAAACTGATGTCCGAGGTTAGTTAGGGTGTGTTACAAATAATTTAATTTACTTTTAGTATACGACTGAAATTGCCTGGAGCTGTGTAAATGACATTCCCGATGTAGCTGATGAACTGAAGTGTCGTTTTCTAAAGAACATAAGAGACAAAAATTCAATTTCATAGCTGAATCATGTGGTGCATGAGCGTAACGTGGCAATATGTAGAAAGTTATGATGTCTTCTAATAATAAAACCTAAAACTTTGATTACAACGGTATTAAATTTGCACAAAATGATTAAAATTATAAATACAACTGAACATGAACAAACACAAAGTCTATATTTTATTTATATAAAGCGCTAGAAGTGCATTCCACCATTATCAATATATGCTTGAGCTCTTTTTAGCGTGGAATCATCACACACTTTTTGATGTATATTGCACAGCCAACACAAATTTCAGGATACAGCGTATATTGTGTAACTTTTTATTTTCCAAAGTGAAATTTGCAAATTTGGGTATGTTTACTGGGATATAAATAAATGTGCTGCTTGTCGCATGCTGCACATTTTTTACTTCGATTGGTTTGGTCGGAACTTTTTAATTTCTTTGACCTCATTTTTTTCATCATTCCGATAGGAAATTAAATTTTCTTCTCAGTATTTTTTCAAATTTAAAGAGAAAGAAAAACAAAGAAACAAATCACATTCTGTACCTTATCAATTTAACCACTATTCTAATAATTATATTGTTGAGACACTTTTTTCTTGGTGTTGACAAAGAATTTCCTATCGCCATTTGTTTTTAAGTAAATGCAGTTAATCATGGATTTTATTACCGTCGTCACAATGAATTATTATATGGTTGGATAGTGCTCTAAGTTCCCTTTTCAATGATATATCGAACTGTCAGAAAAAGTTGGTTACTTGTGACATGTTTTTCTGACTAGGTTATGAAGGTATTTAATTTAAAAAACTCCAAATTATTTAACTTTTAACTTAAAAAAATACAAGACATTTATAACAAAATTAAACAAATTGATCATATCGTCCTTGTTGATATACAGTGTATCATATTTTTCACACTTTCATAGTTCAGTTATTAATAAATAGATTTATTTTAAACTGGGGTAAGTAGTACACCTCTTCAAGCTAACTAACAGCACATCTTCCTAATTTACTCCATATATGTGTGGAGTGTGTGGGGTGAAAATGGCGTCCATTTTCAGGTAAACCATATTAGGAACTTTTTTAATATAATAAAAATAATGTTTATTGACAATTTTAGATACAGAATGTATATATGGTAATTTGTAAAAATTGATATTATGTATAAACATAGAATATGTTACATGATAAAAAATTAAAAAGATATAGTTTATAAATAGATTTAAAAGCATATAAGTAAACACAATACACATATTTAAACAACATAGTCACAGTATAAGAAATATAAACATTGAATTGTAATTTTTTTCACAAAATTGGTTGGAGGATAAAAACAAACAAATATGGCCTCAAGATTCTCTATTCAAAAAATCACGAACACTGTAAAAACTACCTTCAAGTAAGATATTTTTCACTGCGGTTTTGTAGGCTCTGTAGTTTTGCATATTTCGGATATCAGCCGGGAGACTATTGAAAAGTAAAATACAGTTGTAATATGGCGAATGTTTATAATTTGAAGTATGATGTAGAGGTACACTAAGTAGTTCACCACGTCTTGTACTATATGAATGACAATTATTTCTTTGTGTGAATGAATCTGTATTCATTTTGGTATACGTTAAACATTTTAGTATAAATATACATGGACTCGTTAGTACTTTTTTATTTTAATTACATTTTTACAGTTCTCTCTGTAACTCATTTGAAATATAAGCCTACTGAGTCTTTTTTGGCTAACAAAGATTTTGTCCCTATCTCTTAAACTTCCCCAGGCAATGATATTATCCGGGATATGTGAGTATGCAAGAGCATAATAAATGCTCATTGGCCCTGCTTCATCTAACGTACTTTGCATTTGCAATATAGCAAAGTAGGCCTTTTAAGTTGTGAGCATACGTGCTTAATGTGCTTGTCACATAACAATTTATCATCTAAATAAATTCCCAGTAATTTCACGTTATAGGACAATATAATATTGTCATGCAACACTATATCGTGCGGTAATTGTCTTTGCAAACCTAAATTTATTATGACAGTCTTATCTGCATTCCTGATAAGCTTATCTCTATGCGCCCAAATATTTACTGCATGTTGTATCAGCTGCTAATATCACTGTTATATCGCCAGCAAACATTGTTAAGTGGCCAGTAGTTAAAAAGTTAGGAAGGTTGTTTATATATAGCATAAATAATAGCGGTCCCAAAACAGAGCCTTGAGGAACGCCGTACATTAAATTCTCTATTTGTGACTGAGCATTATTTAGTTCTACTTTTAGTGTTCTCCCCTGCATGTAATTCTTTATCCATGACAGTAGGTTTCCTCTTATTCCTACACTATATAGCTTTTGCTCTAAGAAGGAATTGTTTATCGTGTCAAAAGCTTTTGACAAATCAACCATTATGTGGACCACATACTTGCTGTTGTCTAAGCAGGTGTACACACAATTTAATAAATGGTAGGTAGCTGTTTCTGTTGATTTGCCAGCAGTGAAACAATGCATGCCATTACCATCTATTACCAAATTTTTATATACTCTAAAAAATGGCGGTCGCGAAGGAAGGCTAGATTATTGTTTGTGGTTGTAAGGGGAATATTTGAATGATCACACATTGTCAACTAATAAATTGCAAGGACTGCTACGTAGCTAAAGTCAATATTTGGTGTGGCATATTGGAAAATAGATAATATTCCCTGCTCAGTGGCTCAACGCCTACGTGTTAAGCTTGCAACCAACGAGTCCCGGGTTCGAATGGGTATGGATGTTTAGTGGTATTTTTCATGTATTACCGAATTGGTAGCAATGGACTAGATGAGGTTATGTGAGAGACAACACGGCTAGTTGCAGTACCACTCCTGAGTTCGAGTCTCAGCTGCGGCAGATGGCAATGCCGTAAGGAATTGTCTATGTGTATATGTCCTGGTTGAGTGGTAAAATAACTAATGCTAAAGTTGGCCAGGACATTAATCTAAATAAGCTGTTAAAATTAAAAAAGTAAATAAAATAATAAATTAAAATTTTTTATTGAAAACTGAAAAGGCGAAACTTTTCTCAACCTCTTAAATAATTATCTCAAGGAATTTTCAATGGGCCTTCCACTGTTGCAATTAATAATAACGAATAAACACCACAGAAACTAGACAACGCCCAATTCCAGAAGCCAGAGGCTTATGCAGAAGGGGGTTACACATTAAAAAAACGCGGACATACAACCATTTCCTCCGACAGTGCCGGAGCCGGGATTCGAACCCGATGGCGCTATACCATTACCATTAAAACTATCTTTATTTATTGTATTTACATGTCATTATTCAGTATTTTATTTATGTTAACATTATACAATTTACAATATTATAAATCCGACGCGTTACTAACATAATTATCTCGCAACAGCAACGGACGGCAGGTGTTATGCCAGGAGATTTTGTACTGAACTTTCAATTAGCTCTGGTTTAATTACGGTTTTTTCCAATAGTGTAGCGTGTTGTGTATTAGCGATTCTATGCAGATCATGATCATGGAATTTTTATATTCTTTTTGGATTAATTTTTGTTGTATATTTAAATAAATAAATAAATAGACACCACATAAATTAGAAATTGTAGGAAAATATACGAAAACCTGCTTAAATGTAAAAGAATTTACAATTAAAAATACACCGATGGTATAAGGGTAGAAAGAACTTTTTCTTGTTTATATTTTTAAGATTGTTATAAAGGGGTAGGTGGGGAAAGTAACGAGGGGAAACCCTCTTAGTCTGTGTAATCAAATTTTATGTGTTAAATTTATTGTCATAATCATATAGAGGTAGATTTTGATGTATAAGCCTGTGTGTATGTGTGCTGTTATCGTGTATACGTACATTAGTTATGTCTTTAGTCAGTCATGATTGCTGTATTTTTGTTTTAACAAATTTCTGAGCTGTCTCTAGAATGTAGTCTTTTATCATCAGAATTTTGCAATCTCTGCGTAATACAGCAACTGGCGTGTATCTATTAGCACCTGTAATTTGTTTTGCGTGGTCTGAAGTCTTTTGTATTGCGCGTCCGAGATTGTGTTCCAGGACGCGCAAGCTTATGTCACAGTTGGTCTCAGCATTACTTTGTATATAGTCAGTTTGTTGTCTTTCATCAGTTTGATGCGTTTGTTTATCAAAGGGTAAAGTATACTTAATGTCACGCATGTACTGTTAATGGTTCTTGTAATGTGTGGTCCCAAGCGCAGTCTCGTATCTAGGGCTACCCCTAGATATTTAACTGCGCTTTTGTCTGTTATTGTTTTATTATCAATTTTAAGTTTACTGAATGTCTTAGTATTAGTAAATTTCCTATGTAAAGTTATTGTCTCCATTTTGTTAATCTGAATTTTCCATTAATTTGTCATAGTATTCTGTCTTTCCTAAAAAGTGAATTCGAAGGAACACGCCATTACATGTGTGACCCCCGCGGCCTCCAGACATCACCCAATGGAGTTTTATTTTTGGGCTGTAATAAAAAATAGTGTTTACAAAACTTGTCCGAGAAATCGAGAAGAATGATGCTAGGGCATTACAGAGGCTTGCCGAGACGTGACACCGCAGAACTATGTAGAGTTCTAAATCATAAAAGAGATAGTGTAGAAAAGTGTATAAAAGTGAATGGCCACGAAACTATATTCAAGAATTTCACGGCAATTAAAAAATAAACTGAATTGAATGTACTGAATCCCCGTCTAAATAAAACTAATATACACACTCATCATCGCCCGTACATTCTCAGTGAACTTGTTTTTTGTCGCAAAGTGACTTCAGACCGAAACAATTCTTTATCCTGGAAATATCACTGGGTATATTATGAAGTAGTATTGTTTAATTTCCGTCGACTTTTATTTGTAATTCTCTTTTCACGGTCAGGTTCCTATTTTTTACATTATTTATATTATTAGTATTAATGCTATGTATTGGCTCAGACAAAGTGTCTACCGAAATAAAAATCGCGAAAACCAATACCTCAGGTTCCGAACTGCCACCTTTAATGGGCTCTTTTTACTACATTGCCTTGAGAGTAATGTTAGTTTTCGCTCAAAAAAGAACAGAGCGAAATCTTGCTGAAGCCGAAGTTCTGTCAGCAAGAGTTATTTATCTAATAGTAAAACTTCGCAAACTAAGAGCATCCTTGTGGCAAAACATGCATTAGAACAGCTTCTCTATTTTAGCAAACCACGGAACAGTTGGTTTATTATTAATTGACTCTTAAATATGTGCTATGTGGATTGTTCTGCTAATATTCAGGCTAATTCTGGAAATATATAATCTCCTAAAGTAAAGCTCCGATGCAAAGTTTTTCCCCTAGGGGTTCGCAAATCCATGGCGATTATATCTGTAGGTAAGGGAAAGGACCTATTGCATAGTTTATTTTGAATGAAAAGTTTGGTAAAATTGTGTTAAAATTAATTTTCGTGTCGTACTCAAGTTTCATTAAATAGATTGAAGGCATGTTACTGTACGAGCTGGTCATATCTAGGAAGCGGGAATGATTCTACTTCATTAATGCATCATATATTGTAAGAAAAGTTACTGCCTAAGTGGACCTAAAACAGGAAAAGTGTTATGCATTTTCGTTAAGTTTAGTAATTTGTTTGTAATTTTTTTCTTTTTGTACAAGTGTTAGTTAGTTAGTTATTTATTTAAATCATCATTATACTGTTATATTATGCTCATGCGTGTTTGTATATGTATGTGGTTGCATGTTTTTCTTGCGCATCGTCGCGTCGTCCAAATTTGCTATTAAACTAATTATGTAAGACGCGACGCAGGCATGATGTGCCGGACATCTATCCTGTTGAAAATACATTCTATTGCGATATTACGTTCTAACTGATCAGAAAAGAATTAAGCATATGCAAAATATGAGTTACTATTGCACCTATTTTCTAAAAAGTATGGCCTTATTTTGCCATGATATGAAATAGCGTACCAATTTTGTTTAAATATTGTATTCCGGTAGAAATTCTAAATTCGGGGTTAGTCTCACTTCAATACCGAATATTTTGTGAAGCTACAGTCTCATTTGTCGAAAACGTTGATAAATGAAAAACTGTTATATGACTTATGTCCATTTAATAATTTTTCATAAATTAACTAGTATTTTATTTATATTTAGCATGATCTGTGTAACATTTTGATTCAGCTTTTGTAAGTGAAGCTGTTTTCAACTATCAGAACTTTCTTGTATAACTGCTAAATTATTTCATATCGTTGTATGTACATATTTTTATATCTTATGAACTCAGTCATGTTTTTGTTTAACATTAACTTATGTATCTGTTCTATTCTGTTACAGCATTTCAGGAAGCAATTGTCGATTTCAAGTCTACAAAACATTTATTTACATTCATATACCTACCTATATTTCACTTTCTATATTTTTGTTTACTATGTAAGTACATATGATTATTTTTCTTACCTTTGGCTTTCTAATTAACCTGTTAAATAGTCTATAATATAAGATGTAATATATTTGCTGAATTCTCACAATACGTTTTACTATTTATTACGGTAGTTCGTATTTTTGGTTTATGTATAGAAAGTACAAATTGTAAAGTAAATCAGCTGTGGTGTGGAACTAATGCTAAACTATTATTAATTATAGATTCCTTTTATCGATTCTGTAATTTGCTTGAGTACGGGAATCTGCTTAAGGCGACATCCAGGTTGTGCGCTTAACTCAACAATTGACAGATGGCGGTGCCTGTACCATTCTCTATATTTTACAGATTTCCATTTTAGTAGTAAAAATATCTTTTTGAAGTTTGTCCATTGGTATTATTATTCAGAAAGTTGGATAAATAAAGTTTACCTTATTAGTAAAACTCACCAAGAAATCATTTGCCTGCAGCTTTTGTAGTGATTCCGGCTTTAACAAACAAACTTAGCCGTGTGACACTAGTAATTAATATTACATTTTTATATCCACGTTAACAAGTGTTTAAAAACCAGGTAAATTTTATTTATTAGTAATTTTAAATTTCAGTTGTCTTCAATTTTTGTCTTTGATGTAATTTCAATATTTTTAAAATAAATTTAAATTCAAATTTTTTAGTAATTAAAATATAAATATCTACCACATGGTTATAAATTTTTTTCTTTCTTTCTTTTTCATTTTCTTGGCAATTTATAGTTTATGAATCAGCTTCTGTATATCTTCTGTATATTTTCTTTATTTGATCTTCTGCATATTGATAATTTGAATTTCTTCAAAATTGGAATTCAACTATATATTTCAAACTTCAAATTCAGCTTTATATATTTTATGCTTTAGCTTTATGCTTTATATTTAAACTTTATATTTTATATTGTAAATTTGAGCTTCTCACGAATTTATATTAATTATAAATTTATATTCTTCTACAATATTCAAACTTCACTTCATTAAGAGACGTAAACTAAATTGCCAAGAAAACCCTTAGATTCCATTTTTGCAAAAGACAATTGTGGGCCTGAATTGCTGTTTCAGAATCATTAACCTCAACAATACTTAATCCCGGAATCTAGGATCCTGGTATAAATTTGTTATTAATTTTTTAAAATTTTAATTAGTCTTTGTTAGCCGATATTAGTAATTAAGTTGAAAATTTCACATTTCACATTATACAAATTGATTTATTTATTCATGTAATATATTTTATCATTCATTTTACAGCATCTTTGTATTTTTCTAACCAACAATTTCAGTCTAATCTATAAGATACTGGTTTTTCGAGAAAAAGAGACAATTCTACTTATTTTCACTATAGATGGTGCCCAATTTAACATCAATTTCTCTTTGTCTCCTTTTCTCGAATCAAACAAAAATCTGTCATTCGAAAAGGGTAAGTTTCACAACTCTCACGAATACTTCGGATCTACACTACAACTCTTTGCTCCGGCTTAAACCAGCTAGTCGTCCGCATATGTTGCCTCAATTCATTCCCAAAGATATATAATAAGGGAAAGGAGGTAACAAAACATGATAAATTTATAAAAATTCGTGTTGCTACTTAAAATTTCATTTCCAGCCGATAAACAAAAATCTAGTCGTTTTGATTCATGGGTTCAGGTATGGGTAAAATGTGGTTTGCATGAAAATATTTTGTTATCTTTCAAAATTTATTGAATGCAAGTTTTTTTTTAACCACCTTCAAATGCCGGGCTCGATTTGTTAACGAAAGTTGTGGATTCTCAGCAAACTCAGCTAACACTAATGTTGTGACGGTGTCAGTTTGAACATACGGGGTGGCCTAAAAGTCCCGGAACGGTCAAATATATCGTAAACTGCTAATCTTTTCTTAAAACAAAAAAACACTTGTTCAATATTTTTAAAAAACCTATCCAGTGACACCAAATTATTATTATTAAAATTAACTCCCCCACCCCCTCTGTAGGAGGAGGCATAAACTTTGAAAAATTAAATGGGAACCCTCATTTTTTATTGAAGAAACGAATTGTACGGCTAAAATTACATAAAGTTTCACTTTTAAAATATTGAACACGTATTTTTTGTTTCCGATTATTTCAAAATTACGCCTTTACGTTAATTTTTTGCGATTACAGCGCCATCTGTAGCGAATCCAAAAGAATGTTCCAGACGAACCTTACGTAATTTTAGCCGTACAATCCTTTCTTAAATAAAAAATGAGGGTTCCAATTTAATTTTTCAAAGTTGTCCCCCCCCTGCAGAAGAGGTGGGGGGAGTCAACTTTGGTGTCATTGGATAGGTTTGTTAAAATATTGAACACGTGTTTTTTTGTTTCCGGTGTTAACCGATTATTTCAAACTTACGCCTTTAAGTTAATTTTTTGCGATTACAGCGCCATCTGTAGCGAATCCAAAAAAATGTTCCAGACGAACCTTACGCAGTTTTAGCCGTTTAATCCATTTCTTCAATAAAAAATGGGGGTTCCCATTTAATTTTTCAAAGTTGCCTCCTCTCCCCTGCACAGGGGGGGGGGGAAGTCAACTTTGGTGTCATTGGATAGGTTTTATAATAATAATTATGTGTTTTTTGTTTTCCGAAAAGATTAGCAGTTTGCGATATATTTGATCTTTCCCAGACCTTTGGGACACCCCGTATGTTTTTTGTGTCTCTTTACGTGTAGCACTGAACCGCTTTTTACAAAATTTTTGAAGAATTTATGAACTGCCATTCTCGAAACATACACATTGGGATATTTCTCACTGAATTGTTGAAGAAGATAACGGTATGAACTTTAACCGTTTCCATAACACTCTTCTAAAAAAATTCTTTGCTCGACAGTTAACGTTTTTGTAATGTAGATGTGTCATGATAAGTAGACGTAACTAGGTAACAACGCAACTAACAAGCAAATAGAATATTACAGATGTTATACAGAATGTTCCTAAAATAGGACTCCAAATGTCTATAGGGTGTGGGAGTCAAAATAAAACAAAATTTAAAAAAAAACAGAAAAAGTATTTTACTAAAAATTCACATATTTCAGAAACAAAAAATTTTGGAATTGGACATATAATTTGAAACAATATTTTATTTCACATTTTGTTCCAAAATAATAAATAGAACCAGTTTAATAGTAAACAATTTTAAGTTTGTGTAATTTCTAAGCAACTCATATAAAAAATACAATTTTTCTCAACGTCATTACTATTTTTCAGGCAAGCAAAACATTTTTTAAAAAGAACAACATTTTCTCGAGAACTTACAAATCTTAGTCATTACACCTATTGTAAACCCCACCATCCGAGGACATACTGTATATAGGTACCTATTTTGGGTCTAAATAACTGTACAATCTTGACTTGCCGTATAGCACACTGTATTGCTCTTACTGGATTAATAAAAATATTCTATTATCTTCTAACAACAGTATTATGTTGCTGAATTATTTATATTCAAAATAAAAATTATGGAAATTTTGTGTATGTCTGCGATGATGAATATATGGTGCACTGAGTATTGACAGATTAAAGTCGATCAGCTGATCCATGGCCGCCTTAAGAGATAATGCCGGAAGTTTAATTAAAATTGATTTAACGAGCGAAAGAAAGATATGAGGAAGGCTGTAATAATGCCATTATTCAAATAATAATGATTTTGAATAATAATTGAGTTTTAGTAATGACTTCGGGAAATCCGTCTGAATTGAAATCATATTTTCTACCTTCTAAATCCTCCTTTTCTGGAAACTAATGAGATGTATTATATAGCCAATATATCAGGTACTGAAACGGTATATAAATAAGAAAAATTCTGTGTAAGATTTAAATGAGATTTGAATTTGAACTTTCTTGCTATTTTCCCGATTAATATGGTATGAGTATTCTAATTTCGAAATATGATTAAAAATATAGGAAATAATGTAATAATGAAAGGAGTTCATTAAAAATATATAGATTACTTTTACTGTTATATAACTGATTTTTGTATATGCCGGTTTATTCTTCGAAGCTCAGCTTCTGGAAACTTATTGTTATTGAAAAAGCAAGTTGATTAGTTACTCGGTAGCACGTACTTTATTTTTATTTGGTTTACAGGACTGTATTTATACTCGGAAACGCGTCATGTTCATAATGCTGCAAAAAAATTGGTGGTGGAATTTTGATGACGTTTGGGGAATTCAGTTAGCCAAGTGGAGAAATCAAAAAACTAATTAATACAAAACAAGTCGTTTTCTTAGCAATTCTAGAATATTCTCGAATATTCGGATCTGACAATTTCGAATGGCAGTAAATGTAATAATTTATAATTTAAAGATCACCACACCCATGATGGCCGTATAAACATGTTTAAGCGGCTTGTTGATGCGCTTTCTAATTATTTTCCTGGCTGATGTGTGTAATTATGCGCCAGGGGTTTTAAGTCGGAATTAATTGCTACCTCACTATTTTTTTCATGAAAGGCTAATTTTTTGCTAGTAGAAAGTGACTCAAAAAAGTTTACCAAAATTTACCCCCGCGGACACTTATAAACAACCCTGTGAAACGGAAAAATTTAGATTTTTGCTAATGTCTCGAAAAATAATGAAAGATAAAAAACGGACAGCACCACGTGAAAGAGCGGGAAATTTTACAAAAAAATAGTATAAAAGTTTTTTTAAATAAATTTTTCGCTTAGCATGAGAAATTATTACAGTTCGTTCAATATTTCAAGCGCGTCGCACAGGGAAATGAACCATTTCTCGACCGTCGCTACATAATAAAGACAATTTGTATCCATTAAAAACGAAAAAAAGACAGCTTATTAAAGAGGTAGAATTCAGCTTTCCAATGGTATACTTACTTTTAATTTTTATTAGTTTTATATCTTATAAATTGCACGTGAAATTTAAGCTTTACCATTTTTTTCCACCCTATATGAAGACATAAATATTAAATAAAATGCTATTTTAAACAAATCCATGTAGATATAGCTTGTTTATACCTTAAACTTCAATCTAAGATTATTTTTTATGCTACAAACTATCCAGGGTAAAAAAAATTAACTTTTAAATAATTGGTATTTTTTTCATTTTTAGGGTTAGGAAATTTTGACTTGAAAACTTATCGAAAACGGTCAAAAAAGGCTTGTAGGTAAAATAAATATTTTATTTTTACTTACAAGCCTTTTTCAAAATGCTTCATTTCTCTGTGCGACGCGCTTGAAATATTGAGTGAACTGTATTAATTTCTCATGGTAAGGGAAAAATTTATTTAAAAAAACTTTTATACAATTTTTTTGTAAAATATCCCGCTCTTTCACGTGGTGCTATCCGTTCTTTTTTATTTTTCATTATTTTTCGAGATATTAGCAAAAACTGAATTTTTACGTTTCAAAGGGTTGTTTATAAGGGTTCGCGGGGGTAAATTTTGATAAACTTATTTGAGTCACCTTCTACTAGCAAAAAACTAGCCTTGCATTAAAAAATTGGCGAGGTAGCAATTAATTCTATCTTTTCATCAAAATTAATCTCTGACAACTGGGCTAACTCGCTCCACAAGTATTTCATAGTCATTCTAAAAGTGCAGTAGTTTGTTCCGCCACGCAATTTAAATTTAGTACCAAAATTTTTCGAGAAAATGCTGATTTCAGAGGTACTTTGTTACTACGCCCACTCTATACGTAAGTGGCTTATTTTTAGTAGAAGAATCGATTGGGTCCCACAATATTAACAATAAAAAATAGCATTTAATTCGAAAAAAAAAAATTTTAATTTTGGGACAAACTTTTTAAAAAATCATTGTGTACAGTGAACAAAAATGATCCACAATAATTATCACATTAGTTTAATATGTCGACGAAGTGAATTTCAAGCCAAAAATTTCGAAAGAACGCATCATTTGTAATGATATAATATATAAATTTTTTAAAGATCTTCTGAATGCGTTGCGCTTAAGACAAAAAACTAAAATTACAACCATTAGTCTTCCAATATGGCTGCTAATATTCTCAAATCTGGGATAACATCTTAGGTTAAGTGCTCAGAAAGGGTTGATATGAAATTTGATTTGGGTTGGTTTCATATGGAAACCTTTTGCAGTTGCATCTGGTGTCTCGCAGGGATCGATCTTAGGGCCCTTACCACTCACTATATTTATCAATGATTTACTTAATAGTCTTATGTTGAATCACCTTTCATCAGATGATCTCAAATTATTTCCTAAAAAGGAGTGGAACTCACCCATTAGAAGGAAGCAAACCCCCCAAAAAAATTGGTAGAGTTTCTAGACCAATGTGCTACCAATTTATAAGAAAAAAAAACTAAATCCTTTCGATATATCACTTGTCTTGAACTCCGAGATACAGTATTATTAATGCAACTTAAATTAACATGTCGGTGTATACGTACATGTTATGCTTAATATGTTTTTACTATATTAATATAATGTAAAGCAAAAATAGTAACCGAGATATAAGTCTGTATCTCTTAACATTTTAATACAATTAAATGTCGAATTTCTGTCTCACACAAAATTTTAGTAAATTGTCTGAAGATGATAGAAACATATCTTTAGACTTGTTCAATAATAAGCGTACAGATAGAGTAAAATCTTTATTAATTAAAAACTAAAAACATAAATCGCAAAAAATTTCTCAGTTGCCGCTGTATTCTCCAACTATTAGGGTAGCTTCATTGCTAGACACGCTACGAAAGTAAGAACATGGAATGATAAAACTACTTATAAAGTTTAATTTTTACGACTTCCTGGTGCTGCTCAGATTTTAAATAAATTATAAAGTCACCCTAAATATAAGCTGGCATGGAAAGATAATTTGTAATTTAATAAGCTTTTTTATGGTACGATGTTAATACCGCACGTAGTATTTTGCTTTGTTTAAAATTTGATATGCCTTATTAGATACACAGCTACCGTAGAATTTGTATATTAGGTTTAAATATTCGCAGAAAAAATATTTTCAGATAAAATTATTATAATTCTTGATACAGATCGTCGATTAAACGTCTGCATTCTTTAACGGGAAGGAATTAGACTTTATTAAGGATAACTGTCCAGTTCATAGTGCACATGTAGTTCTTTATTGGTTTGAAGTAAATAATATAATAATTAGCAAAATATAAAACCACCGCAAAGTGGATTAATTATTATGAAAATAAAAAGGTAGTAAATTAAATACTACGGTATACTAAAAATACCACTAATTCCTGTAAAAGTAACTTAATTCATTGCCACCCATCAAGGTACACAATGTGCGTTTCCAAAGCGATTGAAAATAATGCCCTAAAACTTGCGACATACGTCTTCAATCGGAAAACGCAAACAAAAGTCCCCCTCAGCAGACAGATTAATCCTATAGAAAGGACGACAGTGCAGAGTATCACCAGCCGCAGACTAGTTTCGAGGTTGTTAGCTCTTATCAGTACGGCATAGGCGAATATACGGCAACACTACATTGTTCTCCAGTTGATACAAGCGATAACGTCCGCAATTTGTGAATGGCCACCAGATGGAACCGTCCGATGTTGGGTATTAAATTAATCATCTCGATGTGTAGAATAACAATTTATCACAAATATTCGTACTATGGTTAAAGAAAATGACATTTTCTGTGAAGTATTTCGATTTAAAATGTAAAACTCTGATTACCATATTAAATACACCAAGTGTATTTTGATCTGGTACGCTATAAATTGAAATATCTTACTTCAAATGCGATTGTTTCAACCTTAGTACAAAATTTTGGATAAATTATTATTCTATACATCGAGACGATTAATTTGATACCCAACATCGCATAATTTGGAAGACCTGAAGTAGAAGCAGAAAATGGCTATTTTTGTTGCCGATTCTGATAAATTGTTAATAACAAATGACGCACAGGATCTTTGAAGTGCAAAATTTTTTGGGTACTCCTTAGCACCTCCCCAACAGGATCTAACCATAAAATTGCTCATGGAAAAAGTTCCACATCAAATCCTATTTTGACTGCATTATTTATTATATATGAAGTAGATATAAATTATTCATCTTACCTATTTTGTTATTTATTTTTTAATTTGCTCCCTTGCAAGAGGAGATTGTATTCTTCGTGAAATTTCTTTCATGTGCGACCCGGCCTTGTTCCATCTAGCTTTTCAACTGTCACGGTGCTTCGCGTCGTGAATGATTGGCTAACATGGGCCATGAGTACCAGGGAAGGACAAATGTACAATTTTAATTATAAAATAAATCTATGTTATATTGTGTTGTGTTGTATTGTATTTGATTGCATTGGACTGGATTGTATTGGATTGGATTATATTGGATTGGACTAGATTAGATTGAATTACATTGGATTGGATTGGGTTGAATTGGATTGGACTGGATTAGATTGGATTGCATTACATTGGATTGGATTGGGTTGAATTGGATTGGACTGGATTAGATTGGATTGCATTACATTGGGTTGTTTTGTGATGTGTTGTGTTGTATTGTTCTGTAATGTGTTGCATTGCATTGCATTGTTTTGTATTGTATTCTATCGTATCGTATATTGTATTGTATCGTATCGTATTGTATTTTAATGTATAGTCTCTAGTACCAATCAGATTTTAGTGTCAATTTACATTCAATTAACACCTGTCTGGAGGCTTCTTTTGTCATATGCCGACAAAAACTTTTCCTCTAATTGACTGTTTTATCCGGCGGCTTTCTTTGAAATACACCGACAGAGACACTCCACATAATTAACAGGCATCCGACGGCTTTCTTTACCATGTGCCGACAAAGAGCCCTCATCACATCTGATCACTGATCATTGCTCCTGCTGCATTTCGCTCCAAGCTCCCCCACCACACACCTGATCACTGCTCCGCTCCAGCTTAGAGGTTGTCTTATTTCCTATCTACTTGAGTTGCTGTTAATTAAAAATTTTTGACTTGCGAATCGGATGATTTTTGACGTCCAGTGGATTTATAATCTACATGGCCTATGCGGCAGCAAGAGACTGTCCTTATCCCGAGCACACTGCTATAGCAAAGTGATAATAACAATGTCAAAAGGAGACATTCCTTAAATTTCACCATAATCGACAAACTTCTACAGAAACTGCGGTGGTAACGTGCCACGTATTACGTATTATAATTAAACAAGCAATAGAACTGCACCGGGATTATGAAGACATTAGCGTAGATGCATAATACGTAATACATTAGAGCGTTAAAGTTCTAATGGCTATTATTTCAGCAGAATACGTGTTTGAAACTTTGATTAAAGGGTTATATTACTTAACCGAACTTTATATGCCCCACACTTACTTTGAGTTATTTTTATTCCTCTCATACTCATCTTAAAGATGCATGTGAATTTTTCTAAAGGCAATAATAGTCTGGCGAATATATATTTCCACCTCCGGCATATAGAAAATGTTTTTAAACTACTATGGCGGTTCGCTGATAAAATATGTAGAAGAAATTGGCCATTACCTTAAAGACCATTGCATGTCTCAGTAGAAATTGTTTCAGGAAGGCATATAACATATTACCGATAAATTTCCTTTTTCTTTAACTATTTCTGTAGCCAAGTTATGGACGTTGCAGCATAAAAATTCCCATTCTCTTTATAAGTACAGTTTTAGATTCAACGATATCTTCAGTTTCATAGTTATGTACTACGCGAAATTACGTTTTATTGATAATTTGTAGTATGTAGATAAAACCGGAAATTACTATAAATAAATTATGGCTAAAAGTGGTGAAATGATCGGTAGGTATATGTATATTGTATGTTGGTTTGTATAAAGGATGATAATATAATAATACATAATAATATAATATATATACTTTTATATAAACTGACAACGAACTTTACTTTAGTCAATGGCACTTTCTACGGAACGAAAAAATTTCATTGACCCTTAATGCAGGGAACTAGAAAAACTTGATATTATAGAAAATGTCACAGTCCAGTAAGAACCAACGGGGAGGTGTGAGTAGTTTTTGTCAGGATGGGAAAGGAAAAGGTAAGGTAGGACGTTAGAATAAATTTAACAGTAATCATATTAATAACATAATTATAATATATGTGTTGTTAAAAACGATAAAAATAAAACATATTCTCATTAAAGCGCTATCCACTATCAAACAAAACAGAATTAAAGTCGGGGCAAGAATTCAGGCGATGCACGTCACGAGTGGCGTAATTGAAAACATTTCAATGCCAACATAATTTTAAAGTTTTAATTACATTAAAAAGAGTAATTCTTGACACCAAATTATTAAGCTTTTTCAGAAATAAGCACAGTTCAATGTGGCTTCATAATCCTTAGCATTTTTGTCTTATTTTTAGAAATAGAAGTTAATTAAATCGTATTTCGTCGCGAAAGGTTGGTAGTATAAATTTACTAAATTTACAAAAGAACCGATATTTTAAATCGATTTACCGTCGATTTTATTGATTTGAATTGTTTTATTGTTGATTTGATTCTCTCGTGCTTTTAATTAATTGTTGTTTCCTTGTTTTATTTACCATCAGTTCTTTTCAGAACTAATAAAATTGTATTATTAGTGTTATTCTGGTAAGTGGAGCAAGATTTATTTGTGTGAAAACAAATTAATGCATTATATTTTTAGGTTACCTGTCAAAATGCCGAAGGCATTTAGTAAAAATATCCAGGAATTAATTTGTTCTTTAATAAATTATTTTGAGAGAGAACGTGATGCCGGTGGACCACTGTTACCATTAACTGCTGTAAGAGAGGCAAGTATAATTCCAGAAGTTAAATATATATCATAACATAACCTGTAAATTTCAGAGAGTTGCTAATGCTTTAAACATAAGTTTGAGTGCTGTTAGCAACGTTTCCAAAAAATGCAGACTAGGGAAGCTTTAGGTAGCCCTAAAAGAACTGGACCAACAACAAAGCCTGTATGCGACATTGATAACTTTGACCAAGCAGCAATTCGAAATGTTATTTATGAAATGTACAGAAACAGTGAGTATTTATTAAAATAACGTATGGAAATATTTATTAAAGTATTTATTATTGTTTTAGATCAACATATTACTAGGCAATCGCTTTTAGAGCTGTTGATTGAACGGGACATTTACAAAGGAAGTTTGAGTAGCTTGGGCAAAATATTGAAAAAAATAGGTTTCAAATTTCTAAAAGATAATCCACGTAGAGGATTAATGGAACTGCCAAATATTGTTTTCAGCCGCGTCACTTTTTTGCAGAAATATGTAAAAAATATTTCATTGGGGTATCCTCGACAATTTGTGTATTTAGATGAGACGTGGATCTTTGAGTATGGTTCTGTACAAAGATCATGGCAAGATGGAAATAAAGAAAGCGTGAAAAATACCAAAACTGAAGGGAAAAGATGTGTAAATGTCTGTTTTTTGCCATAAATGAGTTTTACATACAGAGGATTTAAAAAAAATGTATTTGTTTGTACTTTACACGTACAATCACAGAAAAATATACAATGTAGCTAAAATTCGTTTCTGAAATATATAATAAATTTATTAAATATAAATTTATTTATTATTAATGTAGAAATATATTTTTATATTTTTAAGTTTGTTATACTTCATGCTGGAAATGAAAATGGTTTTATTCCTGGGGCATCATTATTATTTTCGTCATCAACAAAAAATCCTGATTATCATGGTGAGATGAACAAAACAAATTTTTTGAAATGGTTTGAACACCAGCAGTTATTAAAACATTTGGAAGAACCGTTTTTAATAATCATGGATAATGCTAGTTATCACAGTAGTTTTGTGGATAAAATTCCAAATTCAAGTTGGACAAAAGTCGATATTATATCCTGGCTACAAAACAGAAATATTGATAATGAAGAAGGAATGCTTAAAGTACAATTACTTGAGTTGGTGGCACAGTAAGTGATTTATTATATATTTAGAGATTTAGTGCGAGTAAAAAGTGCACAGCCTTTTAACTCTTCTGGGTACGTATGTACACTCGATTCAGTATACATATCATAACTAATTTTATCAGATACTTCTGGTTATTTTCATTTATTAATTTATAGAGTCCAGGGACAGAAATTGTAATTTGTAGTAATAATATTGTCTTCCTATACTCTTCTAATACCCATATGAATTTATATTTATGTATTAACAAATCTTATTTTTATAGAAATAAACCGCCCAAGGAATATGATAAGTTGGCACAACAATACGGCCATGAGGTCCTCAGACTTCCACCATATCATTGTATGTTCCAGCCAATTGAAAAAGTTTGGGGCATAGCAAAAACATATTATAATAAATATAATGGGAGAGATGGTAATGGTGTGGAAAAAGTGATAAATATGTGGATGGAAGCATTAGATACTATTTCCCCAGAAATTTGGTCAAACACTATTAAAAACAGAAATAAGGAAATACAAAAATATTGGGACAGGGAAGTGGCTTTTTGTCAGAGAAGATATTATCCATCCCGTTATTATTAATTTAAATGGATCCGATACAGACGACAGTTCAGACGAAGATGGAAATATGTGAATGGTTTCAATTTGCTTAAATATGTAAATGTTTTTTCTCTTATCAAGAATAGTAAATAACTAAAAAATGTATAATGGTTTAATATCGTAGTAATTTTATTTAATTAGCAGAATTTAATTATAATTATGATTGTACTATAATATATATTATTAAACTCATTGACCAGTTATTAAATAAAGTTCATTTGAGAAGTTATTTATAATCTATTTTTATTCCAAATTTTGATAGATTTTTGTTGTATGTATTGTGGGCTGCAGACGTTGCAGTTATCACAGGCACAGCATAAAGCTTTATGCTGTGTCACAATTCACCATTTTAATGATACATTTTCAGTTGTGGCAATACAATTTGCATGGACCTGAATTGGGGGTTGCAGCTATTTCAGGTGCAGTCGCTTTGTTTAATTTCATATAATTATAATAATTTTGTCGATCTGTGACGTGAATCGCCTGAATTCTTGCCCCGACTATAGTTATGTTATTTTATAAAAATAAAACCTCTATTAAAGTAAGAAAGTATAAATAATAATAAAAGAAATGTTCATAGTTTCGAGAGAAAAAAATGGTTACATGGTAACGGAGTCATCAGTAAGCTCATTACTAGCATTTCCTACCTGAATAACAATAGGCTCTAAGGATGGCAAAATGGGACACTCTTTTTCTTTCTTTATGACGTGATTCACGGATTTTTTTGATATGTCGATCTTGTCTAAATCGGATATTACAGTTCTATTATTATCTAGAATTACAGCGCTTAGTTAAGTCGTATTCTGATTGCATTTTCTCAACTGGTGTTTTACACTGCCCCGAATGAATTCTATTGGGTTAAATATGCTATAATTATAATATGCAGGTAAACGTAACAATGTATGGCCATGTGTTTCGCAGATATGCTCAGCAACATATTATCTTTTAAAACCATATTCTTTGATGGTCCGTGGTTAAGTGTGTATGTTTTAAACCGCCATCACAAATCCCTTGACGTAATAATATCCCCGTATATACGTTCCTAATTAAGAGAAAAAAAATGAAAATTGAAAAAAGAGGAAAGAAGAAGAAACAAAAAGCAAATATAAAATAATAATAATAATAATTAGAAGGAGAAAATAAAGTGAATGGAACGAAAAATAAAGACAACAAAGAGAAAAGCAAAGAGAGCTTTCTAAATAAAAAGGTATAAGGTGCAACGTAAGCATTAAATTGTAAACTCTATATAAAGATACTAATTTGTAAAATTGTAATTGTATTACTTAAATCACTTATTTAGAATCTGGGACATTCATATTACACGCGTATGTGTATATATGTACGCACAAGGAAAGAAACGTAGTAAATCTATAAGGATGTAACGCAAGTTATCCGAAAAATGTTAACCATACATGCACCTTTAAATAAGAAGTCGGTTTCTTGAAAAAAAAGTAATAAGAGTCCAACACAGAAAAAGATACAAATTGTTAAAGTTTCAAATTAATGAAAATTTTTCTTGGTCACTGATGAAGCTATTTTTACGCGTAATGGAATAACCAATCTACATAATATGCACGTTTAAACCATTGAGAATCCTCATCAAGTAGTTCAGAATCACTTTGAACATCGATGAACGCCTAATTGGTCCGTACATATTGCTAAATCAGATGGATAGTCTGCAATATCTGGAAGTTCCCCGTAATGATCTTATTGGTCTTCTTGAAGATATGCCCTTGGAGGTCCGAAGTCGGATGTGGTTTTCACATGATGATGCGCCCCCAAATTATCGGTTAATAGTCCGAGGTTACTTGACCCAATTAAACGGAATACGTTGGATCCGGTGGGGTGGACTTGTAGCTTGGCCTCCGCGGTCCCCGGATCTAAATCATCTTGACTTCCTTTTGTGGGGATATTTAAAAAATGAAGTCTACCAAACTGAAGTTGACAATATCGATGTATTACGTGAACGTATCACAATAGCTGTCCGTAATCTGCGTCTTCGGTAACAGCAGGAAGATAGAACACTTCAGCTAGTGTGACAAAATTGGATTAGACGGGTTCAGGTGTGCTTGAATGTCGATGGACAGAACTTTCAATAGTTTTCATGGAAATAATACATTATTTTTACATTTCCATTAATTTTAACAATTTGTATCTTTTTTTGTGTTGGACTTTTATTAAATTTTTCTACGTACTCTCTTGGCTATGGCATTATTTAAAGAATTTGAGACAAGTTCCTTTTATATGATTGTTTATTATTATTAAAAACATTGTAAAGCGTAATATGAAATTTCAATTACATTGCGCGAATGTCCAAGCAGCATTAGCCATCTTCTATTCTGTAGATTGTAGATAGATAGATAATACATCGCTCTCTCGCCACCAACTTAATTAAAACTTGGTGCGGATTTTATCTACACTATTTGATTTTATTGATAATAAATGGCTAAATTTTGAATCCCGCTGGTACTGTCATGGCATTTCGGCTGGAATATTAACTATAACTATCTCATCATATTTGCAAACAACTAAATTTTTATAATATTAAAATTGTATTTTCCAATTAAATTATTTTTAAATACAAAATAAAAGATGGAGGGCTTATGAGGTCAAATAATTAAAGAAAGTGAGTTAGTGCCTTATTCCTCAAAAAAAAAACAACAATGGAGCTACGGACACGTGTTTCGGAGTTACTGCTCCTCATCAGCGCCAGCGTAGCGTAGCTTAGCGAATATATCTTAGGTGAGCAAAACTATTAAAGGTAGGACAATACAGTACACAGTACTCCATTTGCACTTTCATACCTCATGTGCCACATTTTGGACCACAAATGAGAGCAGTCGGTAAGTGGAGCCCTATGTGTACTGCTCTATTTCCACCTGGCAAATATAAAATAAAAGATGGAGGGCTTATGAGGTCAAATAATTAAAGAAAAAATGTTAGTACCTTACTCACTTTCTTTAAATTCTTTTTGTCATAAAAAAATTCGGAAAGTATTTATCGCATGTAATTACGACAAGGACCACTGAATAGCATTTATAGAGACGCCTATTAAAAAAAAATTGGATCATTAGAATCGGAGATATCAATTCCTTATTTAACCGACTGCAAACCTATTAACATTTTTGTACTAAATTTAGACTGTAGCAAGTTCAAAGTTTTCGAAGACGTAAAATTCTTTTCAAAGCCACTATTAAAAGACTTAGATGATTCTTGTATTTAAACAACGACAAAAAGAATATACTATACTTACAAACATCAACACTCGGATTATATTTCCTTTAATATATGATAGATTACAAACTATTTTTTCTTATCGTCTAAAAACAGTAAAAGTTTTGTCAAAGGATAAAAATTTTAAAGGAGCTACAGTGCCCTAATAAAAACGTTAAAGTTGAAAGCTAGCGGTCGGGTGTGGTAGGGTGATGTAAAATCGAAATTAAAAGAGCCGTAACTTTTCAAGTAACTTTAGGCCAATATTCACTGACGCATAGGTAATGGGCCGATAAATCATCAAGTCTATCGGTCATGGGCAGCTCTTAAAGCTCAGGAGCTTTCCCTCATTCACAAACTTTAAGAGCAATAATAAATCTTGAAGCTTACAGAAACCTGAAGACTTTCGTTAAATAATGCAAATGCAGTCTTTAACATGCATATTAGTGAGGAATAAAATTGATGACGGTGTCTAAAATTCTATTTGTTTTCCACTAGAATTCACCATTTATTGCTCGCGGTATGCCTCGGAACTTGAATTTTATAACTTTGTGAACTCTAGCGTCGACAAGTGTATTTTAAAATTTAATACAGTTTTTCATAGTAGACTGAAGCCCATAGTCATTTCTTTGATGAATATTTCAGGGATGATATTTTCTCTCGTCTGTTCTCTTCTCCTCTGTTAGACACGTTTTTTGTTGAAAGACAAATAAAGAGTCATCTGTATAAAGAAATGAATGCTCATAAATTCCGCAAAATACATCTAGCACGCCTGATAAAACACGTTATATTCTTCAGGGTGGACAACAAAAAACAACATTTTATTTTTTATATAGTTTTTAGTTTTGAATACAAATAGATTTTTAATATGTTAAGAGGTAGATGGAGCTGCGCTATAAAGAATTTTTTGGATGACAGGAACTTAGAAATGTTATATATGTTGACGAGAATTTAATTTCAATTAGATTTCTTTATATATAAAAAAAATCGAAAATCCAACCATTTCCGAGACATTTAGGTTTAAAATATTTAATTTCTGGAAAACTAAAATCGTCGTAACTTTTACATTAAATTTTAGACGATAGTTTCAAATTTTCATTATAGAAAGATAATGTGAATAACACACCACAGGTAATTACGACCCCCTTTATCCCGGAAGGCTCTAGAAGAAAATTGTGTGGGAGGGGGCTACACATTTAGAGACAAGGGACACACACCCAATATCCGTGTATAGTGGAAAAATCCCTCTCACAGTATTTTCCACTGCCACGACCGGGGATCGAACCCGGAACTTTTGGGTGAGAGGCAAATGCGCTCACCTCTCGACCACCAGTCATACTAATATGATAAATTTTTTTACAACTTCCAACCGGAAATTACATTTATTACAATTATAAAACGCCCGCCCCTGTATTTTATTAAACAATATTGAATAAAAATATATTCCATGCATTTTTCCAGTGCAATCATAGCAGCAATAGAATAAATTTTAACGTGAGAGAAAAAAACATTTTATATTGATTACGTTCATCTAAACGAAATAAAACGACTTTATAGGCAAAATGCATTCATAGGTGCCTTTGGAATTAGTTATAAACAATACTGATAATATTGACATTGCTTTAGACATTGTTTTAGTTTTCGATTTTTGTGTATTTATTTATTGTATTTTGTTAAGTTGTTATAAAACATTGTACTTTATACAAACCGGGATAAATTAAATATTGTTTTAATTTATGAAAATTGCCGTAAAAATGCTTCTGTAACTGTGGTTTTATATGACCATTTTCCTTAGACACCAAAGTCTCATCGAAAAACTTTGATCTAAAACGGACGAGATAAATCGGATTCCAGACAAGATTTGGGTAAATGTTGGTATGGTATTATTTAAAATTTTTGCAAAAATATTTACCTATGCTATTGAATAATTTACCAGTTCAATTAGATATTACGTGGTTTCACCAAGATGGCGCTGACCCACATAATAGCAACATTGTGGTAAATTATTTAAACCAAACATATCCAGGAAGATGGATTGATACAAATGGGGTACTCAGGTGGCCAGATAAATCTCCTGATATTACTCTATTGGATTTATATTTGTAGGGTTATCTAAAAAGTGAGGTTTGTCTAGTAGAACTTATAGATCTCGTGATATTTGAAAAAACTGATAGAAAACGCGTTCTAAAAAATTTCATTGTTTGAATTAACAAGACGCCGAACTCAACGAAACTGCAAAACAAATGTGGTGAGAACTCAACTTGGCCCCCTGAACAAATTAAAATAGAAAAACAGTCTTGACCAGACAATTCACATTTTGTATTTTTCAAGTCCTAGTTTGGCCCCACTAATGGTTTAAATTAGACACTGAAGGAGTTGTACTAATGACGTACTATATAATGCTTCTAGTACGAAACATGATGTACTCAATTTTTCTTATTGGTCGGGATAGCTTGATAAACTTTTTACTTACCGCTGGTCCTATTTAGTCCGTATCTGAAAAAAATAATTTCAACATTAATTATTTTTATTATTCCTATGAAATTAAAAAATCGCTTAAAATTAATTTTTGTTTATAATCTGGACTATGAAATAATAATTTTTTACGAAAGCTAGATTTTAAATTTTGAAAAGTCTTTTCTCGTCTCTCATCCCATTTCTATCTAACACCTTTTCTTCACAATTGCACCAATGGTAACTATTTTTCTGATAATTTACTAATTAATAAATCGTTTATAATAATTTAAAATTACCAATATTACCAAGAAATCCCCTTAAAGTTCTTAAGTTTTTCGGTCTATGATAATTTTTTATCACATCTAACCTAGCTTCATTTATTTTTATCCCCTTTGGATTTATCTCGTACCCTAAATATTGAACTTGTATTGAAAAGAATTGACAGTTTTGTATATTTAACTTTAATCCTGCGTCATTTAATGCTGTCAAAATTATTTCTATATATTTATAATGTTTTTCTTCATTTTCAGAATATATTAATATATCGTCGATATAGAGAATAAAAAAATCCTCATATTGGTTTCAATTTACCTGTGAAGCTCTTATCAATGCACCCGATGAAGATTGCAGTCCAAATAGTACTATAAAATTGGTAAATATTACCTTCTACACTAAAATCTGCATGTAAACTTTGTTGAATTTACATTTAACGGAATTTTTTAAATAAATAAGTAATTTAGAATAAAATATAATCAGTTCTTAACCTTCCAATGATGCTCTCTTATTGTTACTGGTTTATCATAATGGGACTTGTTATTTCATTTACCTTTCTAGCGTCAAGACAAAGTCTGATGGACTCATCTTTCTTTTTAACCACTACTATTGAATTTACAAAATTTGTAGTTGAACGTTCAATTATACCTTGTTTTAACATCTGCTCTATTTCATTTGTAACTTGTTTTAGATACATATGGAATTGAATATGTTCTTGAATTATAAGGCATAGCTTCGTTTACTTGTAGTGAATGTTCGTATATATCTGTTATACGTGCTTGATCATTATACAATTCATCACACTTTCCTAAAATTTCAGTAACTTTCATCAAATAATTGTCAGAACATATAACTTTGTTTATTTTATTCATTTTAATATTTATTTCATTTGTCATAACCTCATCTTCATCTGGGCTGATTTTTAATTTATAATAATTTATTTATAATTCTTTCATACTTAACATTATTATACAAATCTTCTTTTATACATTTTAGGTTATATTTACCTCCTTATTTTGTAGGTCTACGATCGTCCCATTTTGACTAAGAAAGTAATTCCCTAACGATATATTTAAATTATTCATCCATGGCATTATTATAAAATTATGATTTATCATTTTATTATCAAATTTAATATGAACATTCAATATTTTGTTTCACTCTGCAATTTTGTTCCCATTAGTGGTTTGCAAATAAATTTTTTTAGTTTTTAAAATGTATTTTTTGAATTTAGTGAAATATTTTTCAACAATTTCGTTACTTATAAGGCTAACTTCCGCCCTAATATCAATTAGTGCAATCATTTTTATATTATTACATTCAATATGTATAAAAGGTAATTTATTGTTTAGTATGATTTTTGGGCATTGGATTTTTATCCATTAGCCAATAGTATATTTTCTCTTTAATTTCTCAAACTAACCTAACAAAACGACCGTATTAAATAGTTTTATGTTGTTTCAAAATTTAACCAAAATTCTATAAATATGAATATTATGAAGGGACAATAGATAAACGGCATTAGTTGGAAGAGGTACATTAATATCAACTAAGCTTTTTATCATAGCGTTGGTAGCTATTTGGTGGTTCTTGCAATTAAAGAAAATATGGTCCAGATCACCTATAATGCCGCATGTGCTACAAGTATCTGTATCAAGTACTACAATAATTCTATTTAAATGTTCTTGGTAGCAAGCGTGGCCGATCCTTATTCTACAAATTGTAGTGATGAATCAGGGAATTAAGGGCATTAATACTCTTATACCATGGTGATCTAGGAAACTGGTCTACAACTTGGGCATATTGGCTTATTGGTATTGTTTAGTATAGTTTCCGCATTTTGTTCAAATATAATGAATTCTTTTGGGTGCTGATAATTAGAATCCATTTTATAATTTTGGCTGCAAAAATTGTCTCTTGTGCACTGGTTTCCACAATTGCTTTCGTTATTTAATTTATTCTTCTTCTCTTTATCTTCTTTATTTCCTGTTCTGGTCTTCTTGAATATTCCCTTGTTTGTTTTTGATCATTTTGTCTCTGACCCTGATATCTATTTTGATTTTTGTTGTCATTACAGTTTCCTCCATTGTCATTATAATTACTATTGTAGTTTCCATTTTGAAGTAGTTTCTTCCGGGTCTTGCCGTGGTCGTCGAACTTGGCTTGATTCTAAAGACGTCTTTAGAATCCTTCTGAAGAAGCTGACAGGATGATCAGCGATCCGGAAGAAACTACTTCGTTAGACAACGGCCGTGAAAATCTGTATTCTACTAGTTTCCATTTTGTCCATATCTGTTTCTGTACATAGTCTGAACGGTATATCAAGTGATTTTAAAATTGTCATGCGTTAGTTTGTTAATAACATTTCTTTCTCTTGTCAGTAGTAACAATTTAGAAGATACGCAGATAAAGGCCAACATTTAAAACGGCATAACCAGTGGCTCAGTGGTTATGAGGAGCTTAGGGGTCAAATTCTAGTTACGCAATAGATGCTTAATATTGTTTCTCGTGAGTTGCCCAGAGGGTAACAGTGAATTACACCAGGTTTGTGTGTGAGACAACATGGCTAATCGCTGTTATTTCCCCTGAGTTAGAGGCTTCTGCAGGAGATGGCAATGTGTTAACGAAAAATAGTTATTGTGTCTGTATATACGTGTCTCCTGGTCGGATAGTGGAGTGGCTAATGCTAAATCCCGTCAGGACGTTAATCTTAATAAGGCCATTAAGAACCATACGGTGTAGAAATAACGCTAAAGTCACCAAGTACCACAGCAACAACAAATATCTTGGGGATTCGCCTAACGGATCCATTAATATGAGGAATATGAGGCAACCACTTGACTTCATTGCCGCTAAATTGTATAGCGCATATTTGGTCATTGGTAACTCAATAACCAGCGTAAATATAGAAAGTATATTATTTTACAATGCATGCGTTTATAGTGGGCTCACATATGGGACTGTTACCTGAGCATCTACAATGGAAATTGATAGATATGTATGTAATGCAACTTGATAGCATTTGAGAAAAAAATATTTAGCATTAGAAGAAGTTAAGCTCTACTTCAAAAGAGTTGAATACATCATGAGACATGTTGGTGTTAAGAGTTCTTCATCGAGTCTATGTTAAAATGGTGATATAATATTCCCAGACAGCTCGCAAACAATTTTTAAAGCATGCGTTAGATTCATAATAAACATTTAAAGTCACACACAATAGGAACCGACAATATTACTGTACAGCGTGGGAAACTAAGGATCGACCATATCTCAGAAACCAAACATAGCACAAGTTGAAGGAAAAAATTACCTTAAAAAAGTGACTCTGAAAAATTGCTGGAAAATATTTTCGAGTTTCTAAAATGGCTGTCAGGTGGCGTGACAGCCATAACTGAAGCTAAAATTAGGTTTTTCTCCGTATTTTACTGAATTAAGTGGTATTGAAAATATATGCATCGTAATTCCGAGACAATTTCGAATCTAATTTTCTATCCGGTCATGTCTGTTACGCCCCCTAGCGGCTATTTTAGAAACCCTAAAATATTTTTCAACATTTTTTCAGGCTCACATCATTTATTTGTCTCAAAATAGAGTTCATGCAATACAAAATATTTTTTCGCAAAGTAATATACTAAATATATACCTAATATCTCTATAAAGTGTAATTTTATGAGCCGCCTGGGCAACAGGCTGCGTATGCGTACTGAAAAGCCTGATTACATAATATAATGAAATATAGATAAGATAAACAAAATATAAATTTTCGAGAGTATACGTGTAGGGGTACAAGGAGGGAGAGAGATACAATCATACAATACATTCAGACGACGAGGTGGTGACTTGATGGCGAAAGTTATCACTTGAAGCAACAAAAGGAGGAGACATAGAAAAACCACGAGAACATTTATATATACGTATAGATACTATTTTATACTTAAGGCTTTATTTGTGTTTATAAATGTTTTTAAAATTTTCAAAATTATTGTCTACAAATGCTTTTATTTCTATTTTTACTTTCTTTAGATTTAAGTTATTAGCTTGCTTCAGTTTTTTAGTTTTGGAGGTAGAAGGTTGAATAATTTTGGGCCTTATTGTAAATACTTCTGTTTCTGAAAATAGTGAAGTTGATGAATTTTTTTTTTCCTTTTTAAACGTTATTTTTAGAATTGTTTTCTGCACTACATTAAGATTATTTAAGAACTGATCATACATGCCACCCCATACAGCAATACAATAGTTTAATATCGATTCTACCGGAGCATTATATACAATTAATAGATTTTTTCAATACATCGCGCAATAGATAAAATTTATGAAACAATCTCTCTAATAAGTCTAATATTTAAATAAGTGACATGCTCTTTCCACTTTAGGTGATGGTCGATCATGACACCTAGATATTTAATATTATTAGCTTTTTCAATAGATTGACAGACACAGTCCTAACTTTTATTATAAGAATTTCCATTAATCACCAGGGTATCCTGATTTGGGTGTCCATCCGCTGTGGTTGAAAAAGTTAGAAATTTCGTTTTATCTATATTTAGACTTAAGAGATTTGAACTAAGTCAGTTTTTTATTTTTTTTAAAGATATTGCTGCGTCTTGGTAAATCGTATTCCAAGAGTCAGCATAAGATATAACTTCATCATTAATCTGTAGTTTTAGTAAGTTATTTATATAAATTAGAAATAATATTGACCCCATCACTGCCCCTTGAGGGATGCCCTTGGTGACAACTAGTGGGTCACTTATAGCTTCATTTATTTTAACGCGCTGCTGACTATATGATAAATAACTACTGAGTACTTCAAGGGGCACACCTCTTACTCCAATAGATTCAAATTTTGACAACAATAATTGAGGGTCTATGGTGTCAAATGCTAAGTCTAGGAATACCGATAAACATTTCTTGTTTTCATTTACCGCCTTTATGATAGCACTAGTTAACTGTGTAGTCGCATTCTCTGTTGAAACATTTTTCTAAAACCAAATTTATTTGTAGATAAGATTTTATGTCTGTTAGGTGGTTCATTAATCTACATTTTAAGCAGTGTTCAAATAATTTTACGAAATTATTTATAACAGATATAGGACTATAGTTGGTTAAAAATTTTTTGTCACCTGATTTAAATACAGGGGTTACTATGAATTCCTTAAATTGTTTCGGATATTTACCTTTCAGAAATATTAAATTAAATATATGCATTAACGGGATTTATTATAAATGTGTGATACTTTTTTATGAATATCGTAGATATACCGTCTGGCCCATATGCAGCATTATATTTTAAATCATTTATATATTGAATTAGTTCATTTTTATTTACCGGCGCAAGAAATAGTGTATCCCTTATAGGTTCTTGTAGCTACGGCTCCATTGTGTTGTCATTTGGTATATTATTCGGCAATTCATTCCCAATATTAATAAAAAATGTTTCGAATAAATTCAATTTGTCTGGATCATTTGTTAATTCTACAATTATTTTTGTCCGCTATTATGTATTGTTCATTTTTTTTTCGGTTCAGTATTCGTTGCATCAGTGATGATTTTCCATACTTTTTTATAATTATTGTTTGAATTTTTAAATCCATTTTTATAATAGTCATTTTTTGTATCCCTAATAATATTTTTTAGTACATTTCTATAGCGATTGTAATCAGTATTTAGTTCAACACTGTAGGACCTTAATAATCTTTTTTTTAACTGGCCTCTATACCTTATGGAATTTAGATCAGCGGTAGTCATCCATTGCTGACGTTTCTATTTTTTAGTTTTTTAGTATAAGTATTTATTTTAATATTACTTTGTAATTTATTAATAAAATTGTCGTAAGCAAATTCAAGGTCAACTGTTTGAAGAACATCTGCCCATGTTTCATTAGAAAGCCACTCTTCAATTTTGTGAAAATTTACAATTTTAATATATTAACAGTATGTGCTTCCGCTAAACAATGATTTCTTTAGGTAACAGACAAAGCAATAGCAAAATAATCTGTTAAAAATGTTTGGAACATCATAGAGTTTAATTTTAGTTTTTTATTCAAGTTGGATTTATTGAAAATAAAGATGTGATCTAATATGCTATTACTATTTTCTGTTGCCGTGTTAGCTTGTTTATATAAGAGATAAAACCAAATTGTCCCAATGTACATAGATAAGAATTTACGTTGTTGCCCTCTTTATTTAATAAATTTATGTTTATATCACCCACATAAATTTCAACATCATTTTTAAGCAATATTTTCCCTAAACTTGTGCGAAGATTGGTTTCTGAGATATGGCCGACTTTCATCCTTAGTTGTCCACTGTGCACATATGTTAAAATATTGTTTGTCAATTCATTATTTTATATTATTTGAATCATAGGACTTTCAATAAAAATGTTGCGTGTAATATGATAATACACGCATTTATATAGAATTCACATGTTCAGTAAGGGTATATGAACACAAAACCAGCCGTGAATACAAATAAGCCAAAATAGGATCATATCAATAATAATTATTCATCTTACAATTCATCCATCAGGGCTAAATATGTTTCGTGATTCATTACGGTTAGGAAGTTGGTATTAAAATTGCAAAGGTGTTAAAATATAGACTGACGTTTCCGGGTGTTCCTTCACAGCTCATTTCCTGCCAAGTATTCAGCAGAAACGGAGAGGAGAATAGGGATAGCAGGATAGTTTTATCAATAACATTAAGTAATTGCTTATGCGTATCACATTGCCCTATATATTATTCCTAATATACTCCATTTCTAGCCCTAAAAACCCTTGCAAAGTTATAGGGGAGAATCTGAATTTTCCTTACGAGCTAGATTTGAATTGGGTCATACTTGATATTGTGCAAGTAATTAACTAGTGTACATGATTTGGTTTTATTGAAAATTTTAAATAGTTCAAATGCACTAAAGGAAACGGTATTTTCAAATTTGTTGCAAAATTTAAAAGGCACGGTCGTGAGCAAAAAGAAATAGGACAAGTCTTATAACGGTATTTTGCTAAAATCTAGTTGTGTACATCTAACTTTAATTTTTGTGACATTATCAGTTAGTTGTCATAATTTATTGCAAATGTGCAAAAAACTAATATGCCTCATATAAGCGATTTAGTTAAATCTGGAGTTATTGCTAAAGCAGAAAATGGATAGCCAATGAGACAAATTGCACTGCGTTATAATATTGACAAAAATTCGGTGTATAACATTTTAAGAAAGTGGAGAATAAACGGTACGATTAGTAGAAATCCTGGATCAGGGCGACGAAGGATATCAATTCAACAACAAGATTTGCAATTGGTAAATGCTTTAATAGAAAATCCATTTTACTCAGTTATTCAGGCTGCTGAAGAAACGAATTTTTCTGGATCAAGTAGTACTAGTCGCTGGCGAGTAAGAGAATCGGAGTTACGCTGTCATGCAGCAACACAGAAATACTTACTTAAATCTGAACATAAAGAAGCTCGAGTAGGATTTGCGCTTGAATTTTTAGCGCATGATGTAAATTTTTGGAACAATATAATCTTTACAGACGAAGAAACTTTCCAGTCAACACACAGCGGTCGTATTCGTGTTTACCGCCCTCTGAATACTCGATTCGATGAGAAATATATATCTAACAATGATAAAAGTGGTAGTTTTTCCATCAATATGTGGGCTTGGATATCGGAACGTGGTCCTGTTGTTTTGTGGCATATTGAGAACGATTTAATAGTGAAACGTATATTAGGATTTTAGTCAATTTTATTATTTCCTAATAATGAGTTAGTATTTCAACAAGACAATTGTTCCGTTCATACTGCTCATACCGTAACTAACTGGTTTCAAGATAACAACACCAATGATCTTAACTGGCCCAGTTATAGTCCAGATCTTAACCCTGTGGAAGAAGTATGGGGACTACTCGTAAGAAGTATCCAAAAACGAAATGTGAGACCATGGAGTGCCGAAGAATTACTGGAAATAGTAAATAATGCATGGGAAAATATTATTAATAATGATTATTGTATAAGGTTATTTCATTCTATGCCAAACAGACTTGTAGAAGTTATAAATAGAAATGGTGCAATAACGAAATATTAATAGTTAATTTATTGTTAAGTAGGATATCCTTTGTCATTTGTTCCAGGATTTCTACTAATCGTACCGTTTATTTTCCTCTTTCTTAAAATGTTACACACCAAATTTTTGTTAATGTTATAACGCAGTGCAATTTGTCTCATTAACCATCCATAATTTACTATAGCAATAACTACAGCATTGAAATAAAAAATAAATTAAAAGTGATATCTGTTTTATTTCGGCTACTCATTACATATTCAAATAGAGACAGATTTATAGTAGAAAAAAAAGTTATCCCATTTTTTTCTGCTCGCGACAGTACATCAATATATAATTTTCATTTTAAGTAAACATTGCTTTTAGATATTTTAAAATAAGAGATTTATTAGAATATTATACGTATATTTCGGCTTTTCAAGCCTTCGCCAAGCACATAGGAAAATGAATATTAAAGTTACAGAGATGGTCATTTGCGCCCAATTTCTAATTTCGGAAATTTTTTAACTATACCTAACCTGATTATGTACTTTATTGCAGAGTTCTTCACTGTTTTACTGTGCTTTTAAACATTGAACGCAATGCTAGAGATTACTTTTTAGGCTTATCCTCATAAGTGAGTACCACCCCAACATTTTGCAGATTTGAGAAATATTTAAGACATTTTGCTAGTCGCTGCTTTAATGTATTTTTTAATTTCTAATTTATCGAGAAGATTGAAGGGCTTACCATCCCTCTTTATATGAAATAAGTTTATATTATCTGTGTTTATAAAATAGCTGATTTCAACGCAATGTACAGACATTCTTATATCATTAAAACATAATATTTTTAGTCGCAAACTCCTTTATAAAATCCTTATTTTACTATAAGGAACGTAACCAGACTGCAACCAACAGCTACACTCTGGACTATGTGCCCCGCCGAGCGCTAAATTATAAGTTACAAGCCTGGCGCGTTAAATGTAATAATTGCGTATTACCATCAAAATGCTAATGCTTTGATTGCAACAAATACCGGCCGAAAAACTGATTCTACTTAAAGGAGCTCTCGTGCCAGTCGTCACACACCACTTGCAGACTGGAGTTTTGAGCTGTTGGCTCTCGTGAGTGCAAGGTAGGGATGTTACAAACGATACGAGGATCCCTTGACTATTTGGTACATCTCGATATCTTTACGATAGCGGCATGTAAAATAGTAAGCAAGCGCCATCTAGCGATACAGTGTCTATAGCAATCGAAAAATAAATAGCCTGAATTCCAAACCGATAAATGTGAAATTTGGTTTCTCTCAGGACTATGTCTTGGGTCCAACTCTCTTTCTTATTTTCATTAATGACCTGCCATATAACACCGCCTCAGCAAGATCAGTTAATTTTTCTGATGCCACAACACTTTTGTATAATTTCTAGCGTCCACAATAGTCAGTCTACTATTCATGACTGATTCTTGGCAAATAAATTAATGCTAAATGAAAATAAAACTGAATCGATGATTTTTAGTTTAAAACAACATACATTAGATACAGTGACAACCACCAACTGCGTTAAATTTCTAGGAATTAATCTTGACAATAAATTAACTTGGGAAAATCATGGGAAAAATATCCAAAATATTTACTTATTACGTAATCTCGGAAGTTGTGTACCACAGAATACATTGTTAGCAGCATATTTTGGTTTCATTCACTCTGTACTTATCTATGTAGTTCTGGTCTGGGGTCACTCTCCACATGCTGCAACTGCTTTTGCGGTACAATGAAAAACAGTAAGGACAAGTGCAGGTCTGAATTATAGGGAAGAGTGAAAGAAGTCCTTTATAAAACTAAAAATCCCAAACTTATATAGCATTTATGTTTTGCAGTGCCTCCTGTATATCATAGATAACGAATCCTAATATTTATTACGCGATCGATTACATACTTATCCTACCCGAAGTAACGGGAACCTACATTTTGATTTTCAACTCTTATCTAAAACACGCAATGGGACAGCATACTATGCACTATAATTCTTTAATGCATTGCCACTCAATATCAGAAACCTGGATTATTTACGTTTTAAAACTGTTATAAAAAAGTGTTTAATTGGCAATGCTTTCTTTTCAATAAATGAGTTTTTTTATGCAGACTTTTCTTCTTCACGTAGGTAACATAATCTTATATTTGTTTTTAGTCTTATTATATTGTTTGTTTTTAGATGTTACCAACTATTTATTTATTTATTGTATTTCTAATACTGTTCTTTATATATGTTGTATGACTGTAACATTTGTGTCTTTGTATATGCATTTATATCTTTTTATTTTGTATTGTGTAAATACTCTTCAATAAAAACTTACTTTAATTTCAAATACACCAGATTTATTAAGAATACTTATTTCTTTATTATTCTTCCTAGATTTATTTTATTCATATTTATTTTAGAATTACTTAAATTAGTAAATTTTCCAGAAATTTTGCTAATTTGGAAATACAATAATTGATAAGCTGTATTTGTATGTGTAATTAAAAATTCATTTTGAAGAATTTTAATTTTATCCATATCTATTAATTAGCGACTCCATTATTTCTTGTAATTTGTTTAACTGCTATATTTAATTAAGTAAATACTATGGTCATATAGTATGGTAATTAGTAACTGAATTGTAAATTAAACATTAACAAAAATGATCAACTTACCGCACAGTTACTACAAAAAATATATTTACCCTCCCAAAAAAACATTAATATTCACTTAACTTAGTAGGTAGGAAAATAAATAATGACATATTTGTGCAATATTTTCCCGACACAGACTTATGTTAAGAAAATATCAACCGTACACGACGTGCCGCTGTAAAACGTAGTGTTGTAGAGGCATCCGGCAAGTTTTGCATAAATTGGCGGTACTCTACAGGCATCCGTTGTGTCATGATAAATTTAATATCTTATTTTATTAACGACACGTTATTGAAACTATTTCTCATTATAATCTGAACTATTTCAATATTACATTATGAATGCCGACTCAAGTAGTGACGATATTTTATGAAATGTATCTCACTGAATGTCATCAAAGCAGCAAATATTAAGAGCAACATTGCAAAAAGGTACAAAGTTTGTGAGTCAAATCTGCAGTTAAATGAAAAGTTGTTTTGTTTTTCGATCGTGGGAAAAATATTGTTCATAACTCGCTGAAAGGTATCTTATCTGTGTGATTTTCGTGAACATTCTCACTAGTGTGTTAAGTTATGTAATGTGCTATGTCAAACAGTGACTATATTCTGTAATATGGAGGATTATTTGCGTATCCTGACGATAAAAGTATCAGTACCAGTATCGATGGTGACCGTCTCCAATGGTATCAAAATTTAATTTTATATTAAAATCATTTATTGTAATCAAAATAAAATGGAACTAAATTCTTTGAAATGAGGTTCAAATTAACAGCAGAAGTTTGAAAATCTAAAAGAATTGAAGAGATTGTCCTCCGGCATTCTTTGGCTTGGAACTAAGCATACTTAATTAATCGCGGACGCAAGCCCAGTAGTATTAGGAGCAGTGTTACTGCAGTTTATTCAAGAAAATCAACCGCTTGTTATTCCTGTTACGTGATGCCGATATTGAAAAACCGAGAAAGAAAGTCTAGCGTTGGAGTGAGTTCTTGAAAGGTTCTAGTTTTACCTGACGGGAATATCATTCGAATTAGTCACTGACCACGAGACACTAGAAGCTATATTCAAGCTAATGTCGAAATCACCCGAGAAAATAGTAGATGATAATTGCGACTCCAAAATCTAACATCGTTGATGCTTTCTCACAGTTATACAAACTCGAATCGTTCGGAACTATCGACGCAAATGAATATCATATGCATCATATCATTTTTTAACTTTTTTTCACTTTTACATAATATTTTAGATAATCCTAATTAGTTTATAATTTGTAGCCCTGAGGAAGTTTACGCATGGTAAATGAAACATTGGCGATAGAAAAAAGTTATTTTATTGTCAAATTTCCCCCATAATTATTACTGCTACTCCCGGTACATTAATAATATATTCACGTCCACCGCCTCAGCAAAAGTCATCCGAATCTTGGAAGAAACACTCTGTAGATTGAGATTACCAAAGACCATGAAAATAGGCAACACCTTCAAATACAACGATGAAAAATTTCCACAATATATTCCACTATAAGCACAAGTGCATTGAGAGTAGAATAACCCGAATACACGAATGACCAGAGTAGTGAGGAGAATCCCAATGTACCCACCACCGTACTCCTGCTAAGACCCACGAGAGAGGGATTACTTTGGAGACACCATATCCATATTTGTATAGTAGGAATGGTCAATAAGTCTATGATAGGTATTCTATATTATATGCAGTCAACTGAAGTTGGCATACATTAGTCACAATAAACTATACGTGAACGATGAAGAGTATACTGCTCAACAACTAGAGAGGATTGCAAAAAATGATTTTCATGATTTGGATATATTAACAGAAAAAAAATCTTCTAGTGCTCCTTCAACACCTACCATTAGGTCCGAATCCGAGTTATACAACCAAAATATTGTAGAAAACCACAGTCAAGTGCAAAAACCAGGTAACGGTAATATAGTATCCGATGATCCACAAAATACCGCAAAAGAGAGCGCGAGTGAATCCCAGAAATCCGCTACTAAAATCTCGTCTACACCTAAGATAAAATCCAATAAAAAAGAGGGCAGGGCAGATTCGGACGGCGATATGAGAACTTTAAGAAACAAATTTAAAAAATAGTAGACCAATGTAAAAGGCACTTTTTATTTTAGATTTTATTTATATACATAGATACTTCATAAGTTAACTACTTATTAACTTATTTCTTGTGGCACTTCTTAATTAATATAGTCATATCTTAAATCATGTCACTTAAAAAAATTAAAATTGGTAACATAAATATCAGATCACTAGTCCCATCTTTACAAGACCTGAAACAAGTAATTTTAAATGATTCCTTTGATATATTCACCGTAACTGAAACTTGGCTTCATAATGGCATTCCAGACAATTTGTTGTTAATTGATGGTTTTAAAATATATAGGTTAGATCGTGGATCTAGAGGTGGTGGGTTATGTATTTACATGAAAGAACTATTTTGCAGCTCATTAATATCTACAAGCAGCTCAATCGAACAATTATGGATCAGCTTAAAATTAAAAAAAGAAAAATACGCTATTGGTGTTATCTATAGGCCACCATCTCAAGATTCAAATTTTTTTATATCGGAATTCGAAGAAGCTCTTAGTTCAATCACACCTATGTTCGATAACATAATCTGCACTGGGGATTTTAATTTCAATTTATATAATTTTAATTCTACAAATATCCGAAATTTTTACTCAGTACTTGATGAATTCGATTTAACTCAAATAATAAATTCTCCGACCAGAATAACAAATATAACAGCCACACTGATTGACCTGATTATAGTTCCAAAGGAGGAAATCGTTTTAGAAAAGGGTGTCGTTGACAATGAGCTTTCTGATCATGGGTTAATCTATTGTACAATTAAAACCAATGATGAAAACAGTGCCCCCAGAATAGTCACATACAGAAATTTTAAAAAATTTTATATTAATCTCTTTGAGCAAGATCTCTTCAACATTCCATTCTTTGTTATTTTTGATCTTCACGATGTAAATGACAAATTAGAATTTTTAAACAATGCTTTGTTGAACCTATTTGATAATCATGCACCCACAGTAACATCAAGATTAACGAAACCCCATGCACCGTGGTTAACTGAGACCGTAAAAAGAATGATTAAAATTAGAAATAATGCTTTATTAAAATTTTAAAAAACAGGCCAACACCGCCATTGGATAATTTATAAACAAATAAGAAATTTTATATCGGAGTCAATTATACGCGAAAAAAAGCTTATTTGAATTATAAACTAAATCAGTGCGATCCTAGCCTACATTGGAAAATTCTTAGAAATAACAATATAATTCCAAATAAAATAATTACAAGTATACCAAATCATTTAAGTAATGCAAACGAAGCTAACGATTACTTTGTTAATGCGCTGCCTGTAACTACTGTTTCCCAGATAACTTTAGATTACTACAAAAATAATAGCCTCTTTGACTCTACATTAAAATTTCAGCAAGTAAATGAGGTAACTGTTTTAAATATTATTAAAGGCATTAAAAAGAATGCTATAGGGAGTGATGGGCTCAATATTAAAATGATAAAACTTTGCTGTCCTCATATTGTTCCATATTTGGTACATATTATTAATTTCTATTTAACACAAAATGTATTTCCAAATGCATGGAAAAGTGCAGTGATAACAGCAGTACCAAAAAAATCGAATCCTGTAGAATTTCGAGATCTTCGGGCTATTAGCATCCTATCAGTTCTCTCCAAAATAATCGAAAAAATAGTAGAACAACAACTAAGAAGGTATTTGATTGAAAAAAAGATATTGCCTCCTATACAGTCTGGATTTAGACCAGGTTATAGCTGTACTACAGCACTTTTGCATGTAGTTGATGATGTGTCGGCGGCTATCGATAAAGGACATTGTACTATTCTCGTGTTGTTAGATTTTAGCAGAGCTTTTGACACGATCAGCTATGACTTGCTTCTATCTATTTTACACTATATTGGGCTCACTGAAGACGCTATTAAATTTTTTGAAAATTACTTAAAAGGTAGACAGCAGAAAGTTTTAATAAATAATAATTTTTCGAATTACATTGCTTTAATATCTGGAGTACCACAAGGTTCTATTCTGGGTCCCCTGCTTTTCTCTATATATACAAGCCAATTTACTAAGTGCCTTACTAACTGTCAGATACACTTATATGCCGACGACACCCAGCTCTATTACTCCTTTAATCCCTCTGATGTAGATGGTGCTTGTTATCATATAAATGAAGATCTAAAATTATTTGTTGACTCAGTCAGAGAGCACAGTCTATTTATTAATACAAGCAAATCAAATCTTATAATCTTTGGGCCCAAAAAAATTCGGAGCAACATTAAAAACCTCGCTAAAATAAAAATTGATGGTAACGAACTAGAAATAGTAGAAAAAGCTAAAAGTCTCGGTGTCATAATAGATTGTGACCTCAGGTTTGTGGATTATATTAACACTTTAATCCGAAAGGCATATGCAACTATTAAATTAATATATGGTAACAGGCGCTTTCTACCTCGGAACACAAAAATACTATTATGCGAAAGTTTAGTCCTATCTATATTAAATTATGCTGACTCACTTTATGGGCCTAATTTAACAATCGCATATAAACCTAAAATTCAAAAAATTCAGAATTCTTGCCTACGTTTAATTTACGGTATTCGTAGGCGTGAGAGAATTTCTTATAAATTGAGTGAACTAGGGTGGTTGAACATGGAGCGTCGTAGGTCGCTACATACAGCATGTTTGTATCATAAAATAATTATAAATAAATGTCCTCCATATTTATATCAAAGATTACAATTTCGGACTGACGTGCATTCCCTAAATTTAAGATTTAGAGGCTTACTGACGCCTCCTGTACATCGTACAGAATTTTTCAAACGGTCTTTTTCATATCAAATATGCAAAGTCTATAATTCTCTCCCTGGTTATTTGAAACTTTTAAAAATAGGCAATTTTAAACGAAAATATAAACAACTATTATTTAATTCACAATGTGAAGAATTGAATCACTAGTTACGTTAAAAAATATAGTGTGTATATATTTATGTATATGTGGATTATTGTGTATTTAATATATAATTATGTATGTATAATGTGTGTTTATATGTGTGTATATATGTGTGTGTATATATGTATGTATATATATATATATGTGTATGTATATATATGTGTGTATATATATATACGAGTGCATATGAATATTTATGTGAATTGCAATTGTTTTAACAGTAAAAATCTTTTTAGTGTTGTAGGTTAGTTTGGTTGTGATAGTACTGGCTAGACTTCGACGACTATCTGCGTCGAGGTCTGTCCGTTACTATTGCAGCCGTTCAGGGTTAAGTGGTAGAACAGATTTTACAGTACCTGTATTGTAGAAACTGAACTTCGCCCTTTTATACCACATTTTTCAAGCCAAATTATTGTATAAATATGTTTGTATACTTTATTCTGTGGTTATAAATAAAGACGTTTATTATTATTATTATTATTATTATTAAGTAATACATTTCGGTACTTAAAATTTAAAAATTTGCGACTTTCAAGAATTTATCAAAGTTCGTTCATAAATTATACATTATATACGTGGACCTATGCCTGGTGAGCAAATACATGTAGCTTTTATATACCTACAACAAAGTGTAAACGTGACGAAGAGGATGAAAAAAGGAAACGTGGAATATTATAAATATTTAGAATAAATAAAAACGAACATAAATTGTGCCGTATAATTTTATATATGACTCTGCGGAAAGCTTAAATAAATTAGGATGTGGCTATTTATACATACTGTATGTATACGCAATTGGCTATTTATACATACAGTATGTATACGCAATTGGCTATTTATACATACAGTATGTATAAGAAATTGGCTATTTATACATACAGTATAGCCGTCGAGGGCAAGGGACATTATCTATCATAAACAACTATACTACATCAAAAAATATTAACATATTTAACCCAACGAACTAACCTAAAGAAATATTCGTATTACGTATTTTAGTTAACAAAATGTGGTAAAAAAAAAACTGTAGCAAGCGGATTCGAACCGTCGACCTCACGTGTGAGAATCGGGAACACTAAGTATTACACCACAGACTGCTGATGGTTAACCTTATAATTCTTACTATATCAATATGTTTGAACGTCATCGCGCATGTGCGGCGTGAATTGCCTGGACAGTATGTATAAATAGCCACATCCAATAAATTATGTGAACAAGGTATATACAAATTAAAAAAAAATTAACTGCTATATTTGGGACGCTGGCAAGGATAAGTTACCATTAGGATATCATTAAACTCTAATAAAATTTTGGTATAAGTGTGGAGTATCTTTTTATCATTATTTAAACAATAGAAAACATAGTTTTTTCAGAATAGAAACTAAGATTAATTTAAGAATCAAGACATATCATTTTACGTCACGTCAGTAGACTGTTAAATCTAGCTTCGGAAACGAACATAAACAAAGTCATTACTATTATACTATTGAAATTAAATTTAAAATATTATTCAGATGCGAAATTACAGTATTTCATGTTGTCAACAATTTCCCCTGAAAGAAACACTTGAGTCTTCTAGATAAAATAAATAATAAAAAATGGTTACGTTTCTCTTGAGTCCCATAATAACGTAAAAAAATATATAAATCAATTCTTATCAGAAACTTGTGAAGTAAATATAACGCCACTGCCGTCAAACCTACGCGGATCTACAGGCATTTATTTATAACTTAGGTTCAGTAAGTCGGAAAATACGGCTGTCAGAAATTATATCCGGCTTTAACGACCATTTAAGCACGAGGAACAAATACGGAGGGTTGTGTATAACAGTGTATGGCACGTTGGTATCAAAGCAATAGGAACATTTTATCATAATATGCCGACTAAATATAAATCGATTTTTCTAAATTTTATTTATTAGACTTATTTCATGACAAAAATTATATTAACTATAGAGAAGTATCTTTCATTCATGTGCAAGTAATCATCGATTCAGACTATTTTCTCGATAACTAAGTGATATTTGAATTCTGTGGAAGGTACTCACTAGAATAGTAGTTTGCGCAACAAGAGTGGATATGATAGCCATACCGCACGAGAAAGAAGATTGAGCACGACGTCGTAGGCGGAGTGCATCAATCCTTCGAGTGCGATATGAATAATCTACTCGAGTTGTACAGTATAATTTTTCTACGACCGGATTAAGAAGAAACTAAAAATAAGTAGTTTTAATCAAGTTTTAATATACGAACTTAGCGACTACTTAATCTTATGGTCTAGGTGAAAACATTTTATAAAAGCGGCAGTAGTCGAGCGGTTGCATTTACGCTTCGAATGCAAGAGGATGTAGGTTCTGTTACCTCCATTCCAACATTACATATTTTTGGGAAAGAATTGAGGCAACATATGCGGACGACTAGCTGGTTTAAGCCTGAGTAAAGAATCATAGGTCCGGAGTATTCGTGAGAGTTGTGAAACTTGCCCTTTTCGCATGTACAGCATAAATGACAGATTTTTGTTTAATTCGAGAAAGGAGACAAAGAGAAATTGATGTTAATTACTGAAATTGTTGGTAAGAGGAATAAAAAGATAGTGTAAAATGAATTGTAATAGCTATTTGTGTATTAAGACCGGAAAGTGATATATTGTCGCTCTGAGCGAGAAATTTGACGCGCGATGCGTAGCGAAGCGCGGCTATCTCGCGAGCGGCAATGTCACTTTGCGCTCGAATTACACACAGGCACACAGGATTTTTTTCTACAACCGGTGTTTTTTTATAAAAATGTTTGGTAAAAATTAATAATTATTGATAACCTCAAATTTAACGGTTCAGATTTCAAAACGTGACCATCACTTTGCATTACGCATGTGTTTGCAAAAATGTTTGTTAAAATGGTATTTACAGCAAAATAACATAAAAAATTGCTTTAGTACGTATTAATTATTTATTTAAATACTGCCAACTTATGATCTATACCTATGTATAACAAAATCTAAATTTTTTTGGAATTCTTCTAACACTTCCTCCCTCTTTAGTGGTGAAAAGCAAGGCGAAGAATTAAAGGGTATTAAATGGTTGTGTTTGATGACATATACTGTTTTTCATACCTGCTTCTCGACTTCTCTGGCAGTAAATTAAGAGCAACTGATTTTTCAGTTTGCGCAATTTCCGGCGGAGTGCATGAAATTTCACTAATTTCATCTATTTCCATAGAATTTTCACGTAAAGACATTTTTATTGTACGAGAACGATCTTGAAATCATGCGCTGGTCACAAAATTGTCGGCATCTGTCAAATACCCTCAATGCTTATTTTTGTGTCAAAAGTCGCAGATAAACTAGACGTTTCCATGGTAAGTAAACTTTATTTATCCCACTTTCTGCAAAATAATACCAATACACAAACTTGAAAAATCTACTTTTACTAATTAAATGGAAATCTGCAAAATTTAGAAAATGGTACAGGTATCGCCATCTGCCAATTGATGGGTTAACCGTACAAGCTCATCCTTAAGTAGATTCCCTAACTCAAACAAATTACAGAATCGATAAAGGGAATCCATAATTTTCTATACCAAGCTTGTCTAGACAGTGAAAATATAAATAAAGAACGAAGTACCATAATAAATAATAAAACGTATACAAACCGTTGTGTAAGAATTCAGCAAATATATTACATCTTGTAGGACATACTAAATAACAGGTTAATGAGAAAGATAAGAAAAATATCCATATGAACTTACATAACGGGGCGAGCGTAGGTGCGTCTTTACTATGTACATACTTCGGTATGCGATGTAAAGCAACGACAGGCGCAGTTAGTACTTGGATGGGTGACCATTCCAACGGAAAGCGCGTTCTCGCCTCACACATCTTCCAGCGGCTTGTATATCAGTGTATGCGCGGAAGCTATACAACCTTAGGCAAGGGTTGTATAGGAAATATACCATCCTTCGGAGGGGATGTAAAGCCGTCGGTCCCTTGTCTATTAAATTTTAGGCAAGTAAAAGATCCCTACTCTTCTTAAGGGAAGAGGTTCGGCAAAATTCCTGGTTGGGGGTAGTTCGTCTACAGGCGTCGGTGATAGGCCTCAGTAGCGGAAATAGGCCGACGTTAAATAAATGTATAAAAAAAAGCTTACATAACAAACAAAAATATTAAATTAAAATATATGTATATGAATGTAAATAAATGTTTCGTAGATTTGAAATCGACAATTGTTTCCTGAGGTGCTGTAATAGAACAGGGATACATAGTGTACAAAAAAACATGACTGAGTTTCTAAGATATAAAAATATGTACATAAAACAATATGAAATGATTTAGCAGTTATACAAGGAAAATTCTGATAGTTGAAAACAGTTTCAATTACAAAAACTGACTCAAAATGCTATACAGATTGTGCTAAATATAAATAAAATACTAGTTATTATAGAAAATTGTTAAATAGACATAGGCCATGTTACAGTTCAACCCCCCATATAGCCACTTGTTTGCCATATATTTCTAAAATTTTGTCTATATAATAATTTCACTAACATTTTAGGTAGTATACCATTTATTGACTCTTCAGTAGAATCGCTCATTTTTAATTATTATTTAGCTCAAACTGCACAAATACACACTGACAATTACTTTGACAGCTTACGAACCAACTTGAAATTTTAATGTACTTATTACACGAACTGTGATTGGTCGATTTTATATCCATCCTAAAACGTATATAAAGTACATCCGTTAAGTTAACTAGAGTGGCCCACTTATCCATTCTACAGACTGTACCGAAAACAGCAAATTTACATTAGGGAGTAGAAAACATATAAATTACGTCAGTTTTCAGTATAAACAGTCTATTTAGAAATTGAGGTAGTAATGGAGTTGTGATGGAAAAGATTTGTTCGATCTCAGACACTTTAGATTTCTGTGATGAAGCATTACAGTTTAAGCAAGTTCCATAATAAATAATTTTCGATCGCTGGTCTTCAGAGATATTTGAACCCCACAAGAAAAGTCCTGCTTTGTAAGGTCAGGTGATTGAACTGGCCATTTTCAAATGTATTTTCGAGGTACGTCTGTACATCTTTATGTATCACAACAAATTACCTAAGCTTTCGTCCTGTTCAAACTACATTCGATTTCGAACATGTTGGAGCACATTAATAACTCGAGCAACAGATTTTTCAAATATTCAGGTGTATTGGTTTCGTTGAAGTGACCATTGGAAAAATGTGGACCTATCACAGTCTCAGCCATAATTCCTCCCTAAGAATTCCCTGATTATCGATCCACTTGCCTCAGATAATGTAGATTTTCGGTTTGGTAACGGTGAAGGTTCACACAATCACTCTTCTGAAATATCGTCTCATCCGTAAATAAGATGTTTCTGAAAAGCTCGAGGTTCTTCTACATTTTCAGTCTTGTTCATATACATTCATACATTCGACGTGTTTCACAAAATCATTCTCGCTAAGTGGTTGATAGTGGATATAGTAAACGTGAATACCATTATTTTTAAAAATCCGTTGAAGAGATCTCTCATATATTTCTCTTGTTTAACCGATGGCAGTTTTTTTTCTGTTCAATGACCTTTTGAAACTTATTTTTCTTGGGTGACGCCTATCTAGATACCGTGTCCCATAAAGTCTACTTATCAAGAACCAATTTCCCTTATTCTCTCCTAATAAAAGTACCATGTCTATTAGCTCATCTGTGTTAAAATTCATTTTATATTACTTATAATTCTTTAAATTTTATACCTAATAACACAAATGATAATTTAAATGACACTTGCTAGTTTGTTTCTTGTACAGTTAAGCTACGTTTCAGACACAATTTTGTTTACGGAATAGTTTGATGTGCTTAAATTTTGTGAATTATTTGCAAGGCGGCTATGGTAACACTTGTATAAAAGTTATTTGCATTTTAAATTCAGCATAACGTAAAATATACAGGGTACAAATGATAAGAAACAGATAAGGTTGGAAACAGAAAGTTCTAGAACAGAAACAGAAAGAAGTTTAAATATTTCATCTGAAATATTAAGAGAAGAAGAAAGATCTTTTCGAGTAAGAAAAGATGCATCTGTAGTTCAGAGCCCTACTTAATGTTCATATCATCCAACTTAAAAAAATCAAACGTGGATTTCTCAAATCGGCATTCTATATAATTGGCGGTTATAGCCCACAAATTGGATTCCCTACGAAATACTACTTCAACATTTCAATATATACGCTGTAGATAAAAGATCGTAATAGTTGTCTCTGTAATTTTTTTTGTACAAAATTGTATATAATCTCCTTGATTCTCTCCAATCAAACCACGTACAAAGTACCTAGAATTTGCTCCAGAAATAACAACTTTTTTTATTCCCACTGCCAGTACAAATACCTTTACATCATCTTGTTTCTTTTAATCTGTACCTTCAAGATTACAAACATAAAACTTGACTATAGATGGAGGAGATATTAGTTGATCCTACGTGTTTTCCTTTCAAATGGTTAAAGCCCTGGAGATTTCAAAATTTAAATTGTGATTGAAGATATAATTTATTTTGCTTGATAAAGTCTGGTATACTTTAACTTGGCGTGTGTATGTATGAGTTAATATTTCAATCCCATATTGTACACAAAGTTAAAGCAATAGTCCAGAAACATTTTCTACGTGGACAATATTTCTGGATCTTGTTTACAAGAGAAAATGAAATCGTACGGAAATATTAACTCATACATACACACGCCAAGTTAAAGTATACTAGACTATAGTAGTCAGTTTACTCTCTAAAACTGTTACACTTCACCATTATATTAAATGACTAACTAGATACTGGATTATGTACAAATCTCATACAAGCATTCTGTATGCGCTGAAGTTTTAATTGATTATATTGAGTAAGAAAATTGTAACACACAGCACAACAATATTCAATATGTGAATCAATCATCGTTTTGATTTGAGTTTTAATTTAACTTCTTGACTTAGCTGATATTTAAATTTGTATAGTGACTTTAATTTTAAAAATTTAAGTTGAAAAATGCAATTGATGTACCAGTCAAAAGATAGATGGTTATGGTAATATTACTCCTAAATTTTTTGCAGACTACTCAGTTTATAGTTGTTCCAGTAATATTTAGTGTATGATCTCTCATAATGTTATTTATCTTTCTGTCAGGTCCTATGCACGCCACTGTTTTATTCGGGTTAATAAGCAAGCTATGATTTTCGGAATATTTTGCTGTATTATGTAAATCTATGCTGATGTTTTCTATATCATTTATGATGAATTTGATACAATTATAGTTACAGTATCATACGATTTTACTCTCTCCTTATATTTATATATTCGATAGGATGGGGTTCGTTTAGCTTTAGTGATGTAAATTGCATTTTTTCAAATTTTAATTGCTTTTGAAAGAATCATTAGAATGTGCTCATATTTTAAATGTCAATGAGACAGGAGTTCCATTTAAAAAAACTTTCCCCTTCATTTATAGTTAACAACTGTGGGTGAATGAAATTCCTAATTTGTTTGGCTTAGGGGTTATAGAGGACCGACGGCGACGCATTGTTGGAGAACCCTGTATTTTCATTTTATTGAAATCACAAATATACACCAGTTATAGTTTTACAAGTTTTCATTTATCTACATTTTTCAGATTCACTTGTTAATTTCTTTGTACATTAGTCAGTTTGTTGAGGTTAAAGAAGTTCTTATGCAATACCAAAAAGGAAAAAAATAAGCTACTTCAACATTTAGAGCGATTATACATTGTCTTGTTGGCATTTAGTTCATTGTATAAACGAGTTCTCTTTGTCGACTGTTAGAGGATAGATTTTCAAAACAAACTGTATAAATTTAATTTAAGAGCGCATTAAAATAAGAATTTAGATTATTCCTAGATTAATTAAGTTACTCTCCTTTCTCCTGCTCTCTGATTGTTCACCTAGGATATGCATCCAAAGTGTAAATTTGCCTTATCATCAAGAGCGAACGCAATTTTCTCATAAACAGGTCTTTATCACCTAGAATGAACACTGCTCTGGTTGTGGCTATTAAAGCGTTTGTCGCCCATTCCCTCAACAAACCTTCGTTTGCTTTTAGGACAGTAATTTACTGAAATGCGAGATATACTGCTATTTACTTAGATTTAAGCAGAATATTGTCAAACCTAACTAATTATAATGTGTGTTTTAATGTCCTTATTATCTTATTGTATTAGTCTGTTGTTCTGAGTAATATAATAATAATAAATGTCTTTATTTCCCAAAAACAACAATAAAAGAAATACGTATAATACTTGATAACACTAAAAACAAGAGAAAGTTCACTCAAATTAGTGCTCTACGACTTAACCCTTGTGGATGAATAAACAAATTATAAATAACACATAGCAAGGGAAAACACAATAGAATTAACGCAATAACAAATTATGTAATTAAAATTATTACTAAAATCACTATATCATAATATAGATTTAAAAATAATAAATTCTAAAGTAAGGTTTTGTCTTAGAATCAGCAGGAATAGAGTTATACAACTTATATATCGTGAATTTAAAGTTTCTCTCAAACAGTACAGTTTTATGAGGAGGTTGTACTATCAATCCTCTGCTCCATACATTTATATTGTGAACGTCAGTGCGGTATGATATTTTGTTAAATAAATATGACGCTACTTTTGTTGTAATAAATTTGAGTTATAAGAACAGAGCGTATACGTGAAATCGATTTTTTTATGTTGAGCCATTTTAATTCAACTAACTTATGCGACACATGGTCAAATGTTCTAATGCCATACGTATGCACGAGTTTTGAACACGCTGTATTCTATTTGTATAGTCTTGGTCCATAGATAGGAACACAATTCGTAAATTGAGATAGTACCAATGTATCACAATTTAAAAATAATCTATGCGGATACAATGAACGAAGAACTGCATATGTCCTTATATATTTTTAGTAGTAGTAGTAGTCTTGAAATCTAAGAGACTTATCTAGAGTTAAACCCAGGTTCCTTGCGCCATCAGTTATTTTAATTTGTATATCATTGATTTTAATATTGATAACTTGTCGAAGGTTAACATAGTCTGTATTTTACTAAACAAGATAACAGCTGATTTTGACAGGTTTAATACTAGTGAATGGTCCGATGACAAGTCTGATAATTTTTCTAGGTCATTATTAATTGCTGTTAGATCACTATGATATTCACTGGGATAAAATGAGTAGAACATTTGTTTGTCATAGGCACGCATATGAGCTGCACTGTCTTCCACAAATTGAGAAAACTGACTGGTGTAGACCGAGAATAGCAAGGACCCAAGGATAGAACCTTGCGGAACATTCCTTGTCAAATATCTTTCATCAGACATAGTTCCATTCAATTTAATCTTTTGACTGCGACCCTCTAGATATGACCTAAATCGTAGAACACCCTCGACATCAACACCACAAGATTGTAAAGTAGCCAGTAAGATATCATGATTAATGGTGTCGAAATAATAAATAAATAACACCAGAGGTAATTATAATCCTTGCTAAAATCGAGTAATACCAGAGCCGTACTTTTTCCATCGTCATGCGCTGGAATAATATCAACAGTTACGGTTAACAAGGCTATAGAACAACAACTTTAGCCCGCCCGAAATGTCGACTGCGCAGTTGGCAAAATATTGTTCGAATCCAAGTGACCTCGTGTCTGTAATTTTAAGATCTTTTCCATTAGCTTTGAAAGACCCGATAGGACACTTTTATGGGTCTTAGATCTGAATATGTTAAGACCTAACTTTTTTTAGGAATCGGTGTTACTGTTGAAGAACGCTATAACCCCGATATACTTTTCGACGTTGTAACAAAATCCGACTTAGGAAATACTTCGTACGAAAAGCGTGCTTCACGTAAAAACGCCGGGAAGAGGTTTTTAATACTTGTAAACATATTTTTTGCTCTTCGGAGCATTTTTTATGCCAAATTTCTCTTCAAAGAGCGTTAATTTAGAAAGTGTAGCAAATGTCGCTGCACAGGGACGTAATGTCGCCCCGACCACCTAATTTTAGAAAGTGTACTAAAATTAGACTTTAACTTCAAAATTTCCAAGATTAAAAACCCTTTTACGAATCCACGTTGTCAAGCACAAGTTAATCCAACGACTATTCAAAGTATATCGGAAGTTATAGCGAAAATAGCCCTTAGCGACATGGGACCCCCATCATTTCCTAGCAGTCGGTTTTGACGGGGAAATGATGAGTTTTGACGGGGTTTGCCCTAAACCGGTTCCTCAGTGATTCGGAGTCAAAAAAGTATTATTACCATGTACTCACACGTGCATGGGATCCGCCTTGCCTGAACGTAAAAAGTTGTTATTGTAAAATACAATCGAAGTAGAGACGCTTCAAGCAATTTTAAGCTCCGAGGAGCGACCAAAATTAATGTGAATTTAATAATACGTTTATAAGACAGGCAAGCAAAAGCCCACCAAAATTTCAGTTACATTGAACTTTTCTTGAATCTTTTTGTGCATCGTTAGTTTATAAAACCGCATATTGGATGGTAGTTGGTACAGTATGAATCGTCCCGTTCCTCACCATGTGTTGTACACGGGCCAGACCATTGTTTGTTAACATTTTCTCTTGAAAAAGTTGTTGTAAAAACATAAATTTTTAAAGATTTAATATATATATTTTGAACTTTATATTGTCTTTTAGCTCTGTTTTCTAACAAAATTCCTTTTCTGGTTTAATTTTAAGAGAGTGTGGTACAGACAGTGTTAGATTTATAGTGTTACGACGTCGTCCAATTGATACCATCAGAGCAGCAGTTAAGCATAAACGACAGTAAGTATGATTTTTACATTACTCTCCGTCTGAAACAGTCGTGTTGAACCCTAAAAATTTTGTGAACGTAATATTTATTATTTAGAGTTAAGAAAAGGTTGAGGAAAAAGAAAATTAATTTTTTCTTTTTCCTATTTTTTTTTAATTTTTCTAAGTTTTTCAAAGCAGAAAATACGTCCTTCAGACTAATAAAATATGGATCGTTCACATTACCAAGGCATTTTGTCAACTTGATGGAATCTTACAATCACGCTCTTTACTATATGTACCAAAAATCGAAGATTCCAAAGGGAATATAATTTGATTAAACTTATACTTATATTATCAGATTCGGGAGAGGTATTCTTCAATGTTTTAAAAACCTTCAAAACGCAATCTTCTGAGACAAGGTTAAAGGTAAAATTCTATTTTCCTGGTAGTAGTTGAATCTGTTTAAAATATTGACATTTAAATCATTTGAAATACTGTCTATTAAGTGATTATCAATCAGATTTGAATTTTGTAGATTTGCGGGAATATGAGTTGCTGTAGTATTTTTTATGTTCAAAGATTTTAGTTCCTTCCAAAGAGTTTTAAAATTATTATTTTTAGATACAGGATTAAAATAAGCCTTTTTTCAATGATTATCGCATGATTTGTATAATTAAAATTCTCAGTCATGTCTCACGCTGAAAATAATTACAATAAAATGTAACTATTTATTAATAGTCAAATATTTATCATTGAAATATGTGAAATACTTCAATAGAAAATTTTTTTATTATATTCTGCTCATCTATAATATTAATATCGTTGATTATTTTATAGGACTATCTGGCAGTTCTCTTAGCACAATCCTAAGAAATAAATTATAACAATCTGCTAAAAATCTTTAAAAAAAAACGATTTATAAAATCAAAGTCCTTCTTTTGACATTTTTCCCTGCCAATCGCTATTCTGAAAGAAAACAGATTTGTACAGTAATGCAGCAGACTTTACGGTAATACCTTAAGTGAAATTCATGGACCATTAGAACGGGAGAATTCCACTCCAAACTGAAACAAAAGTAAAATTGGCAAACACCATTGGCGCACTAACAATTTTACCGTTTGGTTTTTTAAATAACAAGAATAACTTCTTAAATATATTGCGACATATAACAGGTTAAGGGATTTTGTTATAAAAATAATAGAGCGAGAGTTGCTGAATTTTTCAATGAGCGTAAAAACCTCTTTCAACTTTCATTTGAACACTACACTCGAATACACCACTCAACAAGCGTGAACTAACGCACACCATTGAAGCTAAGAAATATTGTTTTTAACTGATTCTGATTTATTTCTAATTGTTAACACATAATAAATAAAATTCTCAAAATTAATGTTTATCCCCGGCAAAATGATGTATTTGATTCAGTTAAATTGTGATCTTGTTTATCTCCACCTTCATAAGAGGACATATTGATTACTGAACTAAAATACACCGGGTGCGCCGTCTAAATTTTTAATTTTTAAAATCAAAATGTAAAATTTCAGCGTACTGTAAATACTTGAAGTAATTCTTCTATACAAGGTGTTTTTAAAAAGTATATCAATCACTTAACCACGAACTCAGAACGTCAAAGAAAGTTGATACAAATAAATTTAGCTCTATTGAAAATAGCAGCTCTATGAAGATGCAGCACCCTAAAATTGGAATTAAATATATTTTATTTTTTTAATATTATGCAAATGGCTGTAGATATTTTTCTCAATTCTGATACACTGAAACATATGTCAAAATGTAATGGTTTAAACTAAAAACTTTTAAAAATTAAGTTTCTTAAAATGCTGATTTCGGGGTAAAGAACCCTTCCCTCCTATCCCCTATATTAGTGGTACGTCTATGACTTTTTTGGTATAGTGTATTTTATGTAAAATTTTATTGTGCAATTTTTTTATTTTGTCGTTTTTTCGTGTAAGTAATTATTTTCAAATGAAACTGGCAATACTAAAACCATTGCCATGTCTGTTAATTAAATATTAAAAATGATAAAAATCAAGTAAAATCATTTACTTAATTCTTAATTTCACGTTCATATAAGCTACGAGTACAATATTCTTACCTTTTTTACACTCTCTCAAAATACAATAATTTTGATATGTCTGTGGAAATATGATTATTTCATTTGAGAAACCATGTTGAAATAAAACTGAGAAGTGGACCATATGAAATAAAAAAGCACTTCTTTGTAATTTTGGCATTTGAGGTTACTGGCTAAGACATTATAAAAGATATGCATCACTGTTATTGTAAAATAAAAAAAAATGTTTAAACGGAATTTTTGTAATAAAATACTTAACGATCACAAAAAATAAAACATTAGTTCTGTATGCAACAAAGTAAATTAAAATATTAGAAGCAAAACAACAAAGTGATGAAATGCATTTTTAAAAAATTAGATGATATCGAGCAATATTAAAATTTTATTTCATAATGTGCTCAAAGTGTATCCCATTTTCTCGTACATAATATCTCGCCCTTTTTAGAAGTGAAAATCTCATATTCTGAGAAACGGCAGAAATGTTTCTAAATTCCTTGGCTGATTGCTAAATTCTTTGTCACAAATATCCAACGCTCTATATTTGAACAAAGTAACTTTGTCCTTCATGGCTTCCCAAAGATAGAAGACAATTGGGTTTAAAACAAGAGATCTAGCAGGCTACCTGATTGGAATATCAGCTCCTCGATCTATCCAATGTTCTGGAAAAAGCTTTGACAAAGACCGTCTAACTTGCAGGCTAAAATGGTGTGGAGTACCATCTTGTAAACACTATATGTTTTCTCTAATATCAAGATTAACAGTATCTAATTGCCCAGGCCAATTTATTTTCCAGAAAATGTAGATGGTCTGTTCCATTTAATAGATGTGGAAAGAAAACAGGTCCAATTAGATGGTTATCAAAAATCCCTGCCCAAACATTAAATGAAAAATTACGCTGAAAATGCGTCCCTATCTTTACATTAGAATTTTATTCAGACCAAATGTGATAGTTATGATGGTTTGTAACACCATTTCTATGAAATGAGGATCACAAAATGGTGTTTACAAAACTTACATTTCTTCCATTTTTTCTGAGAAGTGCGACAGTGATTCTGGAAGGCACCCAAGATATAACTTAAACACTACTACCTATTCAAAGTTGGTAAGCATCAATTAGTAGGAACGTATAATGAGTGGCCTATATCTTTGACTAAAGTTGACAATTACTGAGTACGGGTGTTGATTATGGTTGCCATGGAGACAATGTAGTGACGTTTCACGCGCAAATACGAATTTTAATTGCTAATCGTTTTTTCTAAAAGGATTTTTAAGCAAAGTGGAGTAGATAGAGAGCGATTAATTAATTGAATGGATAGACGGGCATATTTTGTCTTTGGTAATTTCGGAGCTAATGAATGATTTCTTGGGTGTATGTATTTGTGAAAGAATGCTATTCTGGAGAAGAAGGACGTATGTCCATTTTTCTTTTGCAATTGCATAAAAATCGTTACTTCGACGAGTCGCCTAGATATATTATGTTTTCTCTGACTAGTTTCAGATTTGTCAGCCTTTCCCACTCACGTTTTTTTACCATAATAAATAAATTAACTTTCCACTGAAATCCAAAATTAAACCTCAACTTTAGTTACATGGCATTTTTATTATCATAAGCATCCCTGTAGTCAGTAAAATATTAGTAGGCTGTGGTTTTTACGTAGTATCGAGGCAGAGGATATTTTTTCTACCCGTGGAAAATAAAACTACCTTGTGTGGATGTAGAATATATGAAATATAGAGGATTTATCGTGTTGGTCATAACTCAATAATGTGAAACCAATCTAAAACGTACTTTCGCAGAAAGTTATGTCAGGGAGCTGCTGAATCCCTGGAAGTTACATCACCTCGTTAGATGCTTGCGATAAAAGGGTCAGATCCATTGAATTTTTATATAGTACCGTACAGAATATTTACTTAGACACTGAACCGCTAGATGGCGCCTGCTGACTAGTTCACATGTCGCTATTATAAAAATACCGGGATGTACCAAATAGTCCTCGTGCCGGTCGTCACATGCCTACCTTGCACTGCCGAGAGCCAACAGCTAGAAACTGCAGTCTGCAGGTGGTGTGTGACGGCTGACAAGAGAGCTCCTTTAAGTAGGATCAGTCTTTCGGCTGGTGTTTGTTGCAATAGAAGCATTAGCATTTTTATGGTAATATGCAATTATTACACTTAACGCGTCAGACGTAACTTATAATTCAGCGCTCGGCGGGGTACATAGCCCGGAGAGTAGCTGTTGGTTGCAGTTTGGTTACGTCCCTTATAATAAAATAAGGATTTTATGTAGGAGTTTGCGACTAAAAATATTATGTTTTAATATTCCGCCCTCTAAAAGCACATTTGAACTAGAATATTTACTGTTTCTAAAACATTTTAGACTTGTGTGACCTTTATAATTGAAAAATTATGGCAAATTATGTAATAGTTATTAATCTCGTACAGCCATATTGTTAATTATATTGGTGTGAACGTATTTTAGATCTATAAACGGATTTTTAATGGAATTCTCTATTTAAATTTTTTTTAATGCTATCTAACTTGCATATATACCAAGGTTTGATCCTCTACACTTGTATAATAGGTTATGGGACATGACTGTTGAATTTCATTAAATTTTATTAATATCAGTTTTCTTATTTTCTCTAAAAATATAAGTGGCGCCTAACAATAATAAAATTGTCCTTTATAGAATTCGAACCTACTCTAGTGTTCGCCGACCTAGAGCTGCCGCCACGCGCGGTTAACCCGTATTCTACCAACGAAGGGTTATAGAGGCCAGTTACAAAATTCAATAGGAGAACCATAATCTTGGGGTTAAAATGCCTGAACAGTCTGTATATAAAATGGAAATAGTAATTGTTCTTTTAATGTTCTCCATACTGAATAATGCGACACTCCGTTACGTCTTTATATTTCCCTGCATTTCTTCTTAAAATAATTTTCCAATTTAATATTGTACTAAAGTGACATTCGAAAATAGTTATCCAAACGAAAAAAAAAAAAACAAGATACTAAGTTATTATAATTAAATTTTATGTAAAATACAATATACCAAAAAAGTCATAGCGGTAACATTGAAAGAGGGAGTAGGAGTGAAGGGTTGTTTACCCCCAAATCAGCTTTTTAGAAAACTTGATTTTAAAAGGTTTTCAGTTTAAATTACTACCCTGTGGTATACGTTTCAGTACACTGGAATTGAAAAATATCTACAGTTATTTGCTCAATATTAAAAAATATATATTCTGGGTGTATCTCCATAGGGCTAAATTAGATTGCATCATCCTTTTTGACGTTTTGAGTCCGTGGTTAAGTGATTCACATACTTTTTATTAACACCCTGTATAAAGTATGTTGCATGCTTGTGTTGAACAAATTATTAATAATAGATCTATTGTGCTCTTTAAGACACTTTTTCACGTTTTCGCTAGTATGACCAATGTGTGTACCATAAAATGGAACTTAATTACCATAACTAAACAAGCATTACGATAATTTTTTCACTTTGCATTTATGTATTGTTAATTGTAGATTATGTTCCTAGTTCAGGTTTCGTATAATTTAAATACGAATTGAGGTCTAAATAAAAATGTATATATCGTATGTTGGTATTCGTTTCGCAATTTTACCTTGTGAATAACAAAATCCATTGCATTGCAATATTTTGAGGGAATAGTCAGATTTACATATACATTTTCTCTTTCCTATTTAGGCGAATGCCGGGAACTGCGCTTCATCATTCATATGCGCGCCAATGGTCTGGCGGTGTGGTGTAAAATACGTACAAGTAAAAATAGTAAAATAAAAACCCAATATATTACATTTGATATTCCCGGCGTCACCTCCGGGATGTGAGCAGTAGACGTCCACATATTTTAGTTTGAGTGTACACAGTTGAGTATTTTATAAAATTCCAGGTGAACGTCGCGGCTAATGTGATAAATGGAAACGTGTTGTGCCAATGCGACTGTTAGTATCAATATGCTATAATGAAACAATTTACTGGGTCAGGTACATTCGATTATATACGTAAAAGTACAAAAAAGATAGACTTTTATATTGCAGAATGCAATAAATAGTCCTTTATTTAGCACTTTGCTATGACATGTTCACAACAATAAGAAAACTATACATATAGGCATGTATTTTGATGTCCCATAATAATAAAGCAGTTGAAATTAGACTTACGAAATGCTATAACCGTATTTTAAGGTGTTCTAAGTTCTCCAAAATAAAACATTAATAAATTATTCATAGTGACATAATAGTGCTTTAAAAAAAGGGTTCTAAAACCTAACTGGAAAGGAGAAAATTCAATCTAAAAAAATTAATAAATCCATATAAAATCATAGAAGACACGAAGTACAACTTAAGGAACAATTTAAGTAAAAAATAAACAACTAAACTAGTAAAATAGTGAAAATTGTAAATAGTGAGAACAGCCATCGTTACCAAAAAACGCTAAAGTGAGCTTGATAAGGTGGTATAGGTCTTACAACTGACATTCTATGCATAAATATCAAATTAAACTAGAAATAAAAAAAAACACATTGGTAAGATTTATTTTCAGTAAAAGTCAATAATAGTTGCAAAAAGTGTAAATGAAAAAAAAAAATCAGTTATAAAATTTTAATATCAAGCAACCAGATTTGGTGAGAAACGTCAGAATTAGACAAGTTTAGGTACAGATCTGCAGTTTAGTGTATATTTAAACGTGAACCAGACAACACGTACAAAAATTTCAAGCAAAATATAACCTCAAAAAGTATAAAACAAAATCTTTGACAAGGAGAAAGCAGATGCCAACTCAGTCAACAAAATATTACTGAATTTAGCATAAAAATATACCCAATTACAGGAAAAATTAACAGTAAACAATCCGAAATAAATATAATTCTATTATCTATGTCTGTGTACGCTTAGATAACTTAAAATTGTGATAAAATTTAGAAAATACAATACAATACATTTAACCTACCTGCACATAAATCAAAGCGTTTCAAGTAATCCAGTTAATACAGAAGTATAATTTCAACATTTCAACAAGTAATAGCAGAATAAACATCGTTTAAACAAAGCACATATTCAATTCGGAAGTAAACAGCTGTGAGCCCGGAGAAAAGTGAGGTCCACAATCGAGAAAGGAAAGTTTTGACAGCATAACTAGGGAACATACCGACCGGATGGTTATAACCTACCTTTTTGTTATATATGAGCTCTAATCAAAATTCTTATATATAAAACATTTATTCTATTTCATCAGAATGCAAAAATAAAAAGGCCTAATTAATTTTATGATTCTTTATTATTCTAACCCATGTAAATTCAAATTCTATTCATTTTAAATTAAATCTTTAATATATTTAATTATTTCTTGTTTCAACTTGTGATTTCTATTAATAATTATCTAGAGCGAACCCACAACATACCCCGAGAACCAACATGTTTAAATTCAAATCTTGAAAATAAAATAATCATAAATTAATTTTCATAACTTCATGAATAATTTAGTTTTAAAAAATATGGTACAAATTGTCACCGAAAAGTGGGGCTATATATTTTAGTTATCAAAATTATATTACAATATATGTATATGACCTATGGCATACTGATGAGAACTAATAAGTTCGAAACCGGTCTATGTCTGGTCAGGGAATTGACAAATGACATTGGCTACCAATTTTCATGATTTGTAAGGTGTAATTCAATGCAGCTTGGGATATTTGGCCGCTGAGTAGTTGTTTCCTGCAAATCATGTATAATATAGGTTAAGTCCACCAAGGGCTGAAGGTCGCCGCTTTCGGTACTTGCAAAATGGCAAGTCGCTATGCACCATGGAGACATCTATGATGTCTGGTGTATAGTAGCATTAGACCACATGAGAGGATTCACTTACCTCTCACCACTACACCATATATATATATATATGCAGAAATTTACATTACATAATATAACATATATCGTCACATATCAAAAATAAGCAATATCTCACTTAAGTTTACGCTTATCCTCATAATGAAACAGAAAACTTATATGTAATTGTCTCTAACTATTCTCTTGAAAGAAACTATGATACGCCTGATCTGTAGTGTAATTTAGTTTTATGCATGAAAATCAACTCAGTATAATTGTACACATTCATCTATCCTAATACTTCCAACTTGTTATTTATCCTAGTATAAATACTGCATTTTAATATATAATTTTCTTCCGTTATATAAATAACTGTATCATCTGCTGCAAACAAGTGATATCAGCAGTTACCAAACAGATTTGCCATGCCACTAATGTATAAAATGAACCAAAGCGGCCCCGGAATACTTCCTTGCAGTATTCCAACGTTTACATACTTTTGCAGTAGATACATACTCGTCATATTTTACTTATCGAACCTGTTAAACAGTTGTCGCACAAATAATTGAAATTAAATAACTGCGAAACGATGTTGATCTATTTACAAAATATTAAACAAAGGTATAAGTTCGACATTGATTTTTAGACAGTTATTTTCCCAGTACTCGTCACATTGAACAAGAAGTTGCATTGCGCGTGACTTGGTCTACAGGATTATTAAAAAATTAATTATTTTGACAGCTTTGGGCTGTAGGGTCCCCGACTCTTAATAACCATTATATATATCATTGTTTAGGCAGTAATTTATTCTTATGTCAAAAATTTATCTTTGTAGCTGCAGTTCTACTTACCGATAAATAATAAATCAGGACATACGCCGCGGTTGGTTATGCTTCGCAGCCTGTGCACAGCGCGATAAAAAGTTAATTATATACAACTGGACATCTCATTAAAATATAATTTTAAACAAAACAAAATCAATTCTCCTAATACGTCGTAGCAGAAAATACATTCTGCCAGGCTACTGCGATTAGCTAGAAATAACTTGGTTTATCCATATTCTACTTTGCATCAAAGCATTACTAGGTTAAAACTTAATTTAGACCAAATTATTACATTATTTTAAATTATTTTTTATTTCATGCGCTTTTGATCTAAATAATTTAATTCAAAATAATGATGATCATAAAAATAGAAAATGACTAAGCTAATTAAAAGTCGAGAACATTCATTAAAATTTTTAAAATGGAACCATTTGTGCTTTTTTTAAAAGAAAAATACCGTTGGATCTAGCTGCATAAAAACTGCACTTACCTTGTCTGAATGCACTAAAGTTTCCAACGAAATGACTATGCAGCTAAAATTTTTAAGAAACTTTACGGCGCCCGACGCTTTTACGTGACAATATTGGATCTATTGAAAATGTTCACGCTATGCAAAAAAGTTACGAAATTCTTTCCCCATTTGTTCTCACATCGTATTTAATAAAGGTGCATTTTAAAAGGTTATTTGTTTTACATTGTGAATAAAATATGGAATTGAACAACAATGTAGCAATGATGTTGGGAAGATTGCACCTTTTATTTTTCAAACAGCACTATACCTATATGTGGCACGTCGTTTGAGAGAAGGTTCAATATATGAATGAATGATTGAATAAAGTTTATTTATCTCTAGGATATTATATGTCACACTTTTAAATAAAATATACAGAGTTGAATAGTAAATACTTATATCTAACTCAGTGAACAGAGTTAAGTAATTTGGTAATAAATTATTAACAATTTTATAAATAAAAATCATTGTATACATGTAAAGATAAATTTTAATGTCAAACCAGCTTAAGGCATTTAGAATCAAATTAATATTTGTATACATGTTACATTCTAAAACAATTCGCATTGCTTTGTTTTGACGTTTTTGTAGTATTTCCGTGTTAGCATTTGAAGAATAGATTAATGAACAGCGGTATGTAAAATGTGGAAGGAAAGAGTTATATACGGTCATTTTACTTCCAATAGACAAGAAACAAAGAAACTAATTTTTTTACCTATTTTCTTCGACACATAGTCAACGTGATCATTTAGTTTTAGTTCTCCATCAATGACAAGTCCTAAGTATTTCTAATTTTTGACATGCTCCAATTCTCATTATTTAAAATGACATTTAAATTTAGTGTTTTAAGGGAGTTGAATAAACAATTTGAACCAATAAATATTTTGATTTCATTTCATTTACTTTTAACTTATTTTCTTTGAATTTATTTGAGACGTGTGTTAATTCCAGGTTTACTGTCTCCACTAACTTATTGAAATCATTGTGAGTATAATATATCAATGTATCATCTGCAAAAAGGTGAATTTCACATTTCGCCATAATATTCCCGAGGTCATTGATATTCAGTATAAAGAGCAGTGGCCCAACGACGCTTCCTTGGGGCACCTCAAAGTTATTTACAATAGGTTCGGATTTATTATTATTTATTTTAATTATTTGTTTACGATTTGAAAGATGAGTCTCAAACCAATGCAGCACAGTATTTGAAAAGTCATAGGCTTTTAATTTTCATAGTAGTATTTGCCTATCAATCGTTTCGAAAGCCCTTTTAAGGTCTATAAATACTGCACATATTCCTGTTTCCGGTTTGTTTAGTTGTTGTTTCCATTCAGATATTATGAACTCCAAAGCTGTTTCACAGGAATATTTACCTCGAAAACCCGATTGATAAGTACACAATATATTATTTGAATTTATATATTGGATTACTTGATCGAACCCTACTAATTCAAGTAATTTTTTTACAATAGAGAAACATATTTGTGGGTTTCAAATACTGTGCTAACTTAGTATATGGAACATTTGGTATTTGTACTATACTGTCGACGTATTAAAACATTCAGGAAAAGTATCTTCTCCAAGACTTAGGTTAATAACGTTTACTAGGGGATAACCAATTACTGAAAAGTGTGTTTTATTAATTCCTTAATTATCTCATCTGTACTGCATTTTTTTGCTTGGTTATTTACTATTTTATTTAGATTTGTTAATTAAATTAAATCAAATCAAAAGAAGACATGGTGCTGTTCATTTTAGGTATTGTTTCTAATACATTCTCCTCGTCAACAATATTTACACCAATGCTAACATCCTTTATGCTGCCTGCATAACAAGTGTTAAGTGTATTAGTAATTTTGTCTACATAATTATATTCAACTCCATTGTATTTAGCGAGGTTGGACTTTTTTATTATTACTTATTAATTCTTTTAAGTGTGCCCACATTTGTCTAGGATTCTTTTTTGTATTATCAATGCTTTTTTCACAGTGATTGCATTTATTAGTTTCTATTTTTTTTACTAAGGCATTTCTCTCGTTTATATATATTCCAATCTCGTTCCTCTTTTGTATATAGAAATTTTTTTTAAGCTCATTTTTGTTTTGTATTGCCTTTTTACATTCATTGTTAATCCATTCTTTTTTTTTTTATTTATTTGTTTAAGTGGAGCAACCGCCTCAACTATATCATTAATAAATCGTGATGAGACAATATTCACATTACATTGAGTAATTTTTTTTCTACAAATACATTTAATGTAAAGTCATTACTTATTACAAGATCTAGTAAATTACTTGTTGTATTTGTAATCCTCGTGAAGTCTTTTACAAATAATTGTTTACAACCAAAATTGTCTACTAACCTTTGGGAAATTTTCTTTACAGTCAGTCTTTTTCCAGTTCACATTAAAGTCTCCTAAAATTATTTTTACTGGCAAAGTGGGGTTCTAACTGAGACGTTTGTGGGGTATGTGTCTTCATTACACATGAAATACTGAAATACATCAGTAAATTAATTGCTATTTATTTATCTGAAGGATAAATAAATAAAATTGGCCATCTGCGTGATCGTCTAGTTTTACTAATTTAGGACTCAAATTTCGTTGTGTGTGTAGCAACCCTTTTTATATAAAGTTTGCTATTACTTGTTTGTGTCTGATATTATATATCTGAGAAAATTAATCACTCTGTTATTTTAAATACCCTGTAAGTTTGACCATACTGTTTATTGATTGAGAAACCTAGTTATTAAGTTATATTATTTCCTATCCTATTATTCAAGATTGTGAATTTATGGTTAAAATTTGTTTTCTATTTTTTTTTATTGGGATGAAATCATTGATTTAGTTTATTACTTGTATTGCGAGAAAGATAAAGGTGAAAGAAGAGACAATAATTGATGGGAAAATTAGTCATAAAAAACCCACTTTATTTTACAATGATTGATGAGGCAATGGCCAAATATTTGAGGCAATTGTCTAAATATTACAATAGGAAAACGTACGTCGCTATAGTAATGACCATAATATAGATATGCAGAGTGGTTTGGTGCAATAACAAGAACTGAGTTATACAATAGTATTCCGTGTTATTTTAATAGTAATGAGAGTTGTGGCAACACCCTGGTAATGATAATTTACAATTAGAGTTGTTAGCAATAGCTAAATAATGCTAATTTGTAATTAGAGTTGTTAGCAATAGCTATAATGAATCGAATGCAAAATACGAGGACAAGAATCATGTCATGTTTGTACATTTTCAAAATTAAGTTGAGAAATGATCGTTAAATACTCATGTAAAATATCATAGAATGTTGAGGAAATATCCTTTAATTAATTAAACAAGCGGCAACTGTCAAATGTTGTATGACTGCATAACAACGAAACGCCGCTGGTTAAAAGAAACAATATACTCCGACGCCCTGGTTCAGGAAAGGTGACCCCCTAAATTTAAACAAGTACCAGAGGCTAATTATCCTCTACACTGACCAGTAGCTCGTGGACGCTCGTTTCGTAGAGCGCAAAATAATAATAGTGACGGATTGTTATCAAGCAGTCATAGTAAATCAGGCATATTGCCGGCGAGAAACTTCACAATCTTTAAAACAAAATACTCTTATGATATCTTACAAAAAGGGAACACGGTAAGCCACTGGTAGTAATCTAATTGAAATACAATGGAAGTTAAAATTCGCTTGTCATTGCATTACTCTGGCACATCCATAGTTGTAGAATATAAATTGTAAATTAGTCACGTAAATCACCCTAGTTAAATATTCAGAAAGTGAAATTTACTTAGTTTAAATATAAGGCTAGAAACTTGAAAGATTGAAATATAAATTTATTTTACTTCCTAATAAAAGCAAATCAAACTATTTCGTAAAAAATGTTAATTATTTTGGTACCACAAATGCGCACTTCAAACCCTTTTTCCCGCCCGTAGCCAAAATGCAGATTCAATGAGAATTAATCAAGAAAAAATACTATAAAATATATATATATATATATATATGTTATAGCTCGCGTTTCGTAGCTAAGTTTTTAAAAACAATTTTATTTATTTGTAGAGAGTCAACGTTGACTCTTAGAAATAATACAGTAATAAAATGTAAGTATTTAATTTGAAGTGAGTATGATAACTAACTACAGAAATGTCTCGCGGTTCTATTTATGACATTTAGATGCAGTGTCATCTAAATGATGAACAAAGAAAAGCAAGCAAGCGATTCAGCATAATCGTGAGAGGTTAAAATGTAATATAATATAATATGATACTTTGTAAGCGATAAATGATAGCGGGAATTTGTTATCTGCACGTGGTTGAAATATGATATTATATGATAATATGAAATGAAGCAAAGTCACGTATCGTCTTGTATACGGTGGCTCAAATACTATATAACAACTTCCCCCTTAACGAAAAAGTTGCTGTTATACAGGAACTTTTGAAATTGAAGAGATAATAAAATAGTGAGTGAATACAATACAAAATAATAAAGATAAAGGTAAAAATATACAAAGGTTAAGTTAATAATGCGAATGATAAATCATAAGTGAAAGTCTATGTTAACTCGATGTCATCTCCTTCTTGGGGTCTGATAACGGGTCGCTTTCTTGGAGGGATGAAACCGGGAAGTTTCATAAATGGTTTGCTTCGTCCTGCAGAGGGTGAAGGGGCGTCATCTGTAGAGTGTTGGATTTTCAGCATTCCACGTCGTCTTTTCGTACACTTACAGAATATGTAAAGTAGAATTAGGGAAACAACAAATGTGATTGTAAAGTACGTGAACCAAGATACATGTTTGTTCACAAATGGTTCGTTTATAAGATCATCTAGGTCCTTTGAATATTGCTCCAGTTTGGTTTTGGCAATGTCCAAATCTTCTACGTTTAGATTGTTTAACTTGAGAGGTTTTAATTTTGGTAATTTAATTTTGTCGGGCATTTGATTGCAGCACTCATAAGGAATTTGGATGGGATGAGAATTGTCTTTAATGTCTGAAAAGTCTTTGGCACTAGCTTGTATTCTGGTGATTCCTACAAAGGCGTAACATCCGGGCTGTAGTTTGACGATTGAATTTTTGTTGATTAATTCGGTTATTGAATCTCTTTTTGGACAATTGATGGTGATGTGGAGTGGTTCGGAGTTTATTATTAACCATGTGTTGTCTTCAAGTTCTTGAACGTTGTATCCTTGACCAATGATGAAGGATGTCTGGCAATTTTCGGGGAGTTTAGTCAACTGTTTCAGGATTCTGGCTTCACATATGGCATTTTGATCGATAGGGTATGCAAACAGGTTTGAGCATAGTTTCGTTCCAAAGTATAGTGGTTTGCATTCATTTAAATTTGAAATTGGTATGTACATCAAAGAATCATCGTCTCTCGCGATAAACTTTTGTGAAATAGATAAAATGTGCAGAAGGCCAGTTCTGTTATCAAGAATTGGGATCGGGTATAGGCGGAAGGTATTGTAATTTTGAGGTTCGACAAGGGGTATTTTTAGAACGAATATTAAGTTAGAATCTACTTGAAAAGCTTGTAACTCAATAATGTCTAAATACTGAGCGACTGCTGATAATTTAATAGGTAGAGGCAAATTGTTTCTTTGTAAACTCTGAGAAATCTCTTGTAATGCTGTTACTAAATGGTCAGGAGTTATTATTGACGAATGTATAATTTTTAGTCTAGCGAATGTTATGGCATTCAAAATATCGTTTAAATTGTCTTCAATGAATAAATAACTTGCCATGAGTTGTTCGCAAATTTCTAAAAATCTTAATTTTGTGTGGATATTTTCGATATCCTTAGTCATATCTAGAATTGAGGTTTCGATTTCTTTGATATCCTTATTGAAAGTTTCTTCGTCGATTTGTAGTTTTTGAATAGTTGAATTAAAATTTTTGATGACTGAAGTCGTGACAGATATTTGATTTTTGATTAAATTTTCGAGTTGGTGTTCGTCATTATTTAGCTTGTTGATGCAATCAGAATAGTACTGACCATCTTCTGCGTCTAGATTTCCAGTTATCGATTTGAAAATCGTTCCGATACCGTTTAGTATTCCTCGTCTGTATCTTTTTGTGTCTAGGTAAACTTCGTTAAATTTTGATTGTATCGATTGAGAGATTTGGGTTAATAAACTGAGATGCGTTTTTACATCGCCGAAAAAGACATTCATGTAATGGTATGTTGGGTCGAGTGTGTTGTAGAGGGTTTGTAAGATTTTGTCGTTTTTGTCAAATGCTGTTTTAAGAGTCGATATGTTTTTATGTACAAGTAGAGTCCATTTCTCGTTAGAGATTACTATGTCTGTGTCTCGGTGGTAGTACACTCCGATCGTGTTGTTGATCGATGTTATTTTATACTGGGCAAGTGCTGATCCGAGCAGCAGCAGAAACCTGAAAATAAATTTAATTTTCAGTATATGGTTTCATTCGGTCAAAGTTTACTTTGGTTGTTTGGTTCGTTTCGAGATTTAGTAGCGTAGCGGAATTTTGAAAAATTTCCTTAATTTCGAACGGACCGTTGAATTTATCTTGTAATTTGTTCTTTATTTGAGATTCCTTAACATATACTTTGTCGCCAACATTATATGTGGGGCGATTTTCGGGCACGTTTTTATCAAACCGAACTTTGGCTTTTTGTTTTTGAGTTTCAGTTCGACTTCGAGCTATTTTATAATAGTGAGAAATGCGATTGTTTAAATCTCGGACATATTTAGTGATTAACTCTTTTTGATTGTATAATGTTTCCGGTGGACGAACAGATGTATGACCAAAAACTAATTCGTATGGGGTAAATCCGTGAGTTTTATTTACAGAGTTATTATAACAGATTACTGCATACGGTAAAATGGTAAATGGGTGTTCATTCGGGTTTTCCGTTTTGTTAGCTCTTATCATTTCGGCCAAGGTTGCGTGAAATCGTTCAATTGAACCATTTGACTGGGGATGTCCTACACTCGAAAAAGTTAATTTTATATCGTATAATCTACACAAATCTCTTAATAAATTGTTATCGAATTCTCCTCCATAGTCGCAATGTATTCTTAATGGAGTACCATAATGTTGAAAATAAAGCAGTAGCGTATTTACTACAGATTTGGCGGATTTATCGTGGACTGCGTAAGCTTGTGTAAATTTAGTCAGTTCGTCGCGAATAGTCAGGGCATAATTGCGCGTAGGGAATTCAAATAAGTCAATGTTAATTCTTTCGAATGGTGTCTTTGGTGTTTCTGTAATTACCAGTGGACTACTTAAATTTTTTCGACAAACTTTCGTTTTTTGGCATGTTTCGCAGTTTTTGATAAAATTTTCGACATCTTTCGTTAACCCTTGCCAATTATACTTGTTTTTGATTCTGCGTATTGTCTCGTTTATTCCGCGGTGCAAATTATTTTTTCCAGTGTGATTTTGATCGAGGATTATTGGGCGTTGGTCTTCGTCGGGGCATTGCACTAGATTTTGACAAATGATTAATTTTAGGTCTTTTTCCGCAAAAATGAATGAGAGAATTTCGAGTATTGGGAGGTCCAAATTATTTTCGACATAGTAGGTCTTAGAAAGATCTAATTTATTTTGATTTTTATACAACGTTAAAAACAAGTGTTCTATTACAGATTCGGGATCGAAAGGTACAGCGATAATATAATAATTTCTATGTCGGGTTGATTTACTAGAGACAATATTGATTGTACTGTTGTCGAATTCGGGATTTTCTTCGAAAATATCTTCTATAATTTGGCGATGGAGGTCTGTTAAGTTATTTTGCCGAAAGAACGTAATTATGTTTTTATTTTCTCGATCTAATAATTGTTTGTTTGAAATTTCGATTTTCGAGTAATCTATTAGGGATTTTGTCTTGTATAGTCTAGAGAATGTGTCAAATTCCTGAGCGATATGTTCGTTAGTTATTTCGTTTTCGTCATTTAGGCTTTCGTCATCGTCTGTGTTTTCGTTAGCTGCTAAAATTTTAGAATAGAATTTGGAACAATCGTTAAAGTGGTTTATTTTGATTCTGGACAAGGCGTCTGCGTTTTTGTTTATTTTGCCGGGTTTGTATATGACCTCGTAGTCATACTCTTCAAGTTTGAGGCGCCAACGGGCTAATCTGCTACCCGGGTCCTTTATCGAAAATAACCAGGTAAGTGGTCTGTGATCGGTGATTAGTTTAAACTTTCTGCCAAACAGGTATGGTCTAAAATGCTTTACTGACCACACGATAGCTAAGAGCTCTCTTTCTATCGTGGAGTACTTAGTTTCGGCATTGCATAAAACTCGGGAGGCATAAGCGATAGGTAAATCTTTACCAATGGGGCCCTGCGAAAGCACGGAACCAATGGCGAATGCACTCGCGTCTGTGGTTAATAAGAAAGGCTCGTCGAAGTTCGGGTAAATTAGTATCGGAGTTGTTGTCAAGGTTTGTTTTAAGTTTTTGAATGAATTCGTACAATCATTGTCGAAATTAAAGGGTATGTCTTTTTGTAGTAATTTAGTCAGAGGTTTTGATATTTTAGAGAAATTGGGGATAAAACGTCTATAATAGCCTGCTAAACCCAGGAAAGATTTAATTTCCTTTTGGTTTTTGGGTTGAGGAAAGTTTAGGATTGCTTCAACCTTAGCAGGGTTTGGTTTTACACCGTCCTTGGTGATGAGGTGTCCTAGGTAGGCAACTTCTTTCCTAAGAAACTCACACTTGTCGGGCTGTATTTTAAGGTTAGCTTTCCTTAAACGTTGAAATATTTCGGTTAGTCGGGTAATATGTTCGTGAATCGTTGGGGAATAAATGATGATGTCGTCCATATAGACGAGGCAACGTTCGTTTTGGATACCTAGTAGGATATTGTCCATAACCCTTTGGAAAGTGGATGGGGCGTTCTTAAGACCGAATGGCATGCGAAGAAATTCATAGTGGCCATTCTCTACAGAGAAGGCAGTCTTTTGGACGTCTTCGGGATTAATTTCTATCTGGTGGAACCCAGAGGCCAAATCTAGGGTTGTGAAGTATTGGCATTTTCCTAGTTGGTCAAGAAGGTCAGATATGTTCGGAAGGGGATATTTGTCGTCAATAGTCAGTTCGTTAAGTTTTCTGTAGTCGACTACAACTCGCCATTTTTGTTTGCCAGAGGCGTCAAGTTTTTTTGGGACTACCCAAACTGGGGAGGACCAGGGAGAAATCGAAGGCTGGATTATGCCTTGGGCTAACATTTTTGAAACCTGTGACTTTACCTCTTGCTTATGAATTTGGGGGTAACGATAAGATTTTGTGAATATCGGTTTGGCATTGTTGGTGTCAATAGAATGTTTAATTTCGTTTGTGAATGACAAGTTATCTCCTTCTAGGTAGAATATGTCCGAAAAATTTAGACAAAGTTGTGTTATTAAATCGGTTTCTTCTTCGTTTAAATGTTCTAAGCGTAATTGATTTTTAATTTCGAAATTCCTGTCTATTTGTTGTTGGTAGTCTGAGTTTTGACAATTTAAATTAAAGATTGCCCTAAATTTTTCTATTGGTTCGAGTTTAAGGTTTGACAAATCTACAGTTTTTGGAATAGCGTTTGCGTTTATTACAGATGTTAAAAATTCTCCGTTGTTGTCTATTTTGACGATAGCGTTGGGTAAGCGTACTTTTTCGTTTTCTTGGGCTACCAGTATAGCCTCGGTATTTCGTAGGTCACATTTTAATTTGAATATTTTTTCTGTGCGCGGTTCAATGGAAATTAAGTTTCGATTTTTTATGGTGTTTAAACCGCGGTTTACGCTTGGTTGCGATGGTAAAATATCAGTAACTTTGAATATCGGTACGGTTTTAAAATTCGTCACTAATTGTTTATTTTTAAAATCTATCCTGCATTCGTAATGTTCGAAAAAGTCCGCGCCTAAAAGTCCGTCAAAGTCTATGTCTAGATTGTGGATATAAACTTTATGAGGATCACTTGTGGTAAATGGTATGAGAACAGATTCATTAATATTAATCTTTTCGTTCGTTATACCTTGAACAATCACATTTTCAGGGGATCGGCGCCTGTAGTTTTCAGCTGTCCTAGGTTTAAAAACTGAAATACCGGCGCCTGTGTCTAGCAAAATTTTAAATTTACCGGTTATGTCTTTCATGTAATAGAGATTTTTTGAGTTGACAGTTAGCAATGCATGCGAAAGAATATTTACATGAAGTTGTGTTCCGGAAAATTCAGGTATGGGTTGAAACTGTCTTTTAGAGTCATCGTTTGGATCTGAGTTTCCAATTCTGCAATTGGTTCGGATTCCTGGTTGGGAGGATGAGTTAATTGGTTGGAACCTTGGTAAAAATCCTGAGGATTAGCGGTATAATCCTCATACTGTTCAGACTGAGAATTATAGTTCTCTGGGAAACTTTGATTGGTTTCGAAATTATAATTTTCACAATTGTCTTGTTGAAGTTGGTAATTTGGGGAGTAATCGGTAGAGTAGGTCTCATATTGATTGGAATTATCAATGTAACTATCATAAGGTTCATAGTTCAAATGATGGGCCTTTTGTTGATCGTAACGATTAAAGTTTGGATTTGGTTGGATTGCAGATGGTCTCTGCTGATTGAAATTCGGGTTTGGTCTGATGGCTGAAGGCCTATTTTGCTGTGGAAGATTAGATTGATTATTTTGTGGGAATTGCCTGTGAGTAAATTGATTATTTTGCGAAAAATTTTGGAAGTTTGAATTTCTTTGGAAGTTTGGTCTTTGAAAGTTTTGGGACGTTGATGGCATAAATTGTTGTTGTTGCCTAGTACGGCATTCACTTACAGTATGCCCAATGCGATTGCAAAATGAACACATTTTCTGTTGGAAAGTTGAAATTGGTCTCTTTTGTTGGGGAGGAATTGGGTTTTTAGTTTGGCTATTTCTCGAGAATTTTTGTGACTCAAAATAAGAGAGTTGTAGTTCTCTTTTAATTCGATTAATAGCCTCCAACATATTTTGTGGATTGCCAGCACGTATAATTTTGCCTAAATTTGGTTCTAAGCCTGTTAATAAATTATTTAGCGTCATAGTTTCGACTAAATCACTTTGAGATTTCTTCTGTTCTTTGGACAAAGCTTGTTTTTGGATTGCGGCATGCATTTTTGCATTGTGCGTTTGCAACCGTGATACAAAGGTTAACGCAGATTCGTTAGGTAATTGATGGATGCGTTGTAGGTCAGTGATTAGAGACGTTAGGTCTCTAGAATCTCCGAAGTGCGCTTCTAATAAGGATTTTATTTCTGCATATGTAGCCGGATTTCTAGAATTTATCAATTCGGCAGCTTTGCCACGCAATTTATTTTTGATATGAATAGTCAATAATAACAACTGGTCATTAATTGCCATTCCTTGAGCATATGTACAAGAATTTAAAAACGTTTGTAGGTTGATGGGGTTTCCATCGAACTCAGGTATTATCGAGAATATCTCTGAAAGTTTATAAGCCTCAATTTGTTCTTCGATTTGAACGGTGGCTTCTTGTTCTGACATTTTTGTTGCTTTTAGTTACAAACTATTGAAGTTAAATTTGAAAGATTTTCTTGTCTGTTTGTGTATTAGCTGTATAATACACACAAGTACGTATTAGCAGTATAATACGCTTCGATGTCGCTTTAAAATAAAATGGAATTCGGTGAGTGTATTAGCTGTATAATACACACGATTACGTATTAACAGTATAATACGTATGAAATAAAACTAATTATGTCGTTTGGGGAATAATAAGGGTAAAATTGATAGCAGAACTGTTTCGTTTTCGTTGGGTGTATTAGCAGTATAATACACTTAAATAAATTGCGAAATGTGAAAAATAAAAATAGCAGTAATAAAACGTGATGATTCTTAAAAATGACTTACGTAAATATCTTCATAGGTAGGTTCTTTCCTCCGTCGAGGGATTGGGATCCGCCACCACTGGTGAGGAAGGTCTCCTTGTTCTTGTAGATCACTCGCACTAGTTAGGCACCCTTGTTGAGATGTTCTCCTTGTTCTCGAACGTTTCACTACAAGTTAGGCTTCTTGTTCCAGGGATGTTTAACGGATCCTACCGACTGCGCCAATGTTATAGCTCGCGTTTCGTAGCTAAGTTTTTAAAAACAATTTTATTTATTTGTAGAGAGTCAACGTTGACTCTTAGAAATAATACAGTAATAAAATGTAAGTATTTAATTTGAAGTGAGTATGATAACTAACTACAGAAATGTCTCGCGGTTCTATTTATGACATTTAGATGCAGTGTCATCTAAATGATGAACAAAGAAAAGCAAGCAAGCGATTCAGCATAATCGTGAGAGGTTAAAATGTAATATAATATAATATGATACTTTGTAAGCGATAAATGATAGCGGGAATTTGTTATCTGCACGTGGTTGAAATATGATATTATATGATAATATGAAATGAAGCAAAGTCACGTATCGTCTTGTATACGGTGGCTCAAATACTATATAACATATATATATATCATAGATGTCTCTATGGTGCATAGCAACTTGCCATTTTGCAAGTACCGAGAGCGGCGACCTTCAGCCCTTGGTGGATTTACCCTATATACTGTTATTATACATGATTTGCAAGAAACAACTACTCAGTGGGCAAATACCCTGACCTGCATTGAATTACACCTATATATATATATGTTGTTTTTTAGGTTCTCGCGGGTGTTAAATGAAGTGTTGTTGTACTTCCGGGTGCTCTCCCGCGTCGATGGTCGACTCCTCCAGGAGTCATGGTTGTCTAAATGACGTTTCGGCAGAATCTCATCCGCCATCTTCAGGTTCTGACTGAAAGCTGCCTACTGATGCTCCTCGTTGCTCGAACTGAACTGACGTTCTCCGCGTTGTGCGGCTCCTTATATATGCTCCAGTCTAGGGCGCGCCTGCGCATTTGGCTACGTGTTACCGATCACCTGTGGTAGGCGTGACGGACGCCTGAGCCAACCCGACAAGTGGCCTCGCTGAAACGTCACGCTCCACGTGACTTCTCGCCGGTGGGCGGGCATCCTCGTGTCCAATCGGTGCCGCAGAATGCCGTGGTTCTCCTTGATTGGTCCGCGCTCGGCTCTGACTCCTCGTGATAGGTCCATTTCGGGCAGGTTGCTGTGCTTCTTCACTATTTGCCAATACTTGAACATGCCTCCTCGTGATTGGTTCATCCATGGTGGATCGTCGTGTGTTTTCGGTTACGTATTTTCCCACAAGAGCGGGCTTCCAGGAACTGGGCAATCTGTGCGTATCATCTCGTTTATTAAGATTTTGTGGTCTTTCTTCGATCTCTATGGCCTCTCTGGTAATCCTTGACCTATAATACTCGATATTATCTACTGTTCTGGTGTTGTCGAAGTCTATTTTGTGTCCTGTGGATTTTACATGCTGTGCTAGGGACGATCCTTTCTCCTCTTTTCGTACTGCATTCATATGTTCTTCATTTCTTACACTAATACGTCTGTTGGTCTGTCCTATGTATGATTTGTTGTAATTTTGGCACGGGATTTCGTATACTCCTTGGTTTTCTAGGGTAGTTTTTGATTTTGGATTACGGAGAACTGCACTGATTTTTCGATTTGTTTTAAATATGTTTACGTAGAAATTTGCCAATTTTATCTGTCGTTCCTGTCACGTAAGGTAGATATGCCTTTGCTACTGATTTCTCGATTACCTCCTGGGTTTTTTGTCTGTATGGCCCCAGCGAATTCTATATTGTGTACCTCGAAAATCCATTTTTCATTAGTGCTTTCTGAAGTGAAGACATCTCTTCGTTGATATGGTCGACGTCTGCCAACTTCTGAGAACGTGTCACTAGAGTCTCTACTACTGAATTTAATTGTGCTGGATGGTGATGTGATAAATAAAGAGATGTCACTTTGGCACATGAACTCAACCACACTATAAGATAGTCCGGGCGAAATCAGTCATCGACCGGGAAAGTTAATTCGGATGGAATATTTTTGTGCCATCTTGTTCAAAATGTGCTCTTTTATTAGAAAGTATTACAGTTTACCAGATGAAAATATGGTCAGGAATTGTTTAAAAAAAGTTGTTTTAAACAAAACGAAAAAATTGACTTGATCGTTTCGGAAAAAATATTTTCGTATTTTTCACCGACCAAAACAAACACAAAATGATCTTAGACGTTTTTCTCTCAAGTCGATAGATTTAGAGAAAAACACTCTTGAAATCGCAAAAAACTATATGAAAGTTAATGTTTTTTATTGTAAGAAAAATTTGTGTCTTTTTTCTTTGAAGCTTTGACCATAACATATTGTTGATATATTTTGTTATCCTTTAGCTTAAGTGCTTGTTTTTTAACTGTGAAGATAAGCGCGCGGGCGCGCGCGCCTGTCGACAGGAGTAGCTATGATATTATATAAATATAAGGAAGGGTATTTTTATAGAACATACGCTTGCATTAGCTCGTCGTACATCCATTGAAGTATAAAACAATTTATATAAAATACGAAACATTACAAATATTTAATATAAGTAGAATAATTATTATAAGTAGAGTGTAATATTTAAAATGCATGCGAACTTTACTTTTTATTTAATTTATTTTAAAATATAATTAAAGTGATTATACAACTTACACATTTTTACAATAACAAAAGACAGAATTAGACGACAAATCCACTATTCCGAAATAAACGAAAGTGATTCTGGGTTAGCTGGAGAATTGGGATGAGTTGGAAGGGCTTTAATTGGTGGGCGAACCTTCAGAGAGACCGAATCCTACATTACCCAGGCATTCAAACAAAGGTGCCCTGGGTGCTTTCACAGAGATTTCTTAAAAATAATAATAATAATAATGTATGCGAAGCTCCACCTAGCCAATTCTTAGTTTAGTAATATAGTAGTGCCAAAAGCGAAATAATGAATATCATAAGATAGCATTAAATAATTGTAATAAATAAAAAATCGTAGTAAATGAATAACTAATTATTTATATTTGTTGAAATGTGCTATTCCACAAACTCATTTTTGTTAAAATTACAAAATATTTTACCTTTATGCAGTACAATAGAAATCTTGAACTTTGAAGGTCACTATATTTTTCCATAGTCGGTTTACTCAATCATTTTAGAAGAATGAAAAAATGTGTCATTGTTTTTATAGCCAATTTTGATTTCGAAAAAATATTTAATATAAATTTCATCTTATTCAAGTATTTATTTCTGTTTTTAATATACCTAAGTGACCTCCGACTTATTAAATCATGCAAGAATCTACAATAGAATTAAATTATCTGTATTTGATCTGAATTAGAAGGTGAATGCTGATTAGAAAATGTCAGCTAATAAAAGATCTTTTACTTTTTATGTGATATAGTGCATGTCAGAAATTGTATATTCTGAAAATTTAACATAGTAGTAAGTTTTATTTAACATAATGCACTGCTTTCACATGTACTCTATTCTGGTTTGTGTGGTTACAGATTGGAAGCAATACGACGAAGGTATTCCATACGAATTTTAAACGACTTCATTGTTTATGTAAATTTTAAAAATATATTCACATCCTGGCGGTGTAGCAGGAAAATCTCATCCTCTTAAACGTAGAAGCGATATAATATCGATATAAACATACAAAAATACAATCCATAAAATAGCTTAGAGTCATGAAAAGCTCCAGTAATATTATTATCGCATTTGAAATCGTCGATTTGTACACGAACGCGAACTTCCTTCTACTGCACTCGAATACAAACTGTAAATTCATTTAAATTTCGAACATTTATAAGCCATTTTTAAAAGATATGCAGAAATTGTTAAATAAAAGAAGTGTACGAACAGTTTAATGTATTATAATGAATTTTACCCGCGCTTGGAACTGATATTTCAAAGAATTATTCTTGTTAAATAAGAATTAGTTTTAAAATTAAAGTGAATTAATTTACATAATCAGAAGGCGAACTATTTTAAGTTATTTTCTAGAAGGATAGTCTACCCACGTTTATTTAATCTATGCAAAACGAATATATTTTTATGCATATTTAAAAGCGGGGATTTCATAATTAAAGTATGTTTTATATTACGAACTTCAGTAATATATTCTTATCTTCGTTACAATGACTAAAGTTTGTAACATATTATTCGGTGCCCAATCTGTTGATTGATAACTTTATAACCTATAGCTTATATTTTTGTAATGTCTATCTCATAGAAAACGCTAGGAAGTATTAATACTCCAAGGTATATTAGGCACCTTGCAATCGGGAGTTCTGCAAAGATCTATCGTTGTCTCAAACTGTCATAAATTGTACTGTCGAAAATTGAATGTTTTTAATAACGTAAAAATGTTTGATATAGTTAAGAGTGTCCAGCGCAATTTGTGGATTAACTATTAAATAATTAATTTTAGCGTCTATTTTTATAATTCATTACATATTATGAGAGGAAATGTAATAAAAACATAAAACAAACATGGAGATTAATTAATGTTGCAATCAGTTTAATTAATCGAAGTAACAACATAAACATTTATAATGATAATTATTATTATTATTATTATTATTATTAGCCGTTACTCGAGTCCGAGTATAAAAATGTTACAGTCGATAAATTGTGTACAATAAAAAACAAGTAAAAGGTGTAGTCTATTGTAATTCCCATTCATCTACGGTGCACACGACTATGGCTATAGAGGCCAATTCGGGAGAGCACATGTCGACCGCAGTTAGGACAAACATAGACCTGGTTAGGTCTTGGATTCGGCCTTCTTGCAGCAACATTTCCTTGATAGCTGGCCACAACCCCTCGCCATTCGGTTCTGTCCGCTGCAAGTTGTTCCCATTGCTCGTCTGCAATACCGCAGGATTTTAGATTTTCATGGAGAGCGTCTTTGAACCTCTTTCGTTGACCGCCATGCCTTCTTCTACCGCTTAGCAATTCACCATAAAGTGTACATTTAGGAAGGCGGTTATCATGCATACGATGAACGTGACCTGCCCATCTTAGGCGTGCTCTTGAAATAAGCACCTCAATTGGAAGGCTGTTTGCTCTCCTGAGTACTTCCACATTTGATATGTGATGGAACCAACGGATTTTCATCATACTTCTGAGGTGTCTTTGCTGAAAACATTCTAATTCTTTCACATGACGACGGTAAGTGACCCAGCTTTCACATCCATATAGCAGTGTTGGAATGACAACTGCTCTGTAGACAGCCATTTTCGTTGACAAAGCAAGGTCGTGGTTGTCAAATACTCTCTCTCTAAGTCCCCAGAGTGCTCTAGATGCAGCGTTAATTCTATTGCGAATCTCGCTGTCCATGGTTGCTTTGTCATTAACAACGTTGCCTAAGTAATTGAACTGATCCACCACTTCGAGAGAATTTCCGTTAAGTGTAATGTCTATTTGGTTCACTTGATGAGGAGTTGACATAATCTTAGTCTTTTCAATGTTGATTTTAAGTCCCAAGGAATCATAGCTCTGGGCATACACATCTAAAAGTTCTTGAAGCTCTTCCGGCGTAGAGGCTAAAAGTGCACAGTCATCCGCATACTGGAGATCACAAATGAATCGTGTGCGTGTCTTCGTGAAAGCTCTAAAGCGCCCTATGTTAAAGAGACCGCCATCAAAACGGTATCTGAGACCTGTTCCTCTGACTGTCAGTTTGTTGTCAACAATAATTGTTAGAGCAGTGGTAAACAAATTAAAGAGTAGGGGTGCCAGGACACATCCCTGCCTAACTCCAGTGAGGGTTTGGAAAGGTTCGGTTACCTCATTATTATATATAACCTGGGCGTTGTTGTTTGTATGTAGACTGCGACATACTTCCACAAATTTTCTAGGGATACCTAAGCGGAACATAATTTTCCAGAGCACTTCCCTGTCCACCGAGTCAAACGCCTTGGTTAAGTCAATGAAGGCCATGTGAAGATTATTAATTGTTCAAAAACAAAAGCTGCCCCAAAGTGATGGTGACCAAGGTTTGTGGAGTGATATTGTAAAGAAAAATAAGAATCCTGCGTTAGGTATTAAGTCAAAGGCTAATCAAGATAGTAATAAAATAAAAAGTGCTATTGCACAAAAAATTAATCCGGCAGAACTAGCCTTATCTGTAGAGTCTATAAAACAGTCTGCTCAAGGTAGTGTTATCATTAAATGCAGTGACAAAAACTCATTATAAAAACTTCAAAATAAGGCGATTACTGAATTGGCAAATAATTACGATATTTATGTACCAAAAGCGATAAAACCTAAAATATGTATTGTGGGAGTGAAAGAAGAACATTTAGCTAGCGAGGCAGATTTTATTAGTAAAATGAAAATACAGAACTTTGGTAACTGCGATATAAATGAATTTATGATTATAAAAAAATATATTCCGAAAAATAGAAATAGATATAATGTAATTCTAGAGTTATCTCCGGAACATAGCAATGAGTAAAACTAAAATTTTTGTTGGCTGGGACAGTTGTTTTTTCTTTGAATATGTAAGTATTCTGCGTTGCTATAAATGTTGGAAAGTCGGACGGGCACAAATTTCAGAATTGCAGAATAGAAAATATAATATGCCCATTATGTGATGAACATCATTCAAAACCAGAATGTAAATCAAATAAACAGGTATGCACAAACTGCAAGTATATACATGATGTGTTAAAGGTCCCTAACATAACATTTGAACACACCGCTCTTATAAAAGAGCCATAGATCAATGTAAAGAAAAATCGAATATGCTATATAGCAATTAAGAAATACAAGTGCAGATATGTTTATTACTCAGTTTAAAATTCTTTGTGTAAATATTGTGTAATGTCTTACAACAAATATTTTAGAGCTCAGTCAATTTATGGCACAAGAAAAACCCTTAGTAATGTGCATTACTGAAACACATATTACGGAAGATATTGAGGCCTGGCTATAATATGTTTGTGTGTTACTCCCATAATAGACATATAGGGGGAGTCATAATTTATACGCGATCGCAAGTGCAAGCAGAGAGTATCAGCGAAATAAGAACCTTGGATTATTGGTTCCTGTTGGTGAGAATATGTGTATCCAATGAGACTTGGAGTCATTTACAAGTCACCTAGTTGTAATATGGAAAGATTTTTTAAAAACTTTGAAAATATTATATATACACAAACTACAAAAACAATAGTAATGAGAGATTTTAATATAGATTATAACAGAGTATCTAGAAATCAACGTTTGCTGGGGAACATTATAGAGTCTGCCGGTTACAAGCAAATTATACAGGAGAGTGCAAGAATTACTAATACATATGCAACCTGTATCGATTTAATTATTACAAATGTGTACAATACAATATAATTTAGAGCCATTGAAAACAGAAAATTATCCAATAATATCTGATCAAAATAATAGGTACAGAGACAGGTTTGAATGTAGGGGAAGAGCCTGTAAAATATATATACACCAGAGATCTAAACCAAAATAATATCCAGAAAATAAAAATTGACCTAATGAGTAAAACATGGGATTACTCAAGCAAAATGTCGAAATAATTTACAATAACTTGGTAGATACTATCACTGAAGTGTTAAGTAACATAAGCCCATTGAAAAACAAATAAGAAAAAATAGTAAACACTGATTCAATAAAGACATAAAACAAGCTCAGAAGGAGAGAAACGTCGTATATAGAAGAATTGAATATACAAAAGAAAACAGAGACTGGGAAGAATATAAGAGGAAAAGAAACAAGGTTGTATCTGCTATAAAAAAAAGCGAAAGAAAATTACTATGAAAAATACATTGATGCCTGCAAAGGCGAAAGTAAAAGGATGTGACAAACTTTAAAAATGTTAATACAAAAAGATACGAAGGCCACACAAAACATGGGACATTTAGTGTTTAAAAATGACAGGGGCAAAGTGGAAGAAAATTTCAATAATTTCTACGCAGAGAGCTTGTGCGAAATTGCTCAAAGTATCTAAAAGATTCCCAATAAAGAGGTTTTTAAACTTGAATATAAAAGTACAGCGCAGCTAAATACTTTTAGTGAAATTGGAATAAATAAACTTAAAAAAATAGGAACAAACTTAAAAAATAAATCCAAGTGACAATGACCTTGATACCAAAATTATAAAAGACTTATTTGATGTAATAGAATATCTTTTATTAAACTTAATCAGCACATCTATAAGAACGGACCGTGTTCCAGGTGACCTAAAGACTAGTGTAATAGTGCCAATACTAAAAATTCGTAAGCCTTAGGGACCTAGTGATTACAAACCAATAAATTTGTTACCTAGTATCGACAAAATACTAGAAATAGTGATTGCTCAACAACTACGGGGATATTTTGAGAAAAACAATTTACTATATCATGGACAATCTGGATTTCGTGATAAATATTAGTGTGAAACTAGTTTGCAGTATGTGCGTTCAAATTGGATGAGAGATGTAAATGAAGGTAATTTGGTATTAAGTGTATTCGTTGATCTAAAATGCGGGTTTGAAACTATAGATAGGAAAAAGTTAGTTGAAAAATTAAAGTTATGGGATTAAGGGACTCGGATTAAATTGGTTAGATGACTATCTAGAAGACAGATATCACAGGATGAGGGTTAATAATAATGTTTCAAATAAAGTGGAAAATGTAGTGGGAGTCCCTCAGGGGAGTGGTTTAGGGCCGTTATTGCCTATAATTTACATAAATGACTTACGTAGATTTTTGAAATTCAGCTATGTACATTTTTTTGCAGATGACACATTAATATCTTTTGCTGGGAAAAATTACAACCAACTTGTTCATAGATTAAATAGTGAACTGTATATATTATATAAATGGCTATGTGTAAATGAAGTTAAATTGAATACGAGGAAAACAAAATGTATGGTGTTGGGAACAAAAAAAACTGTAAAAAATTTACTAGTTTACATTTGGATGTTAAAACGAATTATGAAAAAATTTAACAAGTTAAAGAGATTAAATATCTAGGGGTTGTTGTGGATCCACAGCTAGATTTTCATAATCATGTTGATTATATATGTTAGAAAATTGGGTACTTTAGGAGAATTTCACATAATTTCTCCCAGTGGACAAGGAATATGACATATAATACAATAATTTTTCCTCATTTCTCTTATTGTATATCAATTTTATTTTTATGCAATAAAACAGATATAAGTCGGTTACAAATTTTACAAAATAAGGTAATGCACATAATATTAAACTGTGAAAAAACAACTAGCATTAGATGTATGTTACATAGATTAGGACGTTACCGGTTGACAAGATGATTGAGAAAGCAACAATGTGATGATATTTAAAATTCCAAAGAATATTTTACCATCATATTTGCATAATTTCCTCTCTAAATTTTTTATAAAAAAAGGTCCGAAGGATAAACCAAGACATGCATTTATATTTTGATATTTATTAAAAATTTATATCATTAACAATTACCAGATGATAATAAAATTAATATGAATTTCTGAAAACAAGAAGTAAAAAGATTTCAAAGGTATAATTGAACATTGGGGAACCTTCCGCGAAAATTTTTAATAATAAAATGAGAATATAAATATGATAATAAAAATAGTTAATTTTTTATTTATGTTATTCACGATTTTATATCAACCTTCCTTACCTTTGCCCTTCGCAAAAGAATGAAATACGCTACATTCAAACCCTTGTTCTTGAATATAAGTTGATTGCTTTTACAAGGACCAATAGCGCAATACGTAGAAACACTGTGGTCTAAAAATCAGTGAAAGGCTTTATAATGACATTATTATAGTTTTTGTGAAAATCACTTACATAAATTCAGAAACAAGCTAAAATGCAAAAAAAGCTCACACAAGTTAGGTCGGGAAGCACAGTCTATTTCAATTTAAAACATAAAACACTAGGCTGTAACAAAAATACTGAGTTTCCGAGTTCACAAAAGCCTACTTCACAAAGTACAGTGTATAAAAACCACAAAAAGCATTCAAAACGCAACAAATAAGAAGCTTGAAATCTCAAGAATATGCACGGTCTCCTACGAAGAACACAGAATCGAGTACCAGTGGTGACGTTACTGACCGATCTATCATCTTGGGCTCACGGCTAACGTTGTGGTATAAAGAATAAGCTATCCTTTTTATTTGTTTAGAATCCTTAGTGCAGATCCACATTAACAGAAATACAATAATAATCAGATCTGTTATTGACCTCTTAATCCTAATTGCAGAGCACGGTGGAGGGATGATGGTGTGACTGATGTGACTTGGATTAATTTGACAGGCTCACAAACAGAGCGCGAGCTACATTAATCCAGCAGATATGTGGGTAAAATTAGATAATGAAACGGAACTGATTCATTGCAGGCGGATTCATAGTTTTCCGAAAATTAATTATTAACCTATTTAATTAATCACCAAATTGGCAAAAATTAGGAATTTATATTGGCGACAGAGATAAGGTTTTTGTTTTTACAGAATTTTTCTTCAATTCTGGTCGTATACACTTTTTTTTTATAGCACTGCGTCACTACGCTATACTACATAATGCACACTGGCTTATGGAGGATAATATCTGAAGCGTTTGCAACATGTTTTGATTAAAATGTTGGCCAATACGAATTTTTACAAAATAATGATATTACAAATTTGAATGTACCTGACAGGTTTTATGGCGTACGACATGTGAACTACATCTGGTACACTACTTTAAAGAAAACTGAGTATTTTTGCCCCGAAATATCCTTTGCCGCTTGCAGCCTGACCTTATGTCCATTAATTATAATTTTTACAACGGCCTATGAATATCCTTCAAATTAAATTGTTTTATGGGTATGTATTTCAACATTACTAGGCTCAAGGGGTAGGGAGTCATTAAGATAAATAAGAGAAGAATAAATGGTACTTAAGTTTGCTGTGTTAATTTTGTTGAGGCCCTTTAATTAACACTGAAAAAGTTTTAGAGCCGCGAAGTTTATTTCTCGAAATAAAATGTACACTCTGAGGTGATTCCAAATGTTAAACTAATTAATTTATTGCTCTTGTTAGTGACCTTTAGAAGTGTACTGGAAATCGTGTTTAGATGCCGACAGTTCGATTTACTATTACATTTAAACAATAAATGATGCCAGTTTATTAAAGTCTACCGCTGAAGGGTTTACATGTGTCACAGTTCTCGTTATTAATTAAAATATTTCAGTACCGTTATTCATATGAGATTTAACTTTATATATAAATCAATTAATAACAAATATATTTATTACTGCTGTAGTTTGAGGTCTAAATGCGGGAAATCTACGTACTCGCGAAAAAAAAATTATAATTAACACAATAAATATACTCAATTAAACAGATCAAACTACTAAATATACTGAAAGTCCAAACAAATGCATGCACCATTTATCATTCGATCTGGATTCAATTGGGCATACTTAGAAAACGTCACAGAAAATGCTGTAGGCGAAAAGTTAAAGAAATTAACTACAATTATTAAAACTTTAGATTACCGTTGTTCCTAACCTCTATATGTTAAAAAAACTTAACCGTGGTCCACCTGTGTGTTTATATTTAAAATAAAAGGCCCTGATTGACCCCTGGGCGAGAAGAGAGTATGGCTGTACCTTCCTATCATTTTGTTCATAACGTTAGAAGGTTTTATAAGGTTGTTTAGACGGCGTAGGTAATTTCAGCAACAACAGTAAAATAGGATCTAAAGATCATTCACTGAAAAGAAAGAGTTAAGCCACTCCACATTAATTTTGATCAATGTATGCAATGACCAGTTTTACATGCGTCAAATTAATAAAAGTGTCAAAATTCAAAGATGTATTTTGAGGTATCTAATATTTTTGAGGAATTAAGGTATAAAATGTATAGTTTTAAATAACTGTAAAAAAAATTTGCCTTGACAGAGCCATAATTTTTAAAATTTTCCAGTATGCGTTTTACAGTGTTTGGTGACGGTTTCCGTTTCTCTGGATATCGAGTAGCAAATCTGCTGCAAGTTCTTGATATTACTTTAACACATTCTCCATAAATAATAAACAAATTTAAAAAGTCTTCGTGGGTGTAATTTAAACGTGCTGGCATTTTTTGACATAAGATAATGACTGATTGTTTTTAGTCATGGCTATTTTGATGAAATGATTACAACAATTCATAAATTTCTAATAAAATCGCAAATATTTCAAAAAGTTGTAACTTTAACCCCCACAATGCTAATATCAGAAAAAAGGGAATTCAATTTTACACAATTTGATGTAAGAATACAGGGTGTTCCATTTGACCTAAACAAGTTTTCGCGATTTGAATTTGACAAAATGTAACGCGAAAAACGGAACACTTGGTATGATATTATTGAATTTATTTTAGTTGTAGAACGTAGTTCTCCTTGTGTTCTTTTTACGTGACAAGAAGCAAATGAGGATCTTTTACACGAAGAAAGTTATAATGGTTCTTGCAAACCGTTGCACCTGTCAAATTTTCTATAAAATGTCAAATATCTCTGAAACGTCTAGGTTTAGATAGAGGATATTTTCGGTTCAGAATTTTATGATCTTTTCGAAAACCCTAATATATACAGGGTGTTCTATTTGAAATAAGCAAGTTGGTATCGACTTCCGGTATAAGCGGAAGTGTCAGTTGCTTGTAATTATTTTAGTTGGATTGGCCACACCGACATTAGTAATTATCTAAATTTTCAAAATTTTCTGATGCGTACTTTTCTCTATATCAATCGATTCAATTCCCGGTGAGACACCACGTATATGTTTATACTCAATTTTTTCTATGTAGAAAATGATATGATATATTTGTATTATATAAGGTGAAACAATTTATATTTATTTTATCCAAAATATATACTAATACAATTTCTACATCATATATCATGTCATACAGCTGTTACGGTGGATCCATGCACGACGATATTGATAATAAGCGGTTAGTGGCGAGATAGCTAAAAATTAAAATACCATAATGAAACGAAAACGTTCACGTTGCCAGTTACGCGAACGGCTAACAGCCAGAGTTGCCCAACTTTTTCCTTTTTGGCCTGTACTGTAACAACACCACCTTGTCTATAATAGGCGGTGTTGACTGTGTGAAACAATCGATCGGGATATTCTTATTAAAAAGTTGCAGTTTTATGGTGTAAATAGTAGTGCTTTAGACTGGATTGAGAATTATTTAACGAACAGGTACCAGATGACAAAAGTAGGGGGTAACGTGTCAAGTAGAATTAAAATTACTTGGGGCGTTCCTCAGGGGAGCGTACTCGGTCCTCTTTTGTTTATCATTTATGTGAATGATATTTATATAGCTTTAAAAAAATCGTTTGTCAATCTATTCGCAGACGATACCTTAATTTGTGTTGCAGGAAAAGATTTCAGAGAAATTGTTGGTACTCTGAATGATGAACTTCGAATTTTGTATGACTGGCTTTGCCAAAATAAATTAAAATTAACTACATCAAAAACAAAGTGTATGGTGTTAGGCTCAAAGGATAATTGTAGAAAATTCATGGAATTAGATTTAAGTCTCGATATAAATGGCGAGGTGATCGGCTATGTGTCCGAAATTAAATACTTGGGTGTCTATTTGGACCCCCAACTCAATTTCTCGTCGCACATAGATTATCTCTGTAAAAAATTGGGTAAAAAAGTTGGCTTTTTTAATCGTATCGCTAGTTCTTTATCACAATGGTCTAAAATGTTAATTTATAATACCATTATATTACCTCATTTTAATTATTGTAGTTCTTTGTTAATATCCTGTACTAAAAATGATATACAACGGTTATAGATACAACAGAATAAAGCAATGCGTATTATATTAAATTGTAATAAATATACCCCGATAGAAGACATGTTGCAAACATTAGGGTGGTTGACAATTTGGGCGAACTTAATACTAATCTATAAAATAGAACATAAACAATTACCTACATACTTAAATGAATTTCTCGTTAAAAGACTAAATTTTCACAAATATAATTTACGTTCTAAGCAAAATTACAATATTGACATAGTTAAACTGACGTCCTTACAAAAATCCTTGTTTTTCGAAGGGGTTCGTCTCTTTAATGCTCTTCCTGAGGCAATCAAGGTTTCACCAAATATAAATGTATTTAAGCGTGAAGTGTTCAATTATTTAAGTAATAGATAATAGTACAATTTATTATTGTTGTTAGATATAAGCATCTGTATTTACTAGCCAAGTGCTAAATAAAGACTTATTATTATTATAATAGCTCCTTCGTGATCTTGTGTACTACTTTTGACAGCGAACAGTTATTTTACTTTCGTGCCCTGCTCTGTACTTTTGAGGTTATAAAGAAAATTTTTCCATAACAAATCTAATAAATTTTGCAAAGACAATACGGACCGGAAGAATGGTTTCGCAAGTATTACGTCTATATTAAATCTCCAGCTTAATACTACGAATGCTCGTAAGTTAAGAAGTTATTTTAAATATTGCTTAATGTATAATTTTATTTATATAATTTTTTAGGAGAGTAATATGAAAAACACTGGGTTTATGCCTTACAGATGTGAGAAGAAAAATAGTCCAAACGCCATCAGGATCTGAATTATCTAATTACCAATGGCCCCTTTTTGGGGCAATGCAATAATTAAATATACACACACCCACACGTTTGTAATTATATAGGTTGTATGTGCTTTTCAAAATATTAGTAGAGAGAACCCTGTAAGATAACTGCAATAAACAATTAATTACTTTAATTAATAGAATATTTTTTTGTAGAGAGGAGGTTACTAATGTATACCAGAATGAAGAAATTCTCGAAGACATCATTGTTGAGGAAAGTTTAGGTTACACATCGTACAATCACCATCGGCAGTGCCATATGCACAAACCATTACACTCGGCAATCTACTAGCAGAACCAGCGATTCGACACCCATCTCAAAAAAAAGGAAGTTAAACAATGATCCACTTTTACCTGCAATCGAAAGTGGCATGAAGTGTTTAGAAAATTGTCTAATGATAATAGTATAGATGTAGATAGTCTGGGGTCCCATGCCCCTTTTGTAAAGGGATTACTAACAGGCTGAATTTTAGTGAGTGACTTCGTTTTGACGAGTCTTACAACTTTTTCCTTTGCGAAAATTCTCGGTAGAGATAGATAAAGTTCTATGGAGCCGCTAAACATACTGATCGTGGAACTGACATTTTCATGGTGTAGGACTGGAAAACCGGTCAGAAAATTTGTACGACAATTTGACCATTTCATCAGTGGCGGCCCGTGGCTTTTAACTCTGGGTGGGCAGGATGGGGGATAGAACCGAATAATAATGACATTTCTCCACAGAAATTTAGTGGGTGTAAAAATCACGCAAAAAACACTCAATGATGACTCTGTCCATTTCAATCGCTTTGTATAATGTTTTTAAATTATCTATCCATGTTGAATTCCACGGATTTTTAATGAATAACGTGCAAGGCCAGTAATAAAGTTTATTTTTTATTTCACTTCCAGAAACATTTCTGATACCCCGTGACACAAAATTTTCTATTGACGAATTTGAATTTACATTAGTGAAATTTCCCATAGTGGGGCGAGGTCGCTCTAATTTAGTTACAAAAATTTTGTCGTCATATGTTAGGGACACAAAAGTGTTTTCTCATAAAAAATTTATAATATCAGAATTACCGCTTACCGTTTGTCTTACATCGATCATGGCAAATGTTTTAATATTAATAATTTGTCAGTTGTCCATTCACTACACTTTTTTTCTGCTAAAGTAGACACTTACTATTTACTAAATATCAACAAAGATCACAGATTACAAATTAAAAAAACATAAAATTGAGAGAATAAAACATTACACAAACCTAACCAAAAACCAAAATCTCCCAATTCTAAAATAGCAGCAACAATTTCCAACGTTTGAGATTCACGAATACTGACTTGACTTGACTCCACACACCCGAAAATGAAACGATTCTTGGCGATACATCACGACATTGTAAAAAAAGGGAAGGGATGAGGGAGGCAGTGTCTACATCCCACCGAGCGCGAAGTCCCATATTTGAATATTATACATTTATTTCATTTATATTACTTATATTAATTTCACATCTAAAACTGCTATAATAAAATTAAACATTATTTTAGTACTTTCATAATCAATTTTAACACATTAATTATTTTTTGTGTTTGATATCTTTTCAATTGTGAACATATTCTATTCAATATTCATAGTGTATTACAAGTTTTGCTCAGGGATGGCATGCCCACTCTAGGTTGTAAATAGCCTAAGCATGTAAGACGTACATCTCGTTTTGATATGCATTACAGGCATAAGATCGAAATGAATAACAAACATGCGCGTAGACGTATTATGATTGAATTCACTATTGCTGAGCAATGCTTGCCGGCCCTGGCTTGGCGCATGAGACTTCGACAGTATTACACTCGGTTTATAAATGGATTCATAAGTGTACCTATATGAGTATTAATATGTAGTAAAAATAATATTATAAATAAAACTAACTTTTTAATTTTAATATTGCAATTAATTAACCGCAAAATTTTACTTGTTAATTTAACTACAAAAATATACAAAAATAAAAATAAAACTACTTTTCAACATCGAATATTATGTATATCATGTGGGCTATAAATTACCTGAAACCTTTTTTATAAGAAAAATAATTCGATCCGCTGTGCCTTGGGTGCTTGAATAATAACATGTTTTCCATTCACTGCCACCACACAGTTGGGTATGTTCCATCGTTTGTAAAGGCCATTCATTATTTCATTCCACTCATCGTTTTCTAAACTATAGGAGAAAGAACCTTCCACAGGTGGGTATCTTGTCATAGTGAACTGTAGATTTTCCTATATAAATGCCTATGCAATTTCTATATCTATAAAACTATAATAAATATACATAGTTAAACTGAGAATGCCTCAGAGAAAAAGCACATTGACGTACTAATTAGCATGGCTATATAATACAAAAATGAAAATTATCTGCATCTGCAGCATTTGCAATAAAGTCGACATTTTGTGTCTTAAGGTTATCCGGATTCTCTTCAACACAAGCCTGATACATATTTAAAATGTGTTGCTTATCTTCAACTGAAAAATTATTGGCTCGCCGTTTTTCCAGTGAAGAAAGAGCCGCTGCTTGGTCTATAGTATGAATCGAAAGAATTTCTAACCTCAAAAAGAAAAAGTGGTTCTGACATTTAATCAATATTATTTATTTTCATTACATACCTTAATATACGTATGTACACCAAAGTATTGGAAAACGTTGGAAAATACTGTTTTATTAGATGAATGGGAATAACAGCAATTAAAGATAACGAATAACTCAACGGCAATTTTTAACAAACGTCAAAAACTAAACATCGAAAACATGAAATGGTTGGTTGTGGTATTTGGTTTGTATTATGGGATTTAAAAATATCAACCAATAGATAAAACCTATTTAAATATGGCGCACTTTTTTGGGGAGTGGATTTCTTTTCAGTGAATGATGTATAGCTGTGTGTGGACGCCGTCCTAATGCAAAAAAACTACAATTATCTATTTAGAATCGAACATGGGCGTCCCTTTTTTAAGATGTCGCTACACTTCTCACCTAAATATGTAGAACAGTTTGTTTTAAAAAATGAATAAAAGAAGTCAATTGATAGAAAAGTTGTAACTAATTTCTTTTTGGATGCATTTAAGAAATTGCTTTGTTTCATTTTGTTGTTTTCAAATCAAGCTAGCTACTGTTCGGATTTAGAATTTCTGTTTGCTTATTTACAGTTTGTTAATAGCAATAATTTGTCACAGTCAACCCAGTCAGAGGTTTGATTGAAAAATATTGTCAGCAAAATAATCTTATCCAATTTAATACAAGTACGCAGCAAGTTTATTATTTTTTGGGAATTTATTATTTAATCAACAAAATACGAGATATTAGTCACAAGAAAATCAAAATTTATTAAGGAAGGATAATTATCAAGGCCGATTAGGTTGCAATGTTTGTCTTGGGATAATCGGTAGTACAATCATTAGTCCAATAATATCTCCGGGACCCTTGACTGGTTCCACATATTTGAGATTCCTACAAAATGAAATTGGGGACATTTAAGATGAATTACATTTGGTTAGAACAGGGTATGTATTTCCAACAATACGGAGCTCCTCCCCATAATTCAAAAATAGTAACTGATTACCTTCAACAGAGATCCGGAGATAACATCATTTCAACGAACGGTCCTATCAGGTGGCTTCCAAGGTCACCTGATTTGATCTCTAGATTTTTTGTTTAAGAGAATTTAAAAAATATTTTCTACACAACCGCCGTTACAAAAATAGACTTTTGGTAATTAACAATGTTTTGGACTTGCGCATATTTGAAAGTGATACTGATAAATTCCTGGCACTTCCTGTTCAACCTAAGGTGATATCAAGGTGTTTTTTCAAATGCAGTGTGGGTATATTACTTCATTCTGTTTTAGAAAATGAAACAGCATACCATTCTCCTTGCAAAAACAAGAAATGCAAACAACTTAAAAGTTACATCGAAAGTGATTTAGGAACTGATACCATAGCATTGCAAAGAACTTTATAAGTATCTGTAGCGTCCTCAGTATTTTTATAACTATTAATAAAATTCAGATTTATTTGACCAAGATTCATAGAGTAGGATTCGCATATTTGAAGTCATAAAAATAATTAATTTAGATTTCTAGGGTACTATATTTTACAAAGCGTAAGTTAACACTTAAAGGTGGACAGTACCTAAATATTCTAGGAATTGTCCAGTCTTTATGGGTTCATCTAAAAAAATTGCACTATGTTGCTCAGTATTTGTTTCAGTTCAGTTTACTAGATACGGATTTGAAGGTAAATTGTCGTGTCCACATGTAGAGTTCTGGTAATGATTCAGTTATCAGCCTCGTGATTTTTGTGATGGTTTGAGGATTTTGGAGACGTTCACATTCCTCTGTAACAAATTTAGTTTAATAGAATTAACATCGTCTAGTAAATTCTAATCATGGACTATACATATTTTCCCGTTATTAATAAATTCGTTATTTTTAATGATTGGTATAGCTTAGAATTTGCAAGTTTTTGTGTGTCAAATTATCACATGAGTTACAATGTTACATCAATTTTAAGACAAAAAAAACGCATTCTCCATTTTGTTCAAAATAATTCAGTGGCAGGCAATCAATTTATATGTAAAAAAGTTTGATTTTGAGCTTCGATCCAGGAATAAATAATTTATTTTATATATTTAAAACATCCCTAGAACTTTTCAGTTGCACAACTCCGGTTGAGAAAACTATTAAAGTTAATCTTTCAAAAACGCCAAGCTGCTTACGTCAGTATTCACGTTATAGGGTTGCCTTCGACCCAAAAGTCCCGCTGACCCTTTAAGTCGGCACCTTGTATTCCGAACGCCCACACAAAAGATGAAATTCATGAATGATTGAATTAGGTCGGTCACATTTTTCGCTGTTATTGCAAAATATTCGTTACATAAGACGGTCAGGATGAAAAATATCCTTAAAATATTATGCGAAAACATCTGCACGCATTTTCCTTTGTCGCTGGAGATTATTTATACGTCTGTACCATTTGCTTTTATTCGAATTTTAGATATACTATAATAAAATCAGAAAAATAACTGTAATATATTGTAAGAACAATATATGTGCCAAAAAAAAAAAAAAAACTTCAGGATGTATTAAAGAACCGAAAATTTATATTTATTCAAAAAATATAAGGCAACGTCAAGATTCTGACTAGTACAGCATTGAACAGTAAAAGAAATAAAAAAAACAAGATTTTGACGAACTAAATACATACAGAGTGACCCATTTAAAAGCGAGGCACCTCTCTAAAATTTCTATTTGTTGGCCAACTTAAACGATTTGGTTTTAATTATAGAGCTCCAATAACTCTACCGTGGTGCAAAATTTCAGATTGAAATTCAATTCAATTTTTTTTTCGATGCCAAGAGTTCAAAAAGTGGTAGCAATTTTTTATCTTAAATTTGACTACACCACTAGGTTTAGGATACTCTAAGTGGATGTGACCGAAATTTAACAAAAAAATATTGGTTTTTAACAGAAATATAGCATAATTAAAATTTATGTTATGTTACCGAAATAATTCGAATATTCATCATATAATTCACAACTGTTTAAATAATATTGTTTACAATGCTCATTTATATCGTTATAAATTGAATTTTAAAAATTATAACCATCAATTATTCAATACTGGCAATATTTGTTTTCCTTAAATATGCTCCATATTAAGGATAATTATTTTTACTTATTTTTCTTTGAATCACAATTGTTTTTTTTTTCAAATTTCATGCACAATGTTTGTCATCAAATCTTGTTTGTGACTTTTTATCTCTCGCTTGTTTCCACAAATTAAGTATAAAGGATCTTAGTCCAAGAAATTAAAATTAATTAGATGGAATCTGCGGTAGGTTCTTGATGAAACATATTCAATAGAATTATTATAAATATTCAAAAGAATAGTTACAATACGCACTTGGTTTATTGTTTCGTTAGTTTTGTTCAGATTTCTCTGACATATGTTTCGGCCTTGCGACCATTATCAAAGAGTCTTAAAAACTGACCTGAAAGTGGTGGTTCACAATATATATCTTACAAATCCTCTACAAACCTAGAGGGGGATAATAACTTGATTTGCTATTTCTTAAAATTTAACAATACAGGCCGGAACTACGAACTTAATTTTAATTTTATTACTGTGTCTAGTACAGGATTGTTCATAAATTCTGTTTGTGTATTTGTAACGTTTCTGAGGGCCTTCTTAATTTCTAAAATTTCAAGCATGTCTAGAATTTTTCCTTTGTTTGAATTATGCAAAAGTTTAACACTACTACCGTTAAAAAACGTGATTTTGCTCAATGCAATGTTCGGCGAAACCAGTTGATTTTTTATTATATAAAATAGACTAGACTCAATATGTAATAGATTAAATAAATTAGGTATTCATACAATATCAACGAATAGAAATAATTTTGGTCGCTTGTTGGTTAATAATAAAGAAAAGACAGAAGATATTAAAAAATCAGGGATTTATGAAATAAAGTGTGACGACTGTGATGCCGTATATATAGGTCAGAGTAGCCGTAGCATAGATGTGAGGTTAAGAGAACACAAACAGTCAGAAGAAATGAATGCAAAAAAAGAGTGTAGCTTCTTAATCATTACTACTTCAATATCAGAATTTGAAACCTTTTGTGTTATGTTTAGTTTCGGCAACATATGAAATGTATACTTTGAAAATTACTGCACTCACCCCGGGGGGGCGGGGGGTTGCAGCTCCCATTTTACAATCCCAATTTAATAACCCAGAAAGTTTTCAACGAAATCGGCTAAAATTCATACAATGGGGGTTTTTGGGGTCGTTGATTATGAATCCGACGTGAAAATTGGAAAATTCAAAATGGCGGACTTTAAGAATTAATTCCTGATTTACGCAGTTTATATTGATTTTACTGAAAAATATATAGAATAAAAAAGTATGTGGAATGCCGTATTGCATAAGAATACATCATTTTGGCAACCACAACCCTTTCGCTTCTCCTCCGTGGAGAACCTCCTGTACCTTACCCTTTCTTTTGTATAAAAACTTTTTCAATTTTTTATTATAGTTTAATAATATTGGGCTAATAAAGTTGAAATAACCAGAAAACATGAACCCTAATCGTTTCAACTCTTTACTGTGGGTGAACATAGAGTGACCTCCCAAAAAATGCGATTTTTTCTAAATTTTTACTACAAACTGATTGGGGAAAATCTATTTTATCATGCAAAATCGTATTCTAAACACTTTTATACTCTACGTATTTTTCAATAAAATCAATAAAAACTGCCTAAAAAGCGTTTTTATACGAATCCTTAAAGACGAAAAAAGCTATTCAAGACCATAAAATGGAAGGATTAATCGGTGGCAGTTCCAAAATTTGTATTTTGATACAAAATGGCGTTCTAATCATTTCTTTCCCTTTCATGTATGAGATAAATATCAATACTAATGGAAATATTCGAGTTTTCAATATGTAGTTTTTTGACTACCATGATTACCTACGATGACAGAACGAAAGGGTTAAGGACTAATATTTTTCAAATTATGTATTCTTATACCAAAATGTTTTCTAAACATTTTCTTAATCTTTATATTTTTCTTAAACTAATAGAAACAGCGTAAATATCTTCTGTTCTAGAAAAACGTTTATGAGGACATATTTAACCCTTCCACAAAATTTACCAAAAATAAAATAAAATGTTGAAAATTCCCTGATATATTCAACAACAATACAAAAATCACATGTAAACTCTACGTATGTAAAAAATGATTTTTACTCTCTTGGTAGCCAAAAAACATTTTTTCCAAAACGAAATTGTGTGCTTTTCCGCCCTTTAAACACGATTTAAATTATTTTTAAGGGTGTATATTCCATTATTACTGATAATTTGCTAAAATAGACACTATTAGTAATAAAGAAACAAGTTATTGCCTTATATCTCAAGAGAAACAATAATGCAGCTACGGACATGTGTTTCCTAGTTATTGCTCATCATCAGCGTAGCGCAGCTTAGCGAATATATCTTATAATCGAGCAAAACCAACAAATGTCGGAAAGTACAGTGCATAGTACTCGATTTGTACTTTAATACTTCATGTGCCACATTTAGGGTCTCAAATGAGAGCAATCAGTACGACGAGCTCTATGTGTACTGCTCTATTTCCACCTGGCAAATACTAAGTAAAATATGATGGGGGTTTATGAGGCTAAATAATTAAATAAAGAAACTCGTCGTACTGATTGCTCTCATTTGAGGCCCTAAATGTGGCACATGAAGTATGAAACTACAAATCGAGTATTGTGCACTGTACTTTCCGACCTTTGTTGGTTTTGCGCGATTATAAGATATATAAGATATATGCGCTGATGAGGAGCAATAACTCCGAAACACATGTCCGTAGCTGCATTGTTGTTTCTCTTGAGGTATAAGGCAATAACTTGTTTCTTTATTTAATTATTTAGCCTCATAAACCCCATCATATTTAACTATTAGTAATATTTAAATATTTTCCCCCATAAGTTTCTAGTAAAAATTTAGGAAAAATCATATTTTTTGGGAGGTCACTCTATGTTCACCCCCCAGTAAAGATTTGAAACGATGAGGGTTGATTTTTTCTTATTATTTCAACTTTATAAGCCCAATATTATTAAACCACAATAAAAAATTGAAAAAAAGGTTTTTATCCCAATTTTTGCAAAGGAAAGGGTCAGGCGCAGGAAGTTTTCCACGGGGGAGAAGAGAAAAGGTTTAAATAATGTGATTGCCAAAATGATGCAAAATGGCATTTTAAACACTTTTTTACTCTACATATTTTTCAGTAAAATCAATGGATACGGCGTAAATCAGGAATTAATTGTTAAAGTCCACCATTTTAGGTCCGCCATTTTGAATTTTCCATTTTTTATATCGGATTCATAATCAGTGACCCCAAAAATCCCCATTAAATGAATTTTAGCCAATTTAGTTGAAAATTTTGCGAGTTATTGAATTGGAGTTGTAAAATGGGGGCTACAATCCCCCGGGGTGAATGCACTAATTTTCAAAGGTACACATTTCATATGTGTGCCGAAACTGAACATAATGCAAAAGGTTTCAAGTCTTTACATTGAAGTAATAACGATTAAGAAGTAAATGCATTCATTTCCTCTACTAACAAACTAATAGTATAAAGATAGTTAATCATCGAAAGAGTCCATATCAATCGATTTAGTTTTGAAATTTCTCAGGTTGGTACTCTGACAGCCGAATTGTCGAACTGTCAGTCATTTCTTCTGGCTTTTTTGAGTTAAAATGATTATAAATATTACCCAAGTACCGACAAACTTTATTTTTGGATCAAGAAATTGAGCTGAAAACTTTGCTAGTGATTAATTTAGTTAAAAGGCACGTGGTTGCTAGTCGGTTGATACCGGATCAAAAACTAAATTTAACCAATTTTCAATTAATATTTTGGTTTGTTCAACCGAAATTTCGATTTATTCGGATTTAATTAGCGAGCATCGTTCAGAAATATATACTGGACATTTTGGGTAAAGCTAAATTTCGATTTTGGTAAGGCCAGATTTCGATTTTTGGTACGACTAGATTTTGGGTACAGAACTTACCAACTGTTCTATTTATTTGATTATTTGGATTTTGGACTTTTGGATTTGCTATTTTTTGGTATACGATTTTTGGTATATGATTTGCCCTCTACGATAAAAAAACATATTTAATTGTAACTGAAAATCTTCCATCTGGATAATAAATCATCAACAAAGAAACCTTCAAGTCGCGCATGGCAACTCTCCAAATTATTTTAAAACTTAGGTAACTACTGTATATCATTTTTTCTTGTAAATATTGCTTAATGAATTAAATAATCCTTTTTCCTAGCATTAGCTGAGAAAACCCTAGACTGCTGTATTCTTTATATTTATCCTATTGCAAATTTTTTTTATCTCTCTAATTTTTACTGTACTTTGAATATCGTTATAATAAAGTGTATTGTTTTTACTTGTTCTTTTTATTGCTCGCTGTCACTATAAGGATTCGTGAGATCTGGGACCTCGTTTGATTGACCTGACTTTAGGTCGTAATAATCTTACATCCATTATTTAACACACTTCCTGACATAATCAATTGATGATATTTTGCACAGTTATTATAGGATGACAATACAATATTTCACCGTTACTTTTGCAAATATCCGTACGTAGGTGACGCGGTTGTGAAAATAAATTAAATATAGCATCCAACCGACACCTCCGGCAAAACGTAGAATACAAAAGGTTTTCGCCTGATCAGAGAGTTCTACATCCGTTTTTCCCATACAAATGGTACGGTATTAGTTCCGCTGACATAATGGAATGCTGATAGATTTATACCTCAGAACCTTGCTTCAATGTATGAATTTATGTCAGTTGTGTCTATACGTTATAAATAATTTAAGTATGACTAAAAGTAGAAAATAAAGTATATTTTCTAAACTTGCTTTTTTGTAAGAAGTCGTACTAAAAAGTAAAAAATAATCATGTAGGACTCCAAGAAAAGCAAAGCGTGCGCACTTTGTATGATTGTATGAAAGGGATGGAATCGTTGTAATAATAATAATAATCGTCATTTATTTTTGTATATATACACATTACATGTGATAATATTATTACAAAAATAGGGCGAAGTTTAGCTCATGAAGTGCTACTTACACTTAACTTCTACACACATAAAAATAGATTTAATGATTCTTTAGTATAAAGATATAATAGAGTGAAATGTGGTATACATATATAGGCTTAACACTAAAAAATTGCTATGTAATTATATAAATATAATATAAAAATAAAAGTAAATTAAAGAATTAATAATTATTGGAAACAATAAAAAGTAATTTATACTGTTTGAAGTTATGGAGCATGGCAGTTACTCTCTCATAATATAAGAAACAATATGAGATCATATTATATTGTGATTGAAGAAAATTAAATTTAGATTTTGATTTAAACCGTGACATAGGCAATTCTTTTAGATGATTAGGTAGGGAGTTGTAAAGAGCAACTACGTTGTAAAGAAAACATTTACGAAAAAGTGTAGTGCGATGTCTAGGAATGTGAAGGAAATGCACATTTCTTAAATTAATTTGGTGAAGATTACTACTGTTAGCATCTCTTGGAGGTAAGCAGGACTGGAGGTAAATATCACCTTATGAACTATACATACCAGATGATGCTTTCGTCTTTTGACCATGTTTAACCAGGATAGTTCTTTAAACTTAGAAATGTGATCATATATACGTATGTTGTGAATGAGTCTACAGCAGGAGATTTGAACTGGTTGAATATGAGCTTTGTCTATAGCATTAAGGTGAGGTCTATAAATATAATCTCCATAATTGAAATTAGAAATCACCATAGTTTGTCAAAATTTTTTGAGACCGAAAGTTAGAAGTTCTTTATCAGCATACAATAGCTTTAAGGCTGCATATGATTGTTGCAATCTCACTAACTTGTGTAAACTTTAGCATAGTGCCTATTATTCTACAGGAATGTTTTCATTATTTATTTTGGATTTTAATGAAGATTTTAAAATATAAACCTTTTTTGGGAGCCAAAAAATAATAAACACAGATTTCTTGCTATTTAGAGATAACTTGCAGCTTTTTAATTTTTTGTATAAATTTTCTAGTCTAGTCTATATTTGTATGATTTTCAAAAGCTGGAAAATTGTCGATGTCGACTCTATAAACCAATTGCTTATCATCTGTATATACAGATGAGTAACAATTAGTAAAAGTTGACATTAAATCCGCTGTATATATAGTAAACAATAAAGGACCTACAACAGAACCTTGCGGTACTTCTGCTAGTAATGTTACGGAGTTGGAAAGATTATGTTCAACATTTGCTTTCTGTTACCGTTCTGTCAAGTATTTAGTAAATTCAAAGACGTACCTTCAATATCATAGTATTTTAGGTTTTACAGAATTAATTTGTGGTTTATGGTGTCGAAAGCCTTTGAATAACCAAGCAGGATAAGTGCTGCCACATCACCATCGTCGATAACAGAAACTATATTATGATATCAGCCAAAGCAGTGGATGTGCTATGGGGTTTTTGGAAACCTGGCTGATGTTTGGGCAATGTATAATTTTTTGTAAAATACCTAAATAATTGTTTATATAATATTTTTTCCATAATTTTTGATAGGATGGATAAAATATTGATTGGTCTCAAGTCACCAAATGTAACTTACTATTTTAAGTATTGGACTGACAATTATTGCTGGCTTCCAATTTTTAGGGAAGTAGTTATGCTCTATACAACAATTAATTATATGAACGATGTATATATCAAGAAATGGAGAACAGTACTTTAAGATCGTACTTGAAATGTCGTCTATTCCATAAGCTGTAGATTTTAATTCTCGAATAATTCTAGTGATATCCTCAACAGTAGTCATATTAAAATAAAAATTAATGTTTGGATTATACATATGATTTTCATAATAATTAATTTTATCAAAGCAAACTTAATCATTAAGATTAATACTACTGGTGAGGAAACTGTTTATCTCATGTGAATTTGCTAGGCGCTCCGACATAGCGTAATTTTTTTTTCTCAATTTAACATTAAAACATTGTACACATATTGCCTTTAATCATGTGTACATAAAAGTTATCAGACTTTAGAAAGAGAGGATATTGAGAAGACAATAATAAATTGATTTTTAATAAATAATTGATATTTAATTGAAATTTAATAAAATAAAAAAATTCACCAATTTATTATTGTCTTCTCAATATCGCCTCTTTCTAAACTCTGGCAGTTTTTGGTTTATGGGCTTTATTATTATTTATATAATCTCCCAACGCCAGCTTTGATAGTCATAATAAAAATAATTGCAAGACTGGCTAATAAAAATAGCTATTCTTAATATGGAGCATGTTTAAAGAAAACAAATATTGCCAATATTGAAAGATAGTTATAATTTCTAAAATTCAACTGATAACAATCAAAATGAGCATTGTAAATAATATTATTTAAACAATGAATGATGAATATTCGAATTATGTCTGTTACATAATATAAATTATGCTATATGTCAAACCCTCTCTTTTCCTTAAGGGGTAGTGTTAAGGGGTAACTGTCAGTATTTTCCCCATAACTTTAAATTTATTTCATATTTCAAAAAATTATTATAAAAAACTAATACTCAGATCATTAGAAATAAAAAAGGTATTGTTATTGTATTTCGATACACCAAGCCGTTCTCGAGTCATTTATGTTTAAAAAGCAACGTGTATTTACAACATTTTATTAATAAATTCTATTACATACAATATAGAAGGGTTTCTTTAATGTATTTAGCATTGACTCACAAAAATAAAAGTAAAATTTAATGCATATGACGTTTTTCCTAAGTTAAAACCTTTAGTTATAATATCACATATTGAAATCACTGATACCAATGCCAAAGTTCATAATTACAGAACTATGAATCATAATTTTTTAATACAAAACTGCCAGGGTATTTATTTAGGGCGTCCATTTGGTGACGGATTAATTAGTGTTTTTCATTTTTACAATTACAAATGAAAACTGTATATTGTAGCATCACATCTAAATTAAAAATTGAAATGAACCCTAGCCTGTCGCCAGACAAACTTTTTTGAAGCATTTAAATTGTTTTGCAGTCCCTTAATATTGCGAATTATAATCCCCGCTGTGGTAGTACAAATCAATTTAAATCAGAAACCGCCGTCGGGTAGACCGCATCAGCCCAATCTGTGTGTGTTGTCTCCAACAAGCTAAACATTTAATTCAACGTGATAATCCAAACCACACGTAATTTCGAGGAGACGACCAGGTTCAGTGGCGCTTTTCGAAATAGTTATGCAGCGATACACGAAATAAGCACTAAAATATAAACAATAAATTATATATTGATTATTTGTGGTTAAGAAAAATATTATAAAATATACAGTACAGGCTTGTTGGTAGCATTTTTAAAATTTATGTAAACAAATGACAAAAGTAGGCGTTACAATTTTATGTAAATCACTGAACACTTGGTATCCTTTTTTTCTATCATAATTATTTATTTGTTCAAGATTAGTAGTATAAATGGGGTTACTCTATGTATTTGAACATAAAAGTATCTACTAATAGGGACAGCCAAATATATCAGCATAACATAACAGGGATATTTGTCAATTATTCATAAATCATAAAGACTACTCGATTTCATTTACCAGCATACGGTAGGCATTGTTGCCACGACCAGAAAATACACCGTCGAGCCGAGATACGCCTACGCTGAGATGGACTGGGGCTATGCTTGTGGCTAGCAGAGAGAGCCGCATGGGCTATGGTACAGAAGTGGAGGAAAAGAAATATAAATATTTGTGAAATGTGTTGCTTGGTGATAGAGAATTTGTCATTGTATGCGTTCCTCTTTTCGTGTCTTGTTCCTAGAGTTGTTGTTTTAGGCTATGCGCTGCCTCCTTGTGATTTTCTCATTGAATCCTTTTCTTTTTTTTTGCTGCTCGTTTCCAGTGCGCCCCCCTTTCCTAGTCATGATCCTGTTCCTATTTCTAGTTTGTCACTGTTCAGTACAACGCAGTCCGATTAATGTTGATGTTTGCTCTAGTTAACCTTATTTGTTTTGCGATTAGTTGATGTATTTACATGGTAATGTCCTATTTTGTGGCTATGGATGTGATTCCATTGATGTTCTGATGATAATTTTGACAGTTCGTTCTTTTTTCTTCTAAATCCAGCTGTTACCAGTTGGTCTTTCAATAAAATCTTGTCCAGGTCCAGTACTCTTTATTATGTTTACTTGGTGCATGTTATTCTGTGAACTGCATATATACATATATACACATATGTATACATTAACATGTATATTCACACGTATAATAATTATATAGTTATTCTTTTTTCCAGTTGTCTTAAGGCCTGTTTTAGTAGCTTCTTCCTCCAGCTTCTTGGTCTAATGTTTCAATTATGCGTTTCGTCTCGTGTGTACATTGCTGTTTCCTTTGTACTCTGTGTACATAATATACACCCACATACACACGCACATACACACTTATATACATGCATAATATACGTAATTACATATACAGGCGTATACATATATATTATTTTTCCAAATGTCAGGAGTGGAAATAGAACGACTTTAGATAAATGAAAAATTATGTAAAGATGTGGCTTAGTCGTTCTGTTTCTTTATTTTTTTTTCTTGTAGTTATTGTTGTGTGTCTGAAATTTTCACATTTTGTCTGTTTATATTTCTTCCTAACTTTTTAGTGCTTGTTATGACAATTTCCATTACCATGTCAGTAGTTGGTGTATCTTCTTCTTTATGTTTCGTAACAGATTCATCATTTTGTTTTGTTCTCAGTATATATTATTATTATAAGTATTGTTTTCCTTAAAAATAGATCCCTGAGATTTATATTATGTTTAGTTGAAACTAAACAGGACTACGCGCCATGAAAGTTATAGGAGGCCCTCAGACGCTTATTGAAAAATTCAGTAGCTTTTGGTGTATAAGAGTTTGTTGTCTCACACAATCGCAGTCCACTTCACTCCGTTTACCCTAGCTAGGATTCGACCCTCGTCATATTCCGAGAGTGATGATAGTCTTCTGTAAAAAAACGGTGATTGAAACTGAATAATGTAATACAGGTATATTTTTAATATTTACTTAAAGAATTTATAAGAGTTTACACCAAAATATTCTTATGCTTACCCCCACAATTAGAAGTGCTTGAAAGAAGAGTAATATTAAGAGTATATCTAATAAACATTTATACTTTGAAGGAATTAAACTTACCTTGACTTTAATATTAGTAGTAGTAATCACAATATTGGCTTTGATTTATTTAAAAATCATTAGCTCAGCGCCATGGATATTGACTTTAACAATAATTATGCTAATGAAACTCAAAAATATACCCTTTTTTAATTTATAATTTATGCATTATTGAATGAATAATAGTTTATTAGGCCAAGAATATTTTTCTTGTGAGAAGCACAAAATTTGAAGCATAACTGATTGCTTTAGTATAGAATAAAAAAAATTTCCGTGAATTAATTTACCATGCCTAAATTTGTTACCTACATAAATTTCTAAAATATTTTTTAAAATTCTTTAATCGACTTAAACATAAATGAAGCATTTTCTACATCCAAAATATCGAAGGTGTTATTAACACCTTCACAAACGAATAAAAAAAATGATGAAGCAGGATGTGGAATAAACTCCAGAAACCTGCAAATCCAATATAAATGGGCTATGGATGGGCGTGCTAGCGAAATACAGATGGAACGGGCGAACATAACTATTGCCGCAAAAGAAATTGTCTACAGACAAACTACGAGCAAAACAATCTGGATCTACACAGATTGTAGATAATCAGTACTAGCCTTGAGAAGTTACTACAAGGAAAGCGTCAGAATGTCACCAAGCAATTGCGGATGCCTTCAACATGAATACCATACCGGTATGCTGGGTAAAAGGACATGCACAGTGCTGTGGCAACAAAAAAGCCGACAGGCTGGCCAAGAAGGCAGCCGACCTAAATATCTTTGAAACAGGTCCTGTCCGTCTGTTACCGTTCACGGTGATAACACACGTAATTAAAGAGAACACTCACAAGGAATTTAAGAAGCTGTGCTAGCTAGAAAACTACTAAAATATCTCAGAACATAGCAATGAACTACAGGGCAATGTTCAGAAGGAACCTACGTGTTATAGCGGGAAGCCAGACTGGACACTATACGTAAAGGAAACATCTGTACAATTTGATATTAAGCGAAACACCTCTCTGCAGAGGTTATGAACAATACGATAAGACAGTCCATCATGTATTCTGTGATTGTTCTGCCGTCTTATCAATCAGAGACTACATTTTGGAAGAACGTTGGCATACTTTGGCCTATGTAAGGGAGATGCACCTAGGCAGCATCACCATCTACTTCTCAAGATTAGGTTGGTTGGCGGCTTAGGCGAGTATCTGCCTACAGGAAGGAAGTACAATGCCTATGTGCTGTGGTTCAATATTTTGCCTTTAATCACCCTCCCAACCAATTTCAATTACAATATAGAATTAAAAAAATTCCGATTGGTTTACCATGCAATCTGTTACCTACATAAATTTCAAAAATATTTCTAAAACTTTTCGACTTAAACCTGAGTGATACATTTTCCACTTCGAAATCACCGAAGAAATATTCAGTGCTTTTAATTAACGTTATTTTCATTGCTATGAGGGGATCAAATTTTATTTTATCACAAATTTTAAGGAACTTTCTTTTGAGGATAGTTCATTTTTAAAATTATTCACTATTTATATTCTAGCTTTTATGCCCTCTTGTTCTAAGTTGGGTTCTTTACTTCTTGTAGATCGGTGTATAATAATTTAATGAAAAATAATTTGAAAACCTCTGGCATTTGGTAAAAATGTAAACGAATTAATTCAAATAATTAATTTAGAATTAAGCAACATTCATGAATGATTAGGTGACAATAGTTTATGTCTAAATGTCAATAAATCTAAATTTATGGAAATTGGTAGTAAATATGTACTATTGGAATAACATTACTATAAAAATTAATCAAATCGTAATATCTTGGAGTCGTAATAGATGAGAACTTAACATTCAAGAGTATCGCTACTTATGTCCTGAATAAAATGTCAAAGAAAAGAAGGTGTCATTATTGTATAGAGTAGGTGTCAGTTTAAGTATGTGTACAAAAGTCATTTTATATAAAGAAATCATTGCTCCACATCTTGAATTCTGCTCTTCAGTACTTTTCTCCTGAATAAAAATTTTTTTTTTTTTTTTTTTTTTATACATTTATTTAACGTCGGCCTATTTCCGCTACTGAGGCCTAACACCGACGCCTGTAGACGAGCTACCCCCAACCAGGAATTTTGCCGAACCTCTTCCCTTAAGAAGAGTAGGGATCTTTTACTTGCCTAACATTTAATAGACAAGGGACCGACGGCTTTACATCCCCTCCGAAGGATGGTATATCTCCTATACAACCCTCGCCTAAGGTTGTATAGCTTCCGCGCATACACTGATATACAAGCCGCTGGAAGATGTGTGAGGCGAGAACGCGGTTTCCGTTGGAATGATCACCAATCCAAGTACTAACCGCGCCTGTCGTTGCTTTACATCGCATACCGAAGTATGTACATAGTAAAGACGCACCTACGCTCGCCCCTGAATAAAAATTCAAATTCAACAAATGCAAAAAATTCAAAACAAAGCAATGCGGATAATTCTAAACTATAGTCGATATACTTCAATAAAAATTATGCTTAATGTCCTTAATTTCATGAAGGTATATCAAAGAATTGTATATAAAACATCAATTTTTATATTTAAAATGAAACACCATCAATTGCCAGTATACTTGTATAATAATTTAAAACTATATCTATCTATTATCTATCATAATTATCAAGCAAGAAATATGAATGATTTTTTTCATTGACATAGTTAACAAAATTAGCACTGGATTAAAATTATACAATAACTTGTCAGATTCACTAAAAAATTGCAACAGATTAATAACATTTCAGAAATAATTGATTATATTGTAAAATAATTTTGAAACATTTATAAAATATGCTTGTAGTTAGCATTAGTAGCTGTTATCATCTTATGAGTTTAATCTTATTTTTATTTTGTATGTATATTAGATATAATTATCTAGTAAATAGCAAATCTTTGCTAATAAATATGTATTATAAAAATATAAAATATTGGAATTATGTACCGTGAGGTCCCGTCATTGGTTCAGGCGCTGAGACCTCGATTTCTTCATAATTATCATCTTTGAGTTCAATGTTGTGCTTGGTTCGCTTCGCTGCTCATTCATCTTCTTTCAATTGCAAAGAAATTTTAACATGCTTAAAAAACTTTACCAGACAAACCAAAGACCATTTTCAAATTTAAACGCCGTCCTGGTTGAGTGGCTGTAGCTGTAGCTAAACTCCGTCAGGCCGTAAATATAAACATAAAAAAAAACAATATTCCAACCTATCTGCAAGCACCTTATATAAATAAGGACTCAAAAAATTAAATCAAAACAGCTATTCCCCTTACGAGCGCTGAATTATTTGGTAAAATTTGTGAATTTTGTTTAAACACAGTTAGCACTAAAATACAATGACTTATAATGCTCGAATGCTACGAGGAAGATGCGGTACCTTCAATACCCGGAGTTCGCATCTCACAGACACTGTTAAGTTCCACCGTAGTAGAGCGTAACTAGCACCATCTCTCAGTAGTCTCGAAACAATCCAAATCGAAAACGAAATTGATAATTATCACTGAATAAGCAATTTTATAGCAGAAGGAAATTTTATTAAAACATAAAATATAGGAATCATAATATTCCAACCTATCTGCAAGTGCCTTATATAAACAAAGACTCAAGAAATTAAACCAAAAGAGCTATCTATTCCCCCTTACGGGCGCTGAATTATATAGTAAAATTTACGTATTTTGTCTATATACAGTTAGCACTAAAATACAATGACTTGGAATGCTCGAACGCTACGAGGAATACGTATTATTATTATTACTATTTTGCAATGATTGAGGCATTACCTTAAACTGTACACCACTGACTCTAATAGTGCGTTCTTATGTCCTCCCGGGCAATAGCATAACGTAGAGATTCGAATCCAAACCCAATCTATGCGAGAGACGAACCACAAAAACGACCGCAGGCAAATCGGCTCAATGGCCAGGGTCAGGACCAGCTCAAACTTTTAAGTGCCGCGGATATTTCCATCATGCTTCGTTTGCCTTCTGAAATGTTCATAGAAGTTGGTTTCATGGATTTATTAGAGGAAACGTATATGGATAATTTAGATAAACCTGGCGGATGTTTTATTTGCCTTTTTTTAATTAGAAAGGGGCGGTAGATGGATGATGGATATGCATGCCTTTGTTTGAATTATATTACATTTTTAAGCGATTAATTAGAAATAAAACAATCATTACTTTTCGTGGCTGGCTCATTAATTTATATTTACGTCTATGAATATATACAAGAATTAATACTTTACCTTTGCTTTTGAAATAGTCAAGAATATTTGTGCAACTTTGAAAACATAAGTATGTGATGATTATGGTAAACTAGATGCAAATATTATACTCTACGTCGGTCTATGTGTGTGTGTGTGCTTACTTTCCTTTTTTGTTGAAACGGCCGATAAACAAAGCAACAAATGCCAACGACTAGCTGGCTTAAGTCGGAGCAAATGGTCGTAGGTTCAGAGAATTTACAAGAGTGGTGGGACTTGGCATAAAAGAACAGTTTTGTTTTGTTTGCGAAAAAGAGACAATGAAATATTTACTGTTATGAGGGCACCATCTATAGCAACGATAAGTGAATTTGTCTCTTTTTACCTTAAAACCAGTCTCCTATAGATGAGACTGAAATTTATTGGCGAGAAAAAGAAATAATTATTAAAATGAATGATAAATTATATTTAAAATAACCAAAGTTTACGAAAGAATAAAAAGTTAGGTACTTTGAATGGACGGAATCTAACAGCAAATCTTAAAAAATATGAATTTATAAAAATATAATTTTGACGTGTAATGAAAAAAATGGCACAGAAAAACAATTAATACCAGAAAAATATCTCAAGGAAATCTAAACGGTGTTGGACAATTTAGTTCTACCACTTTACAGTATATGATTCCAACGGATAGGCTCTTGTGGACTTTAGGGAATGTAAATGTAATGCAGTATTATAGATTAGGGGGGGCCGAAAATTTTTTTTTTAGAATTTGAAAATATATTTTTGCCGGAAACTTGTGTCGTGGACTCATTAGTATTAGTACCCATGAATAGTTTCATAATTTTAGTAAACTATTTAGCCGAGCCCCCTGGGCCCTAAATGGACCAAATTTTATCTTCAACAAATCAATTAAATAATTGTGAGGAAACGGTACTTCATAACTTACTGAATATCCAAAAAAAGTCCATGTCATTGCTTTAAGTTTAGCTGACCCTCTCTGGCATTAAATGTATAATTTGCGGTTGTGCGCAATAATTCATGTAGTAACTTGTCTCTGGTTGTTCAGTTTGCTTCAAGATCTATTACAGTGCAGTTGATTAAGTTTTTTGCGCAAATAGGGTTAGTTTGTATTGAAAAACGCAGTGTTTTAATAAACTTTTTTAATTTTTTTTTTTAAAATACACATTGTTATGCTTAAACCAGTTGTAATAACTAGACAAAGTGCAATTAGCCCCGTGTTCAGTTATGTAAAGGACATTGATCCTCTTTCATTACCCATCTACCAGGATGTAATTAGATGTTACCACAGCGTTCGATTATCATTGGAAGGTGACGGAAGCAAGCAGCCATCTACCCGAGAAGTTGCCAAAAAAGCTGTAAGCATCTGGACACGAGCTTCTCTTCCAATCATTTTGCATAATCCGATAGTAATTAAAATAATAGCATATAATATAAAGTACCAGAATGTAATAAAACCAATAAAAGGAAGAAATGCAACTTTTTTAAATATTCTAGTATAGATCTACTACTAAAATGTGCCTCTTTCATTAATACACCAATTTTAAAAATTACAACACCTTCAATATTAATACTTTGTTAATTTTCAAACGCAAGACTTAAGCGTTACTGCATTGTTATGTTTGCAAAGTCGCTGGACTATATTCAGTTAGAAATTTGTAGAGCTATCTAAGCCAAGGGTGGGAAAATCATGGACCATTAATGTCCTTATATCCCCATCAACATTATTATAACCCCCTTTAGGCCATCTTGGAGTGATGTGCGGTTATGCGGTAAATACTTGAAAGTGGTGGATTTGCCTGAATCACCACTCGAATAAGGAGGAAATGTATATTATTGAGTCCATTGTTGTACATCTTATAGGCGATTCCATTAGAGCCTAGTATAATATTTTACTAGCATAAGTTTCCGGTGTCTGTCAATTCTCTACGCCCAAAGGAAACTATAATTTGGTATTAAATAAATGTTAATTTGAAATTATTATTGTTGTTTTGTGACAAAATATAAGAAAAAATATTATATCTGCGCTTAAAAGAACTATCCCTGATGACGTACTTTTGATTCCCAATAAAACAATTTTAAATAACACTTTCAGTAAATTAAGTTAAACCAACGTTCCTTTCAGAATCTGGCTTATTATGCTTATGGTATTTTTCTATTGTATGTTTGAATGAAAATATTCATATGATTTATTTTTCATTTATTTTTTCTGGTAAATAATTTATCTAACTCAATCAATTTTCTACACAGGAGTTTATTTCTATCATTAAATTGATATCTTTTTATCGAATCAATGGCTAGAGCAATTATAACTATTAACGTAGTGATTATAGACATTAATTAATATTTGATTGGGAGGTAAGTAATTACAAAAATACTTAGATATTACTAATTTTAATTTCTTATAGACAATTTATTATATTTTGGTACATAACTAAAAGAAATGTTCGATGTGAGCACCCTATGCATTCTCGTAAGCGAGATAAGTTGGATCTCTGAACCTGAAATAGCATTCCGAATGTTATGAATGGTTTCACATTGGGTAGTGATTCTTTATAAAATCTCTTCCCTTATTTATACCGTTGCTTTATACACTAAATTTTTGAAATGATCCCAAAAGAAAAAATTTAACGGGTTTAGATTAGGAGAACGAGGAGGCCACGGTACTAGACCTTCTTGGCCAATCCATCGGTGGGAAATTTTTGATCTAAATATTTCCTGACTATGATGTTGAAGTGGGGAGGAGCTCCATCGTGCATGTACGTCATGTTTCTTATAGTTGCTAATGGCACATCTTCCAATAAACCATCTAGATTATTTTCTAGAAACCTTAAGTAATTTTCCCCATTTAACCGATTTTCCAAAACGAATGGCCCTATTAAATAATTTCCAATTATTCCTGCCCAGATGTCAATTTGGAATTGTGGTTGGTGATGAGTTTTAATAATTGCATGAGGATTTTCATCGTTCCAGCTATGTAGATTGTGAGAATTTATTACACCATCCCTGCGAAATCCTGCTTCATCCGTGAACAAATCACTATCAATAAACTTGCAGTCTTCCTTGCTTTTACAGGAATCAATTTGCATATTGAAGTTGAGCAGGGTAGTCGTCCGGGGACATTGCGTGAACTTTCTGGATGTGGAAAGGATGGAGAATCTGTTCTTTTGAAAATTCTGTGAACCACCGATTTTGAAGTGTTAAATTGCTCTGAGAGCTTCCTGACGCTTATTGATGAGTCTACAGCAACAGCATCTAATATAGCTTCTTCTAGTACAACTGTACGAACAGTTCAAAGACCACCTTCACCCCCTCATTTCGGTTCCACACTCCCTAAAAATTGATAGGATTATTATTTCGTTTTTTTATTGCTAAGATGGATATCTACCTGTTTCTCGTACTCGACGGTTTACCCATTCAAAAGTTTTCCTGCTTGGAATAACTCTGTTAGAAAAGTGTCTATAAAGCCGTCTGGCTTCCGAACCATTACCGGTGGCAAATCCGTACATAAGTTGCATGTCGGCTATTTTTAGGTAATTGTTTAAATAATTAAAAAATGTGACCTTAATTTTCAAAAACTAATTTATGTAAAAATTTAGGGGTAAAAAGTTTTGGGGTTGTTCCACCCCCGCTTCCTAGACAAGATACGAAGGGCGCAATATTTCTGGAATAAATATACTTATTTAATATATACACAGTCCAAATTTTATTTAAATCGATGGAACGGTTTGGAAGTAATAGGCATAAAACCTTCTTGAATATGTAACTTTTAAATGGTAATAAATAGGGGAGCGCCCCAAGAAAAAATATAGGTACTTTTAGTGTAATTTTGACCCAAACTGTACGTTCCCGAAATATTGCGCCATAGTGCCGAGACACCCTGTATGTAATCTATAGTAACGGATCTTTACTTGCTTGTTAAAAACAATTTTTAGTATCTGAGAATCCAAGAATTACAATATCGTTTTAGCAACGTAGAATTTGATACAATTTGCTTAAAATTTTAACAAGGTACAATATCACTAATAGAAAAAATCACCAATAAGCAAAGATATATAGTTCTGGATCATATATTTATCAGTAATTACTAACACCATGAATTTTATTTGTAGAACTGACATTCAAGAAAATTACATCGAAATTTGTCTATTTATACTAAGCTAAGATATACTCCAACCCTGCTCAATCCTAAACGTGGTCTATACAAAGTTTAACGGTGCGTGACATGATTTATTGATATACAAATCAATTAGAATTTACGACCATAATCCGATGTCCGTCTAGACGTATTGCGGATAATATTTTTACAATTTTAATATGGAGGAGAAATGCCAACAAATTACATCCGATGGAATGCTACGATGTGGTCAAAGCCAATAAAAATGGCAATATATTTATATAGGTTTATATCACAAGTTATTTGTATGTGTATCCATTTAGGGAATCGGAAGTCAATAAACGGAGTGGAAAGTAGAATAGATATTGAAAACGGTTGTCGTCCGCCATTTTATATGTGGTTGCCATTTCACGTATCCATTTAATGTAGCACACAAATTTGAGGGAACGATATATGCGACTGATTCGATTTTATACTTCCGACTTCACGGCCGATTGAATATAATAGGAAACTGGTGGATTCTTAACCCCTGTGGCCGAAATCCCAAATGAAAAACCTATTTGTCTAATAACTTATTGATGTAAGAAATAAAATTTCGTCTAAGTAGGCGTTGTAGACAATAGAAATTTTTTTAAGTTTATCGAAAGTGCAATTCAAAGTTATAATTTGATCGAGACAGTGTTTGATTGTATAGTTAATAATAAAATATCTACTTATTCACATATGAGGATCAGTATTACATACAACTGAATACGTATGTACAATATAGACTAGTCACTAGATCAACTGTAAGGTTAAAAGCTCAGAAAAATGGAGAACGCATTTATAAGTACTTTAAGGTGTATAAATTAATATAAAGTAATTTACTATTTACAGTTTCCCTTGGAAATGAAAACAAAAATAGCGGATAGACACAAAAACATGATTTTTCGAAATTATCTCCCTAAATTTGCGTGATGAGAAAAAATAGTTTCTATACAAAATTAATAAGAATGGAACTATGAACCAAAAAGCTTCTTGTTAAATATTCCGTAAATGTAACCTGACGAATTATGCACAAACAATGCATATATATTTCTTTCTCTTATGCTAAACACACCCGAAGTGAATTTTTTCAATTTTTTTAATTTAAGCACAAAACTTTAACTTGACAGATAGTCTTATAAAGGTTTAAAAAAGCAAATAGAAAATAGAACCTATTAGTCAGTGAAATCAGTCATCGACCGAGAAAATTTATTCGGATGGAATATTTTTGTGCCATCATGTTCAAAATGTGCTCCCTTATAAGAAAGTACGCTTTGTCAGATGGAAATGTTGTCAGGAATTGTTCAAACAAGGCTTTTTTAAACAAACTAGAAAACTTGATTTTTTTCGTTTAAAAAAAAATATTTTCGTATTTTCACACCAAAACAATTAAATAATGTTGTTAGACATTTTTCTCTAAAGTTGATAGATTTCGAGAAAAAATTCTTGAAATGACAAAAAACGCACAATTTGCGATTTTCAGGACTCAAAAACTATATGAAAATTAATGTTTTATAATGTAAGAAAAATTTAAATCTATTCTTTGAAGTTTATACCACAATATACTGTAGATATATTTTGTTATACTTTAACTTAAGTGCTTGTTTTTTAACTGTTAAAATGTGCGCGCGCGTGCGTCAGTCAGCGTAGCTTGTCACGTAGCAGCTGATATTTTAACGTACCCTGTGTATCATATTTTACCAGAATTGCATGCCTTGACTGGCTGTTATAATACGAGCAAGAAAAAAAGCATTTCGTTTCGTTTGATATTTATCCTATAGTTAAGTGTTAACTCTATTTTGATAAACCGGCCCTTAGCGCAATAGAAAAACTATATTTACAATTGTTGGAGGAAAAAGGTGAAACAGCTGATGATGCTAGAATAAATTTTATTTCGCGTTTGGGTGGAATAAAACTTAAATAGTATCCCATGTACGTCAGATGCCTTATAGTTGCATATCTTGAGAGCATCTGCGCAAACATATATTTGGAAAAATGCAATATTTTCCCTTACATTGACTTAGATCTAACACTTTTAGTTGAAATATGAGGATAATATGTTTATACCTATATTTATGACAAAAATCCTTTGCCAGAAGAGCGTGCAATTGTAAAAAATTGTCGCCAACTTGATTGCAATAGGTCGTCACCAGATGGAGCTATTCGCAAGTTGCGGACACCTCGTGTCTGTAATTTGATGACTATAGAAGGCCAGTGAAGTACTAGACAGCTTAAAACACGTTATAACACTAACAATTCAACCTGCGGCAAGCACCTTTAGGGTGGATCGCCGACGTACCCCCAGAGGGGACATATACTTACAATGGTGATGTTGTGCTACTATACCATACACTCAAAACCGCACCTACAAGAACTGCAATCTTGCAGTATAAATCTTATTTACGGCCGTTGCTCGTTTACGCTGCTCCCGTGTGGTTTCCTATTACAGAAAGAACGCAACAAAAGCGACTACAGGTGCTCCAAAACAAAGCCCTTAGGATAGCAGGTAAACTTTGTCGAGGAACACCTATTCAGCAGTTGCATAACCAAACAGGCACCCCGATATTAGCTGACTTTATACTTAATAGACTACTTCCTAATTTTGCTGAATCCCTATTAACATCCACTAATCCCACCCTTATAGATCCCCTCACCCCTAAATTCTTAACAGCCCCTACTTATCCCTCTATCAATTATATATACACCCCAACCCCTGAATAAAAATATTTTAAATACTAACTTGTTATATGAAAAGATGCATTAAGCACCCAAAACTATCAAACATAAAAAATAAACAAAAACAAACAAAAAAAAATCTTTAAAAAAATTAAAACTAAAAAAAATATATAATAAAACCTATAAAAAATAAACAAACAAAAAAATATTACATAACCAAAAAAAAATAAAAATAAATATTTCACTTTAACTTTATCTAATTGCATGCGAATCAATAGCGACACATATAACTGACCAAAAGAGCCATCAAAAGGTCAATAACCAACTATGAGAAAAGAGGCCACCATTCACAAATTAAATGTAGCATTAACCAGCAACACTTAATCCACTAACTAAATTAACCCTCATTTGCAACATTACACAATACAACACAACCCAACAGTTCAACCTGCAAAATTTATCTCCTGCAAACATGCCTAGCTCATCAGAGAGCAAGCCTATGTCATAGACAGTTTAAACCGCGGCAAGCACCACAAGGTGGATACCGCAAGTACCCCGCAGAAGGGGACGAACACTAAATCTCGTGATGTTGTGCATTTGCCTATGTTGCACTGATGAGAGCTAACAACCTCGAAACTAGTCTGCGGCTGGCGATGCACAACAGCACTGCACTGGGAATCTGCCTGCTGAGGGCTTATTGCAATCAGATTTTATTTTGCGTTTTCCGATTGAAGACATTGTATGTCGCAAGTTATAGGACATTATGTTCAATTGATTTGGAAACGCATATTGTGCACCTTGATTGGTGGCAATGAATCGATTTCCTTTCATAAGAAATAGTGAAATACTGGACTCTCGTAGTAGGTATATTTTTACTTTACTACATTTTTATTATTTTTGGAACTTTAATTGTATTTTGAAATAAATTAAATAGAAAATAATATATTTTAAATCCTATATTACTCTACTTACAAATATTCTACTTATATTAAATATTTGTAACGTTTCGTATTTTATACAATATTTTTGATACTTAAGTGGGTGCACGACGATCTAATGCAAGCGTATGTTCTATAAAAATACCCGTATGTGTATTTATCATAATGAGGAGCGCACGCACACATTTTAACAATCAAAATACAAGCACTTAAGCTAAAGAATAACAAAATGTATCTGCAGTATATTGTGGTATAAGCTTCAAAGAATAGACATAAATTTTTCTTACATTAAAAAACATTAATTATCATATAGTCGGTTTGGATAATTTCTTAGAAAAAGAAAACTTCACTTTCTCATTAAGTCGACGTTTCGACAAACTTTATTGTCTTCTTCAGGACTACAACAATATAACATAAATCAAATAACTAACAAGAAGTATATAAATTAAAATAAACATGAATAAAAACATTCACCTTTAATCAAACAGTATAAGGCTTTTGTTATTCAAAATGATTTAAAAATAAAGAGTTATATAATATATATAAGAAAATTTGGTAAAAAAATGAGAAGTAAATATAATCTTTAAACATGACACTGTTAAAGACCTATACTACTACTAACAATATTAGGACAAATCACGCTTACCTAATGAGGTATTTGGCTCTCTATCAACACAATCATCATCGTCAAATCAATAAATAAAAATAACGTCACTTATACCAATAGGGTTCCTGTCTTCAATATTTATTCACAACAATATTTTATTTTGAAAATTAATTAATATGCGAATGCAGTGTCCAATGTAAACGTATAAACAGAAAGGGATCTTTAAATTAATACGAATTTCAACACACACCAACTATATTCACTCATCATAGAAAAACAAAGAAAGAAACCTACTAAAAAAATAATATTAGCAATCACAAAAAGACATACCAAATTGTTCTTATTTTCATTTGAAATGTTAATAAAAATTATGTATATTTATGAATCACAACTATTATTGTGATGATTATACAGGGGCTGGCTATAATTTTACAAAGTTTCTTATTATATTATTATAAATTCTGCTCAAATTTTCTGTATCTGTTTTTTTATTGACAGTATTATTATGTTTATTAATGAATATTATTTCGCTAATCAATCGTTTTTTGTAGTTATGTTCATTGTCCAAAATGCTAACGTTGTCAAAATTAAATACATGATTTAAATGACTGATGGTCGAGAGGTGAGCACACTTGCCTCTCACCCAAAAGTTCCGGGTTCGATCCCCGGTCGTGGCAGTGGAAAATACTGTGAGAAGGATTTTTTCACTATACACGAATATTGGGTGTGTGTCCCTTGTCTCTAAATGTGTAGCCCCCTCCCACACAAGGCTCTTCTAGAGCCTTCCGGGATAAAGGGGGTCGTCATTACCTGTGGTGTATTTATTATTTATTATTTATTAAATCGAAATGATGAGTAGCTAGAGCAGTTTTTTCTTTTTTGTTAATGTGTCTTATGTTGCACGAGCATTTATGTTCATTTATTCTATTTTGTAATAATCGTTTAGTTTGTCCAATATATACTGCTCCACAACTGCATGGAATTTTATATACTACATTTGATTTATAATTTAATATTAATTTGTCTTTCATTGTCGAGTATAAATTTCCCACTTTTTTACTGTGATAAAAAACAATATTGGAAACAATTTTAACTAATGAACATTCCAATATTGTTTTTTATCACAGTAAAAAAGTGAGAAATTTATACTCGACAATGAAAGACAAATTAATAATAAATTATTAATCAAATGTAGTATATAAAATTCCGTGCAGTTGTGGAGCAGTATATATTGGACAAACTAAACAATTATTAAAAAATAGAATAAATGAACATATATGCTCGTGCAACATAAGACACATTAACAAAAAAGAAAAAACTGCTCTAGCTACTCATCATTTCGATTTAAATCATGTATTTAATTTTGACAACGTTAGCATTTTGGACAATGAGCATAACTACAAAAAACGATTGATTAGCGAAATGATATTCATTAATAAACATAATAATACTGTCAATAAAAAAAACAGATACAGAAAATTTTAGCAGAATTTATAATAATATAATAAGAAACTTTGTAAAATTATAGCCCCTGTATAATCATCACAATAATAGTTGTGTTTCATAAATATACATAATTTTTATTAACATTTCAAATGAAAATAAGAACAATTTGGTATGTCTTTTTGTGATTGCTAATATTATTTTTTTAGTAGGTTTCTTTCTTTGTTTTTTTATGATGAGTGAATATAGTTGGTGTGTGTTGAAATTCGTATTAATTTAAACATCCATTTCTGTTTGTACGTTTACATTGGACACTGCATTCGCATATTAATTAATTTTCAAAATAAAATATTGTTGTGTCACCTATGAATAAATATTGAAGACAGGAACCCTATTGGTATAAGTGACATTATTTTTATTTATTGATTTGACGATGATGATTGTGTTGACAGAAAGCCAAATACCTCATTAGGTAAACGTGATTTGTCCTAATATTGTTAGTAGTAGTATAGGTTTTTAACAGTGTCATGTTTAAAGATTATATTTATTCCTCATTTTTTTACAAAATTTTCATATATATGTATATTATATAACGCTTTATTTTTAAATAATTTTGAATAACAAAAGCCTTATACTGTTTGATTAAAGGTGAATGTTTTTATTCATGTTTATTTTAATTTATATACTTCTTGTTAGTTATTTGATTTATGTTATATTGTTGTAGTCCTGAAGAAGACAATAAAGTTTGACGAAACGTCGACTTAATGAGAAAGTGAGGTTTTCTTTTTCTAAGAAATTATCCAAACCGACTACTGCACACAAAATTAACAAAATTTGTGGGTACGAAACATCTTAGTTTAATTATCATATAGTTCTTGAGTTCTGAAAATCGCAAATTTTGCGTTTTTTGTGATTTCCAGAATCTTTTTCTCGAAATCTATCAACTTTAGAGAAAAATCTCTAAGAACATTATTTAATTGTTTTGGTGTGAGAAATTCGAAAATATTTTTTCCGAAACGAAAAAATCATTTTTTCTAATTTGTTTAAGAAAACTTTGTTTGAACAATTCCTGACCACATTTCCATCTGGCAAACTGTACTTTCTTATAAAGGAACACATTTTGAACAAGATGGACAAAAATATTCCATCCGAATAAATTTTCCGGTCGATGACTGATTTCGCTAGGACTATAGTATATAGTTTTATTAATTATAATAGTTATATTAGCTTTCCCAAATGTATATATGGCTAATACGCTCTGATTTTCCAACACAAAAAACGAATCTTAAACAACAGTTATTTATGTGCCTTTTAAATGTGATTAACACTAATTTGTTTAAACATGGACCATATTCTCTATCACAATAACGGAATAGGGTGTTTGTTCTTATTTATTTTTTTAGCGAAAAATGTAAAGTACCTACTTACGGTATATATTAGAAGAAAAATTATAATCTAGAGCCGAAACCACGAGACAATGATTGGGGAGTATAAGTCAGGTACAATTTATCATATTTACCAAATCTTCATTTTTAGTTTAGACTCACATCACTCGCGTCGTCACTATCGCCTTGCAAACATACAACGCCTGCTTCAATCGGTCGCAATCGAGAATATTTATGATAGTTGGTTTTATTAACATTGGAAATTACGGAATTCGGCAAAAACTACAAGGTAAGATATTTCATATCATATACTATAAAATAAAACACCACGTGTAATACATTATTCTTAATGTTTAATGGTTAAAATTGATATTGTCTTTGTTATTCACTGAACCAGAGTAATAAATCTATGTATCATCACACAGTGATAGTTTTCCTAGTTTATATGGGGAGAAATATACCTTGGGATATTCTCAGATCAGGTCCGAAATACTAAGCAAGTATTTGATGCACATCAAGATGGCGAAATATTAAACACTATCTCTAACCACACAACATGTAGTTGTAACTCCAAACCACTAGGTATGCCGGCGAAATTTTTATATCAATCAGTTGTTAGAGAATTGAATAATTATTTTCTGTTCTTATTTTTTTTTTAATACATTTATTTAACGTCGGCCTATTTCCGCTACTGAGGCCTATCACCGACGCCCGTAGACGAGCTACCCCCAACCAGGAATTTTTGCCGAACCTCTTCCCTTAAGAAGAGTAGGGATCTTTTACTTGCCTAACATTTAATAGACAAGGGACCGACGGCTTTACATCCCCTCCGAAGGATGATATATCCCCTATACAACCCTCGCCTAAGGTTGTATAGCTTCCGCGTATACACTGACATGCAAGCCACTGAAAGATGTGTGAGGCGAGGATGCGGTCTTCGTTGGAACGGTCACCCATCCAACTACTAACTGCGCCTGACGTTGCTTTACATCGCATATCAATGTATGTACATAGTAAATACGCACCTACGCTAGCCTCAACTGTTTTTATTATTTTTACCTTCAGTAAAGTTTTATCATTTTTACCTTTATTCATTAGTGCATAAAAGTACGACATGTAGCGACTAAAATTACAATGAAATAGTCCCCATTATAAAAAGCTTATAGAAAAACCTATGTTAAAGCTTCTAAAGTTTATGCTAAATGCGTTACAGTTGAATATTACCAGAAATAGTTGATAATTAATCTCATCCAAAACTTTGATATAATTTAAGAAAACTGAAATTTTGAGTTATTTTCGGTCTTTAGGAGAGATAATATTAATAACCAATGCAGTTGTGCAACTTTACATTACATCAAAATCCAGATTGAGTGCTAGGGATTATGATACAGTGTAATCTTTTTGATCAAAGTATTTCTATAATTTTAGACAAAGGTGGTAGAATGCAGTGGTTAGGGAGATCTTTCATTTTATAAGTTTACAAAATGTTAGCTAATGAAGATATATGCTTTCAGCAATATGTGTATATTTGTTCCGCTAAAAAGATTCATTCAAGATACGAGTTATGTAAGGTATAATCTTGGATACGCAATTCATCAGCATGTTAATATTTACTTTATCAGTTTCTGCGGCCGTACTTTTAATGTCATATAACAATTTAATAAATAAACAATTTATTTTGGATAGTTAAGATTTCGAATATATGGCGGATGCGCCGCGCATAATCTTGTAAGTTTCCCAAATCTGTAAATTAGCTTTATTTTTTTTAAACCTATCAGACGAAATTTTTATACATTAGAAGTTATGATTTTCAGTGAAATATTATCTGAAATATCTTAATTCAAAAATACCCTGGTTTTGACGTCATTTATCGCTGGCTTTATTTGATGTGGGATTTGACGGCAAAGCCATCTTAGGAATTACTTTTAAAATTCGAAATTTTTATATCAATTATTATACTTATAATTTGTTAAAATTAATAACAATATTTTCCCCTTGCAGAAAACCTAAGATATTTATAACTTGTGCCATATTTAAATATTTTATTGTCTGTAAAATCTACTACCTGTAATAAATTATATTTTCTGTTCTTCTTTTATTGCTTCTTACTCACTACAAGGTAATCCTTGTCTCACTAATGTGATAGTTAGGATTTCATATACTTTTGTAAACCTTAGGTTGCATAGAATGTATTTTCAGGTTTTTGTCTCATTAAACGCGTCCGAATATATCGAAAAAAAATTACAAAAAACCCGTATGGACAGATTAGTTTAAATCTACTGATAAAATTACTACATGAACTATTTCCACTTAATAAATTAAACTGGAATCTGAATAAACAATATTTTCAGACAGTTAACTGAAATTAATTAATGGAGAAACAAGAGCAATTTATTTATTACTGAGAAAATCCCTTCATACATTAAAGCATTTTCCAGCTGCCTGAGCTTGGTAATAACAATGCATTTTCAAACTGAAAAGCAATACGTGGGAACATGCATTTGTAATCCAATCATATGGTAAAATGGAACTGTTGTTATTCAATTGAAATAAAAACCGCAGGATTGATTTAAACGCGATTACGCTGGACTTGAATATATATGATTTTAATTGGATGGTCAAATAAATGTTATTCATCGTATACACGTTTGGTAAATTAAAATAAACATTACATAACGTTCTTTTGGCAGGTTGAATGGTTTAATCATGAAAATAGAAACGTTTATTCTCCGAATTTATACGCTGATATAATATGAAATTTTCTACAGGTGAACCTGCCCTTTAGAAAGCCCAGTGTGTCAATACTTAGTGTGTGCCCAGTTCGAATCTCGACTAGGTCTTTAGTGCAGTTTTTCATGTGCTGCCAAGACAATAGCAATTAGCTATATCACAGTTGCGTGAGAGACAACACGGATAGTCGCTGATATTTCTCTTGAGTTCAAGTCTCGATTGTGACAGATATAAATGTCTTAAGAAATGGTTGTTGTGTAATTGTCCTCGTGGACTGGTGGAGTAATATTAAACTCTGCCAGGAGGGTAATCTAAATAAAGTCGTTAAAAAAAATAAGGGATGAAATCATAAATAACATGTAGAATTTTGTTGCTGTAGCCAATATACGAGATGGTGATATAGCCTTAAATAATCTGTCTGTCTACGAGTGCCACACCAAATATCTCGCTTAATATCTATTGAAGAAAATAAAGTTTTAAAAACAGTTACCCCATTTTTTGTGAGCTATATTTCAGTAAAAAGAAATTTGAATTCCATAGCCTACTTTGTGAGATATATTATAAAAATCTGAAAAATTAGAAAACTACAAACGGTTATAGCTTCCTTATTTGAGGAGATACCAAAAAAGTTAAAGGGATGAAAGTTGACGGCAAAGACAATGATAATAATAATGTATATCAAAAAATTCGAAAAATGCAGTTGGCTTTGAAATACGCTCTTTCGTAAAAATGAAAAGAAAAATCTCAAAGTATTTTTCTCTTTCCAATGATATAAAACCTATCACAAAAATTTTAACTGTTTGTTTCAATATTTGGTCTCATTCTACGTTGGCCAAGTATCGTAGTATTGGTTTTCGTGCCACTTTAATATGCTCCACAACATTCGGGTCCTGGAAAAGCTGATATAATTCGAAATTGTAGGGCCCGCGCCACGTTATTGTTTACAGCACCAAGTATTTCCCTCAAAATCTTCATTTCGAAGCATCCTAAGAGATCCTTATCGTGTTGTGTGAGTGTGGAGATTTCTGAGCAATAAGCTAGTACCGATCTAATTAGTAACTTATACAAATAGAGTACATTATTTGATCTTTCTCGGTAAACTTGCTGATGATTAGTGTTGGGCGATGTATCGATCACGGTGATTGATAAATTACTGGAGCTATCGGCGATCGAAGTTTAACTGAAGCAGTGATTAGCGATTGGAAGTCTCGCAATACAAAAATAGATATACAGTGATTAGTGCGATCGCCGGTTGAGTGTATCGAATTTGTATTATTCCAAGATGAAATACATATTCAGCGGTCAATGTTTAGCGCTCTACGGAGTATTCAGCGATCGCTAGGTCGCCACACTGACTGGGGTGCCGGTATAATAATTTTGGACACTGTATAAAAAGAATATAGCTATTTACTAGGTTTTTATTCCACCTCATTCGTACATAGGTTTAGCTAAAACCAAGTTGTTTCTTATTTTATTAGTAAAATTATTTAGCTATTCTCTTATATTTTTAGCTTTGTTTATATATTTACTTGACTGGTTTTACAAATTAAAGAACAATTTTTATATTTAGATAAGGAAAATAAAAGTCAAGTTCAGAATGCAGCTAGAGAATATGTCTAGGTTAAATATAAATATTTTTCATCAAAATGTTCAGTGCGTAAAAAACAAAATTGAGGAAATAGAAATATATTTACACGATAAAGACGTTAATATTGCTTGTATAACTGAACATTATTTGCAAAGTAATGAGGTGGACTCGATTGTGATTGAAGGTTATTATTCTCTTGTTAGTATCTACAATAGAAATGAATTTAAAAAAGGAGGTGCTGCGATTTTTATAAAACCTAACTTAATTAATATTACCAAAGAATTATATCACGTGAAAATTAAATCATTAGATAGAGAAATCGAAATATGTGGTATAGAATTATCCTTAAAAAATGGAAAATTAATTGTATCAAGCATATATCGGTTTCCGAATATCACTAATTTGTTGTTTTTTTCTAGGGTTAATGAAATTTTACATAAAGTGTGTAAAAATTGTAATAATAGGATAGTACTTTGCGGTAACCTCAACATACATTATTTAGCAGAATCGGAAGAAAAAATTGAATTATTAAATACTTCATCCACCTATAATATCACTTTACAAACATCTCAAGCTACGAGGATCACAGCAAGCTCTGCAACATGCATTGATTATATATGTACAAATACTACTGAAACCACATGTAGCATCATTCACAATGGGATTTCTGATCATTCACGTCAAAATATTTATAGGAAAGTACTAAAAGCTGCAAAGAAATTGTATAACGACAAGAAATATCAAAAAGCTTATAACAAGTCAATACTACATTCAAAAAGAACAAAAAAGCTATAATGGAATACCAAAACTTAAAGTTGAAAATTCTAGAATAAACGAAACAAATAATAAAGTTAATATTTTTAATAAATATTTTATTAATTTTTCTAAAAACTTAAATAATAAATTATCTGGAAATAATAACACATTTCATTTTATTCTGAACCGTGAGTTTCCCACAATGTTTCTTTCACTGGCAACTGAATCGCAAATCTTCAATATCATAAATAATATGATAAAATCAAATGCAAGCGGCTTTGATAGGATACGTTCCAAGCTGTTGAAATATTGTATAAATTACATAATAAAACCTGTCACTTATTTGGTTAATCTGTCATTGGATACTTGGCAGTTCCCTAATTTACTCAAATTAGCACGCGTTATTCTGCTCAATAAAAAAGGCGATACTTGTATTATTGAAAATTATCGACCAACCTCACTGTTGTCAACAATGGCAAACATTTTAGAACGGGTAGTATTTAATAAAATAATGGCATTCTTGACAAAATACAAGATACTAGACAAAGCTCAATATAGCTTTCGTAAAGGTTTTTCTACAGAAACCGCACTAGTTGATTTTATGAATAATTTGTACAATAACCTAAATAACGATAAAAATGTATAGGGGTTTTTATGGATCTGAGCAAGGCCCTCGACATGGTGAATCATGAATTTGTTACATGGCCTATGTCCATTTAACAGTTTTATATAAAAACTAGTGTTTTGTTGATGTTTGGCACAATCTGTGTATCATTTTGATTCAGTTTTTGTAAGTGAAACTGTTTTCAACTAACATAATTTTACTTGTATAATTGATAAATCATTTCATACTGTTTTATGTACATATTTTAATATCTTAGGAACTCAGTCATGTTCTACACTATTATGTATTTCCGTTCTATACAGCATTATCCCAGGAAAGAATTGTCGACGAAACATTTATTTACATCAGATACCTATATTTCAATTTTTATATTTTTACTATGTAAGTACATATGGTTATTTTCCTTACCTTTTCTCGTTACTATATATAGTATATCCTATAAGATGTAATATATTTACTGAGTTCTCACAATATGTTTTATCATTTCTTACAGCTGTTCATATTTGTGGTTATGTATAAAATATAAATTACGAATTGTGAGGCAAAGGCAAATCAGCTGTAGTATGGAAGTAATAAAAACTATTATTATAGATTCCTTTTATCGATCATATGCCACTATTTTAGTTGTGAGTACGGGAATCTATAAGGCAGGTTGTTGCGCTTAACTCAATAGTTGACAGATGGCCATACCTGTACTCTTTCTCTATTTTATAGCTTTCAATTTAATTAGGGAATTAAATTTCTCAAGTTTATTTGGTAGCATTACTTTCCAGTAAGTAGGACAAAAAAAAGTTTACCTTATCAGTAAAACTCACCAGGAATTTATTTGCTTGCGGCCTTTGTACTGATTCGAACGTATGTAAATTTTAAATGTGGACTTCAGTAATTGATATTACATTTTTATATCCGCGTTAAAAATAATATCCAGGTAAATTTCATTTATTACTCATTTAAAATTTAATTAATCTTCAATTTTTGTCTTTGATGTAATTTCAATTATTTTTAAAATAAATTTAAATTCAAGGTCAGTTCTTTTTAATTTAATAAGTAGTTAAAATACTATATGTACCACATGGTTTTAAAATATTTTTTTCTTTCTCTTTCATTTTTTGGCAATTTATAGTTTATGAAATCAGCTTAGATATTTAGATATTTATATACATATATACTTATATTCTTATATGCTTATATATGGCTTCTATATACTTATATATTTCTATATATTTATATGTACTTATGTATACTTATACATTTCTGTATACGTTTCTGCATAGCTTCTTCATTCCTGCATAGCTTTTGCACAGTTTATCTTTCATATAGATAGGGTTTTGTTAACTTTTCATAAACCACCTAGTCGGTTAATTTTCCTACGATTTTAACTCCATTTCATTAAGAGACGTAAATTGCCAAGGAAACTTTAGAATCCATTCTTGCAACAAGAGACAAATGTGGGTCTGGATTGCTGTTCCAGAACCAGTCACCTCAACAATAGTCAATCTAGGATCCTGGCATAAATTTGTTATATGCGTATGTATATATATATATATATATATATATATATATATATATATATATATATATATATATATGTTAGATAGTGGATTGTTTGAATAACTTTTTAAAAACATTTATTTAGTTTAACACTGGAGTCAACGTTGACTCTATAATAATAACAATAATAATTTTGAAGTGATTTATTCGAACATGAGTTTAAGACTGAGGTTTACAATGGCAGTGGGTAATATTTATAATATCTGGAGAACAAAGAACATTGGATTTGCAATTCAGCATGATAACAGATTACTGAGAAAGAAATGTTAAGCTCAGCTAGCGTGAGCGGTTATTAGAGAAGAGCTGTTACGCAATCTGTAACATGATATGTTTGAGAAGGTTAAGCCTGTCTCAGTGATATTATATATCATAGTATATTTCTAATATAACAGCTTCCCCCTTATAAAAAAAGTTGGTGTTTTATGCAGCAACTTTTGAAATGAATATAAAATGTATATAAAAGATAATGGTACAATTTGGAAAAATATAAAGAGTACAAAAATGTTAAATCGTAAGGTTTAAAATACAGAATATAGCCTTAGCGTCTAAAATATGAAATACAAGCACAATAAGCTTGATTCATAAAATAATATAACATAAAAATGTTAGAGTTAAAATATAGCTTTAGCAAGAAAGCGTAAAATACAAACATAATAAGTTTGTTGTAAAATGGGATAACATAAAAATATTCCCAGGGTTAAAATATGGCTTTACCTTGAAAGCCCAAAATATAAGCATGATAGTTAAATGAAAATGGTATAAAAATGTTAATGCAATTGAAATTAACAAGGGATAAGTAAAATAATGAAATGTAATGATTAAATGAATAAAATATGGTTCACTGAAGAGTCCAGCACTAAAAGTCAGTAAAAGGCACAAAACAGTTCATCTTTATGTAAGTTCTATGTCTTCGGCTTCGTTGTCTTCTCTCCTTAAGGTAGGTCGTCTTCGTGAAGGGAATAGGTTAGCAAATGTCCTGTGGGGTTTGCTAGGCCTAGGTGGAGATGGGAGTGGTGCAGAAACATCGATGGCTAGTCTTCGTCTTTTTGTTCTGCACTTACAAAATAGGTACAGAAATAACAGTCCAAATATTAGCACAATGATGAAGTAGGTGAACCAGGATATGTGTTTTGTTACGAATGGTTCGTTGATTAAATCGTCTAGATCTCTGGAATATTGGTCCAATTTGTGTTTGGCAATTTCGAGATCTTCTGTGTTAAGGTTGTTTAATTTTAATGGTTTAAGGTTTGGTGCTCTAATGTTGTTTGGAATTTTGTTGCAGCATTCGAATGGAATTTGGATGGGATGAGTGTCGTCGTTTACGTCGGTTACTTCGTTGGTACTGGCTTGGATTTTTGTGATGCCTATAAAGGCGTAACAATTAGGTTGTAATTTCACTATTGAGTTTTTGTAGATGACTTCAGTTTTCGAACTTCTTTCTGGACAATTGATGGTTGCCTGTAATGGTTCTGCGTTGATAACCAGCCACGTATTTTCGTCTATCTTTTGGACGTTGTATCCTTGGCCGATGATGAATGATGTCTGGCAGCTTCCTGGCAGAGTTTTGAGGTTCTTGAAGAGACGGGCTTCGCAAATGGCATTATCATCAATGGGGTATGAAAATAGATTTAGACATAATTTAGTGTTGAAGTAGAGTGGTTTGCATTCTCTGAGGTCCGGGATGGTTAAGTACATTAAAGAATCATCATCTCTCGCGATATATTTCTGAGAGGTTGACAAGATATGATATAAGCCAGTTCTATTATCCAAAATAGGGATAGGGTATAATTGAAATACTGAGTAGTTTTAAAGGTCTACCAAAGGTATGTCTAATACGAATATTAAATCTGAATTTGTTTGAAAAGCTTTTAGTTCTATAATGTCTAAATACTGTGCAACTTTTGATAATTTGATTGGAAGTGGCAAATTGTTCCTTTGTAGGTTCTGTGAAATTTCCTGTAACGAATTTACCAAGTCTTTTGGGTTTATGATCGATGTATGAATTATTTTGAGCCTCGCGAAAGTGATAGAATTCAGGATATCGTTTAAGTTATCTTCGATAAATAGATAGCTTGCCATAAGCTGTTCGCAGATTTCTATAAATTTTAATTTTGCGTGAATATTTTCTGTCTTTAGTCATGTCTAGAATTGAAGTTTCGATTTCTTTAATATTTTTATTGAAAGTTTCTTCATCAACTTGCAGTTTTTGAATTGTTGCGTTGAAATTTTTGATTACTGAAGTTGTGACAGATATTCGGTTTTTAATTAGGTTTTCGAGTTGATTGAAATGATTAATTTGAAAAGAACATTATTTATTGAAAGTACCGTTGTCATTAAATTGTTTTGCAATTTATTTTGTCATCTGAGATTATTTTTAGAAATAGGTGTTATTGTCAGTTTGGTATTTGGTCAATTTTTGAAACGTGGTTATCGAAACGATTTTTAACATTTCTTTTGTTTTGGTCTCGGACGCTAATTAATACACGCTATTTGGTAAAATAGTGTACCAATCATGTATTTAGTTTCCTGTATGATCGTCATGTAGTCGGGTATATAACTTATTGGGACAATAATCATATTTATAATGTATTATCGCAATATTTTAATATTTCGTTTCGAATGTATGTCACAATAGTTGCTATTCATATGTGGAATAGTTTTAACAGGGTTGTACACTTGGAAAATAACCATGAGGGGTTGCTGTTGTGAAACACAGCGTATAATGGTATTGCTAGAATAATGTGTGGGTTGAGAAAAATGAATTATTATCGATTTTATTACTGTCATTAATCGTTAACATCATATTTAATTAAGTATTCATTTCTCTTGATTACATAGGGCTTTAAGATTGAGTTTCATAGGGTGGACTGAACTATCTGAATGTTAGAAAACTTCGGGATATTTTTTCTTGCATGACAAATTTTTCTGAGTGGGAAAATTAAACTTACAAAATTTCAATTTCTGGAGTAGCGTTGAAGATGGGTAGTTACCGTGTGTTCATTTGATACGGAGTTGTCAATATAAGAATAAGAGGATTCACTTATTAGTTTATAATGCGAACATAAATGATTGTCATAAGTCTATGCACATTATATTTCCGGGATAGTGAAGAAATTGACTGACGGAATTAGTCAGAAAATTACATAAGTAAGATTTTTGATGGAAGAACTGTTTGGAATTAAATTCGTGAAATAGTTAGTATTTGTCAGAATTAGGATGATGTATGTTTCGGATAATAATTCTATGTAAATGTTATGAGAAAATAAATTCCTTTAATTTTAAGAAGTTGGTCAGGGGATGAAAGAATATAAATGTTTCTGTTACATGATTATCGTATCACGAATATAGTATTGGAATTATAACATAAGGATGTTTACGATTGATTTTGCAATCTTGTGTAGGACAGTGTAAGCTGTGTGAATTTGTCAATTTGTTGTAGGTGTCGGTGTGTAGTTTTGTGTGAGAATTCGAATAGGTCGATATTGATTTGTCGAATAGTGCTTTTCGGGTTTTGGTGATTACCAAAGGATTGTTAGGATCCTTGCGATTTGGTTTTTCTCTTTTACATTTTTTTGATAGAACTTTGATAGAACTTTTGGCATGGTTTGTTAGTTCTTGCCAGTTATATTTGTTTTTGATGTAACCTATTTTTATAAACGGAACCTTATTTATCAGGGGTTCTTGATAGGTTCTGATTAGTAGTTGAAGAATTAAAATATAATGATAAATTTTGTATATTGGTCTAGTATAAGTATTCGAAATTTTGAGGTATTATTTTTTTTATATATTTTCTTTTGAAATCTCTAAATTTTTTATTTTTTTAAAATAATGTTGAGAATAAATGTCTTAACATTGATCCTAAAGAGAAATAATTCTGTCCGTCTGTGTTTTTGAGTTAATATTGGTTTTGTTTTACTAAACTACAGAATAATTTCGTAGTTTTCCTTTTAGATGGAAATGTTTTAGTGAAATTAGTGTATGGAAGTAAGTTCACAATTTTTTCGATATAGTAGTTGTGTGAAATTTGTAGTTTTACGTTTTGTTTTCGTAATCTACTAGAAGTTTTGTCTCGTGTAAGTATAAAAGTTGTCAAATGGTGTAGGGTTTGTTGTAATTTGTATTTTAGAGTAATCTATTAAAGATTTCGTTTTGTAAAGTCAAGAAAAATGTGTCAAATTTTTGGGCAATTTGTTCGTTTGTACTTAGGGTCATACAATTTTAATTTTGAACATTTTTGAAGAAAGATTGATTTTTATGTACGTCTGTATGTTTGTAATTTTTCAGGGTTTTTGAGCAATTAAATTTTTTTATTTTAAAAGGTATGTTATTCTGAATTTAGGTTCTAATTTAAAGTTTGAAAATTTCTTAATGTATATTATTTAAATTTCTGCCCTTGCTATTAATTAACAGCTGTTATTACTTGTGCTTGTAAGGCATTTATGTTGGTGTAATGAAACATCATAATGAGTACAATGCAATATTGAGGTGTTGGATATCAGGCATTTCTTGTTAAAATGTTTAAGTTCATAAACATACAAGACGTGCTCCTGTGCAAAAGTTCAAGGCACTGTTATCAAAGTAGTACTACTATTATGAATTTCTTTGAATTAAATGTAAATACTTTATGTGCATTTATTTAAATGAACAAAAGTATTTCCTTATAATTAAGGTTTTGTTTCATAGAGTAGAATTTATTACAGGAGAAGAAATTTCCTAGTGATATAGAAAAAGGAATAAAATATTTACATAAGAAGTTTATTTTGATAAATAATTGATCTATGGAGTTAATTGATTTATCATACAATTATTTTTAAAGATTTTCAAGCAATATTAATTTAGAAAAGTTTGAGAAAAGTGGAGAATATCTTTAATATAAACTGTTAATTTTAAGTAATAATATTCTAAAATATTTCGGTTAGGTGACTAAAAATTTGTGAGATAATTTTGAGAATTATTTTGGGTTGCAAGTTTTTGTGTGTTTTATTTCGCAGGGTCGGCATACGGTTGAGACGAGAATCGGTATTATCGTTATCAATTAAGTTTAAATATAGATTTGAATTTCTGGACTGGTTCAAATTTTAAGTTAGAAAATTCTACTATTTTTGGAATTGTTTTTTCAGGAGACACAAATGGATTTTGTCGGTACATTTTCCTGATTGTGTGGGGTGTATAGATTTTTCTATTGTTTTGATTACGCAGGATTGTATGCGTGTTTCTTGAATTATTCTTTACCTTGTTTGTCTTTCGAATTTTCGATTTCCTGAGTATTTTATTACTAATTTTAAATAATGTTTGCGAAATAGACATTTTACTGTTCAATGCTTTTGGTTTTACTTGTTTCGAATTATTTCTTGAAATGTTTAAATTTAATTTTACCAATTTAGATTTATCTATACGGCATGATTTTGTTTTCGAAAGGCTTATTTTTTGTGGGTTAACGTTAGGGGTTACATTTGAAGCTTTTTCTGTTTCTTGTACTTTGCTTTTAAATATTTTTTTGATACGTGGTTCGGTAAAAGTAGAATTTTGATTTTTGTTTTCACAGGACATGTCTAAAAGTTTAGAACTTTTATCTATTTGATAGGTGTCTGATTTTTGATAATTTACATTAGATGTTGTCTCAAAAAATTCACTTTGTACGTTTGTCTTTGCAGAGGTGTTAGGTAGGCGTATTTTTTCTTGTTCCTGAGCTAGCGGTATAGCGTCAGTGTCACAATAAAATTCAAATATTTCTTCAGTGTCTGGTTCGAAAAACATAGGATTTTTATTAATGGTGTTACCTGAAATGTGATTGTTAATATTTTTGTTTGAATTTGTAACTGGTTGTACGGGTAAATAATCGTTAACTTCAAATAGAGGTATAGTTTCAAAATTGGTAATTAATTGATTATTTCCGAAATCTATCCTACATTTATAATGTTGTAGAAAGTCGTTACCTACAAAGCCATCAAAGTCTGTATCTAAATCGTATACATAAACTTTGTGTGGATCGTTAAAATTGAATGGTATAAGAACAGATTCGGTGGTATTAATTTTTTGACTTGTTACTTGTATATTTAAATTTTCGGGGTGTCTTAGATTATAATTTTCTGTTGTTTTGGGTTTGAAAATGGAAATATCTGCACCTGTGTTGATTAAAATATTAAATTTGTTTGTTGGATCTTTCATGAAATACAGGTTTGCTGAACTTACTTGAAATGGAGGGTTAGATGGTGAATTTACATGAAACATTGCTCTTGAGGATTCGAATGTGGGTCGGAATTGTCCTTGAGGGTTATCGCTTGGACTTGGCGAGAAATTTGGTCTATTTCGTCCGTTTGTTGTGTTGGAGTATTCGTGGAATACTCCGGGCCTATGCAAAAATCCGGAGGATTAGCAGTATAATCCTCGTATTGCTGAGAATTAACAGTATAATTCTCATGTTCCTGGGACTGGGGATTAGCAGTATAATGCCCACATTGTCCGTTTGGAAAATCGTAGTCATCATTATTTTGAGATTGATAATCAGGAGAATAATTGGTAGAATAATTTACGGATTGATTTGCAGAGTAATCTTCGTATTGGTTTGGGTAATCTGAATAATTATCATAAGTTTCTTGGTTTAGGTGATGGGTTTTTTGTTGGTTAAATCTATTGAAATTCGGGTTCGGTTGTATGGCAAAAGGTCTCTGCTGGTGGAAGTTAGGATTTGGCCTGATAGCTGAGGGCCTGTTTTGTTGTGGATAATTGCGTTGTTGATTAGAAACATTTTGGGAATTCTGTGGTCTAAAGTTTGCTTGATTAGGTACACTCTGGAAGTGCTGTCTAGGAGCTTGTGCCTGATTGGAATAGGCGTTTGGTGTGAAATTGGGTTGTGAAAATTGGTGGTTTTGCCTCGTGCGGCATTCGTTAAAGCTGTGCCCATTCCTTTTACAGAATGTGCAAAATGGTGGGAGATTTGGGCGTCTTTGCTGATTTTGAACGGGACTTCTATTTTGAATTTTATTGGAGAATTTTTGCGATTCGAAGTACGACAATTGCAACTCACGTTTGATGCGATTTATTGCATCTAACATATCATTAGGGTTGCCAGCCCTGATAATTTGCCCTAACTTGGGTTCTAATCCAGTCAGTAAGGTGGTCAATGTCATGTTTTCGATGAGGTTACATTGAGCAGTTTTTTCCTCTAAAGTTAGAGTCTGCTTTTGCACTGCTGCGTGCATTTTCGCGTTGTGCGTTTGTAGTCTTGATACGAATATTAGTGCGGTTTCGTTGGGTAGTTGGTGAATGCGTTGTAAGTCCTGTATAAGGGCTGTCAAGTCGCGGGAGTCACCGAAGTGGGCCTCGAGTAGGCTTTTAATTTCTGCCCAGGTGGCAGGGTTCCTGGAGTTTACTAACTCGGCGGCTTTCCCCCGAAGTTTATTTTTAATGTGCAGAGCAAGTAGAACACGTTGGTCTTCTATAGACATTCCGTTCGCGTAAATACACGCACTAATAAAGGTTTGTAAAAATATCGGATTTCCATCGAATTCCGGGACTATCGAAAAAATCTCACTTAACCTGTAAGGTTCAATATTTATAGTTTCGTCCGCCGTGATTGAATTGTTTGCATTGGAATTGCTTACGTTTGTGGTGGTAGCCATTTTGTTTATATTATTTAGATAATTAAATAACTTAAAACACTTTTTTCAATTTGAGCTAGTACGCTACTGACAATTGGTAATTTTATATTATATGTAAAAGAATGTGTTGTTTATTTTATAATATTTCAAAATTTAATTACAAGGATAATTGGATTAATTTAAAAAGTGTTTTTAGTTGGGAATAATGTCACTGAAATTTTATATACTAATGTGCATTTAAACAGTATAGAACATGTGGGTTTTATTTTATTTCACAGTCAAGTAAGGCGTAAACTTAACCTTTATATGATATATGATATTATGATAAAAATAATGTTAAGATAGGAACGGTATAGTTATTTATGTAGGTCACATAAATTTTAAATAAAATATTATATTACTTCTGAATGAAATTATTATTTGAATATTAGAACTGCTGTTCGTTAAATTGAATTGTTTTTTTATAAGAAAAATATGCAAAATAATCGAGATGATTCTTAAAATCTACTTACATTAAAATTTCCATTCCACACGTCTGGATTGAAGTTGAATGCTGCTCCGTGAACTTTGTTACAATGCGGTCTTCTCTGCCAGGGGCGTTACCAGGTATTCCTTCCACAGAGATCTCCTACACTGCCGAAGACACCAACTTCTCGACTGGGATGAATTCTTACTTGCTAATTTGTTGATTGATTGATATGTTGCTTTGTTGCTTTGTTGCTTGTTGAATTATTATTATTGTTTCTTTGTGAACGTAGATTCTTCTGAGTAAAGGATTGGGATCCACCACGACAGCTAAGGAATTTCTCCTTTTTCCAGGGGCTCTTTTCTTCAGGTTAGGCACCTTTTCCAGATGAACTCCTTGTTCCTTCCGATATGTTTTCCACTGGTTAGGCTCCCGAACTGTGCGTGTTCTTCAGATCCGCCACGACTGCGCCAATGTTAGATAGTGGATTGTTTGAATAACTTTTTAAAAACATTTATTTAGTTTAACACTGGAGTCAACGTTGACTCTATAATAATAACAATAATAATTTTGAAGTGATTTATTCGAACATGAGTTTAAGACTGAGGTTTACAATGGCAGTGGGTAATATTTATAATATCTGGAGAACAAAGAACATTGGATTTGCAATTCAGCATGATAACAGATTACTGAGAAAGAAATGTTAAGCTCAGCTAGCGTGAGCGGTTATTAGAGAAGAGCTGTTACGCAATCTGTAACATGATATGTTTGAGAAGGTTAAGCCTGTCTCAGTGATATTATATATCATAGTATATTTCTAATATAACATATATATATATATATATATATTAAATTTCAATTAGTCTTTATAAACCGATTTATCTATTATTCATGAAATATATTTTAACATTCATTTTAAACTATCTTTTTATTTTTCTTGCCAACAATTTCAGTCTGATCTATAGTAGACTGGTTATTCGAGAAAAAGAGACAATTCTACTTATTTTCACTATAGATGGTGCCCGATTTAACATCAATTTTTCTTTGTTTCCTTTTCTCGAACTAAACTGAAATCTGTCGCTTTATGCTGTACATATCAAAAAGGGTAAGTTTCTCCACTCTTACGAATACTCTGGATCCACGGCTCTCTGCTCCGACTTGAACCATATAAGGGAAAGGAGGTAACAAATTGCTTCTTGGTAAACTTTATCGTTATGGATTTCGAGGTAAAATACATATCTCGTTAAAATTATATCTAAGCGGCCGTAAACAGTTAGTTGAAATAGAACATATAAAATCAGATCAACTAAATTTTGAATGTGGTGTACCGCAAGGGTCGGTATTGGGACCTCTGTTATTTTTACTTTTTGTAAATGATCGCCCCCTATTGCAAACGAACGATAGCTTAACTATGTTTGAGGATGACATTAAGTTTACTCTGTTCTCATGATAATTTATCAGGTTTGATTCAAGTGACTCAGTCGGAAATTGCTCGATACGCAAGATATTTTGGTGAAAACAGATTGTTTTTAAATACTGGGAAAACTGTATTTATTAGATTAATACCTTGTACTAAAATTCTCAAAGAAAGTCAACTACTAGAAACTGAAAAAAAATCCATTCAACGAACAGTGTCAACAAAATTCTTGAGCATGCACATTGACTGCGATCTCAATTGGGAAACACATATCAAAGCATTATGCAACAAACTATCCTCAATTTGTTACTCCATCTACATATTAAAAGAACTTACAAGCGAATCGGTCTTACTATCTTACTATTATGCACAATTTGTCTCTAGATTATCCTATATGGTATCATATTATGGGGGTCTTCTACCTTATGTAAACTACCCTATGTAAACATGTTTTAAAATTACAGAAAAAGCCGTGAGAAATATTGCAGGAATTTCCAACAGAACATCTTATTGTCCATACTTTAAGCGTCTTAAGTTATTAACCCTACCAGGGTTATATATATGTATACAGTTTTAATTTACGTAAAAAACAATTTACAAAACTTTGTTAGGAATAATGATATTCATAATTATTACACCCGTAATAATGACGATATGAGAATTCCTCTTCATAGGTTAAATCTATTTGAAAAACGTCCTTCATATGTTGGTATAAAACTATTCAATGCATTTCTTATCCATTTAAAAAGTGAGCATGAAAGTATATAAAAAATGTATTAATTGAACATCTCATCGAAAAATGTTATTACTCGGTAGAAGAATACTTCAGTGATTATTAAACTATATGATTTTTCTTCTTTTTCTGCACCTATTTGGTAATGCTATCTTTGTATATTTTAGATTTATTGTATACATTTTATCTATTTTTATGTAGTGTTTCATTTTATAGTTATTTTATCTTGTACTGTGATTTTGACTATTAACATTTAATAATAATAATAATAATAATGTGTCTTTATTTTTCTACTAATATACAACTTTAAAACATATATTATAGGGGGGGGGCGACGTTCAACCAGGTTGCTCTTCCACGCAACCCCCACACAACAATGAAAAGAAATTTGAATACAAAAATTGAACAAAATTGTTTGCAAATATTTGGGATCTAACCTGCTTTCTGAAAGAGGCAATACTGGGAAGGGATTTGATATGTGATGGTAAATTATTAAATATTTTCACCGAGTTGTAAGAAAAAGACTTTTCAAATTGGGCAGTCGTATGCTTTGGAACACTAAATAAGTAGCGCAACCGTGTGAGACAATTATGTATATCTATACCTCTGACTAATTTCTCGAATAAATACTTTGGACTTTGATTTTTAACTATTTTGTAAACAAGACAAGCCATATGAAGCTGATAGCGTTCATCTAGAGTAAGCCATTTACTGTCATGAAGTGGGCCCGATATATGATCAAATTTTCTCAAATTGAAGCTGAAACTTAAGCATGAGTTTTGAACCTTTTGTAGACTTACTTGATCTCTTTTTAAGAGGGCCGGCCAGTATACAGTATCACAATAAGATAATGCGGACAAAATTAAACTATCACATAATTTTAGTTTTAATTCGCTTGACAAAATATCTTTATTCATATATAATAACTTTAATTTTGCGTACGACTTTTGAAGCAGATGACTGACGTGTTTTGTATGTTTTAAGTCTTCATCAATGTAAATCCCAAGATTTTTGCAGTTGTCACTAAATTTTAAATCCTGATTATTATGTGTAATTTTAAAATCGTTATGAGCTTTTAAGTCCATCCTATTCTTCCCAAATATTAAAACTTCTGTCTTCGATTCATTTAAAACAAGACCATGAGCTTTTGAGACAGTCGCTATTTTTTCCAAATCTGAGTTAATTGCTGCAGTTGCCGCATCAACTTCATGTGAAAAAAATGAGAAGTATATTTGCGTATCATCGGCATATTGATGTGTGGAACAAGATGTTAAAAATGCATGAAAATCGGCTGTATACAAAGAAAATAATAAGGGCCCCAAAATACTACCTTGTGGTACACCTTTTATATTATCCTGATATTCTGAAACATTCCCATTAAAAACTACCCTTTGACGTCTGTTAAGTAAGTAACTTTGAAAAAAATTTATTGCGCAGTCACTAAAATTAAAATATTTAAGTTTTTTGCATAAAGTGGTATGATCCAAAGTATCAAACGCTTTGCTGAAGTCCAACAAAATTAAACAGGTATTTTTATTCTTATCATTTGCTGCGTAAATGTCATCCGTTACTTGCAATAATGCTGTAGTCGTGCTATGACCTGCGCGGAAACCGGATTGTGTATGGGGCAAAATATTATATTTAGATAGAGATAGATATTATTTGCATATTTTAAGTTTAATACATGTATTTTGTGTACTTTTATGTGTGTAATACTTTATTTTTTGTATGCTAATATTATTTTATTATCATTTCAAATTATATTTCATTTTATGTTTGAATGCTTTGACGAACCCAATATCAAATGTACATTGTACAGTCTTTGTGGGAAATAAAGTATCTATCTATCTATACAGGGTTACTGGTAATTCGATACACAAATAATTGGAATATCTCAAAAACTATTGAGTTTTGCATAATGTATGTTAATGTACTCCTTATCGCATGCCCCATCACATCTCCAAAGGAGTGTATCGAATTACCAATAGCTCTGTACATTAGGTTTTAGCAAACAGTAATATCCTTAACTGGTAAAAATGCAGTACAGACTTTGCATGTTAATCTTGTAATAATCATCAGTTTGGCTCACATTTACATAATCCAAGAAATCGCTAGAATTACATTTTATATTACTGAAATTATTCAAAGTGGAAAAATGGAAAGGAACGGACTCATTTCCATTTTAATGCGAGACTAGCCGGTATTTATCGCATTCTCCCAAGTAAAATTTTAATCGATAAGATAAGAATTTCATATTTTCACCTGTCATCACTTCAGCATTTAATCAATAAAAAACCAGTACACTGAATCTAAGCAAAATGACGGATTTTACATTAAACTGCCTACTACTTTATATTAATTTGCTCTTTCAGTGTTACATCAATTCTACATAGATATGTAAAAATCACAAAAATAATTGCTGGTTTACCTCCGTATTACGTAAACGTATTGCAAAATAAAGTATTATATTTTACATATTCATTATATAAATGTTACATAACTATTTTATATAAATATATTCTTCCAGTTTTATATCACTGTTATATAAATATCGCAAAAAAATATTGACTAGGTTATATGGCAGCGCTCCATTCTTTGGTAAAGGTATAGTGTCCACTGACCATCCATACTCTGGTCACTATTTGTTTCTTTATTTTAGTTTTAATAGTCCCTAGTGCATTAATTCGTTGTATACACAAAAAGGCTTCACAAAATGGCTTCACAAAATATGTTTGCAGCATCCAATATTTGAACTATTTGCACTATACCAATCTCTAAGTAGTACATGTAAAATTTCATACTTTTAGCTGCAATGCTTTAGAAGTTAAACTGCTACAGCAGGCGGACGCACAGACGAACAGACGAATCCTCTTGTAAGGATTCCGTTTTTCACTTATGAGTAAACAAAGCAAAGTAAATCTGATTCAATTAAACAATTTTTTCAGTAGTTCTAGACATAATTCTCAGCATTTGCTTTTCCATATATATAGGCACTTTAATCCTTTCATGATTTAAAAAATTTATTGTAATCTCGCCTGTAAAGTAAATCTGCTTTAAGGGCCGAATAAATTACAAAAGCAAATCCTCTATGATCTGCAAATGGACTTACATTACATTTATTGCGTTCTGTGAAATTCATTCTTCTTCTCTCCCGACAATCCATCCAATTTCAGTGGGTGGTTCATTGCAGAGATCACCGTATTCCCATAATATATCAGAGAGATACGCACTAGGATATATATAAATATATATCGCCACTAACACTGCCTGGAGAATGGATCCTAAATAATTGATTGCTCTTGTAGCACATTTCATGGATACGGCGTTTTGTATTTTTGCTTCGCAATTTCAAGTTTTGTTGTTTTTCTCCTCAAGATTTATAATTCTGTTGCACATTGCTTTTTATAACGAGTGTAAAAAAGATATGAGATTGCCGGCGTAATAAAGAGCTCTCATACAGAGGTTGCATTGGCAGTAGGTTAAATCTGAAGCCTTTGTAATAACTGAAGGGGCGACTTTTTCTGTAGGAATAAAACTGTTATGCACTAAGTGCCTTCGTAGGGGACCAGCTTTGGAAGCGTATTCTTCAGGTACTTGAATTAAGTGACAATCACTGTTATATCTACTAATTATGTCATTTGCATATAAATACATATACAGTGTATTCTAAAATTTGTGCATCCTTAATGTTTGATCAGAAGATATAGGAAAAACAAAAATAAGGACAAAACGACATAAAAGGGAACACCGCCAACTATTTTCCACAGTACGCCAACGAGTAACTCCTCTCTCTTTATAAATAACATTGCTTTGAACAATTTTTTAAAACTGAATAGCTTTTTTAATTTAATTGGAGATGCAGTAAAATATACCTATTAACATTGAAACTGTTAATATCGTATCAAGAAACTCGATTGGGTTTCGCAGCTAATATTCTCTCTCTCTCTCTCTCATGCAAGATCGAAACGGGACCTGGATTCATATACTAGATTCTAGATGTTGCTTTCTGCACCATCTAGATATTTCTTTTCTTTTATAAAAAGAACATAATCATTTAAAATTGGTATTTACATGCGAAATGAGTTGTTTATCGTTTCATCTTTCAAATAAATACCTGTCTTTAACTTGTCATCTTATTAGAGCATTGCTATTGATATTTAAATTTTGAGATCTGTCATTCCGGTTATATTTGTGTACTAGACGGAAGTACGCCTTCAAAAACTGAGGTATGACGTCGACGGATACAGAAATTAGTCACTTAATTTAATCCTGTGACAGTGACATTTATAAATAACATGAATATAGACACAAACAAACTAGTATAAACATAACCTAAAAAAAATTAAAGACATAGTGAAGTTAAGCGTGAAAAGGACACAAAAAATAAAGATTCGGGAAAATTACACGAGCGTATCGGTGGGGCGGGGGGTTCTTGTACCGTCAAGGCCGCCCCCGGCCAACCAATATTCAGAAAGTGAAGCAGACGGAAGTACCGCCAGCCTAGACAGGCCTATATTTCTTAAACAAAAATTAAAGAAACGAACTAACAGGACGCAGGAAATCGCGTCGGACGCCAGTGTTGACAGCGTTAAGCTAGCTCCCGACCGTTTAGAAAGTAACCAAAAAAATGAAAACCTGTTTAAGGTAAACTTGTCATCTTATATTGCTATTGATGTGTGAATTTTAACATCTCTCATTTCGGTTATATCTGCTTGTGAAAAGTATACTAGTCGGAAGCACACCTTCTAAAATGGAAGTATGACGTCGACGGATATCACTTAATTCAAACAGTGGATAAATTTGTGAATAAATAAATACAAGTGAATGCAAATAAGTGATGACAAAAGTAAATGTGAATAAATAACTCTTGAAAGGCACGAAACGATGTTGTTTATTGTCTGCCGTGGCGAGTTATAAACGTCGGCCAAGAAGAGAACAGGATTACGTTTAGTCAGTATCAAGGCAAAATTTTCTCATTTGTATGTACACTCGGTGCGTTTACAACCTATTCGGCTTGTAATCCTACACCGGCACTCAATATGTTTTTGCGATTACCTACTATTTAAATTTCTCATATCAAATAATTACAAATTTGTTTTTTCCGAATATTTTTGCGTTCAAAACAATACGCATTTTCGTTTCTGAATGAACCAAAATAACTAAAACCAAAATAATACGATGTATTAATGACATATATGCAATTTTGATTTCGGATTTTTGGCCCAATCAAACACAAAAATCCGAATTGTATTAACTTTAAAAACATCCAAAATAACGAATTTGTAATTATCTGATGTAAAAAATGGAAATGTTTAATCGCAAAAATACATTGAGTGTCGTGTTGGATTACGTGCTGTATAGGTTGTGAATGCACCTTTAAGGATATTTACACATCGACAACACCACAGCTAGCGCCACCAATACGTAGTAAGTAGATAAGATTGAAAAATGTTTAAAACAGATCGCATTACATATTGAGAAAACAGCTTAAGAAAAGGAATCAATTAGTGTCACGACGAGAATTCGCTAGAGGCGATACTATCAGTGCTAATGAAACTCGTGTTCTATGTGTAACTTTTAACTTATTATTGTTTTTATGCTTTTTGTAGCAATTTTGAAAACATTTATAAGTTGCTGAATTCAAGAATACGCGGCGCCATCTGTGATTCTTGTGTTAAAATGGAAAACCGCCAGTGATGACGCTCATTGTACCAGAGAGTTAGAATTCCAACTCTCTGGGTCCATTTAGTATCCATTAGTGGTATTTTGTGGCTGAAGCGTTGTGATCGAAGAAATAGTCTTTTTTCGACACAAGAGAAGCATTTCGCCAGTAATTATATACTCGATTCGAGGTGTGTATTAATATTAAAAGGGAAAATGTAAGAATATTAAAAAATATCATGTCATCTAAAATTAATTCGTGTTTGTTCACCGCCCAGCAAACGAGATCGTATTCGTATCCACCTGAATCCGAAAGAACAGTAAAACAGGACATATCGAAGCGGATTCAATCTTCGAACCCACAATCCCCCTAAATACGATCTCGTTTGCTGGGCGAGGTTTGTGAATTCGAGGTTTGTATATATTCATTCAACAACGGAAATGAAAAAAATAGTTAAAAGTATCGCATCATCTAAAGTATGTGTTTTCTATTATGTCTTTACTTCTAGAAGTACTACGGTAGTAGGGGTACCTTTTTTCTGGCTAGAATACCCATTGAATTATGCAGGAAAAGCAGCAGACCAAAGCACATTCCATTTATATTTTCTAAAATGTTCGAAAAAATAATATCGATGGATTTGAAACATTTTTTGAACAGACATGATATTTGCCTGTTATTCAATAGGGATTCAGGGAAAATTACAGTACTTCAACTGCTCTTTTAAATGTGTTTAATGATGTTTCTTTGATGTTAAATAAATTAAACTCCATGTCATTAATTAAACAAAAGTAAAGCATTCGACTTGATAGACTTTGACTTTATTAGCAACATTATAGTATAGGGCTTTCATAATTCTGCACTAAAATGGTTTAGCAACTATTTAAAAGAGCAGACCCGAAAATTTGTTTTAACATGTGATAATGAATCACAATTAGGTACTATTATTAATAGAGTACCACAAGGCAGTATACTTGAGAATATATTATTTTCGATATATACTTTTGATTTACCCAATTGTATAAAACACTGCAAAATCCACTTATATGCGGATGAGCTTCAGCTATACACAAGCCTATACAATATCACAACTAGAGGAATCATCAATTCTATAAACAAGGATTTGTGTTCATCCACAACCTGGTGCTCTAATAATGGTCTAACAGTGAATCTTAGCAAAACTAACGCTTTATGTATTGGCAATGAACGCCAAACAAATATCATTTACCAAAAAAGGTTATGGGTGAATAATGTGCAAATTAATTGGGCAGAATCAGCAAAATCAATCCTTTAGCTTTAACCGACATACTAATCACATAACTAAAACGTCTTACTTTAAATTAAAGTCATTATACCACCTTAAAAATCAGCTAAGCGAGCAGACAAAACTAAAACTAGTAAAGTCCCTTATTGATCCTCACATTTACTATTGTTTTCCAGTTTATTGTCATTGCCAATAGGATAATTCATCTTTATTATATAGTCATTTTTAAACCATAATGCATCAAAAACCTGAATACCTATATAACCTACTTAAAAAAAGATCTGATGTTCATAACTTAATGTAAGAACTAACTCTTTTTGTGTACAACATTCTACCAGTAAATTTGATTGTTCACTTGCATATATGGCGCCGGCGCCGCATTTACTAAATGAGGCTCCATATTGGCTGAATTTACCAATTTATTCATTTAAAAAAAATATTAAATATATATTATTAAATGTTGTTCAGTAACTTGCGGAAGAGCAGCCTAGTTGAACGTCGAACCCTTTATAAAAGATTATTGTAAATAACTTATATCAGCAAAAAAATAAAGCTATATTATTATTGTTCTTTTTTTAATCATTTGTTTAACGTCGGCCTATTTCCGCTACCAAGGCCAAGCACCGACGCCAGGAGATAAGCTCATCAGTGACTGTGAAGGCACTGGGACCCCTAACCTGGAAATTTTTACCGAACCCCCATACTTTGTCGTGGATCTATAACATGCTTACATCTTAGATAAACGGAATCCACAGTTTTACATCTCTTTCGAAAGATGGTGACGTGAGCAGATCCGCTCATCCACTATATGTCATCGACTTGCTGTGAGCCGGTTTGGAACTCGGGGCGTCTGCGTGTAAGGCACGCCACTGTCCATCACGCCACCAAGCCCGCAATAACTAGTTCTATACATATACTTGTTGCGTTTCTTTCTTTTCATTACGTTTTTATGCATATTTTAAGTGCTATTACTTTTTATTGTGAATGCTCTTTTCTTATTTTTGTTTTTTTATGATCTCTACCTATTTTCGTAGAGTAGCCGAATTCTTACCATTTATGTAACCAATGTTTGTTTGTTTGTTTACATAATAAATATTCAGATCAAATATCATGTGATCTGATTTAAATTTAGCTATATTTTATCATAAGCTGCTATACAATTACAACATTTATTATAGATGTCACACAATTTTCAGTTTTATTTTCTTTGCTAGCACATTTAAGATAATCATTTTCTTTTCTTAGTGACATATTACCAAACTTATCTAATTTACCTTTTACCGTAATTCTAACATCATTCATTTCTTGTCCATATTAATAGTCGAATCAAGATTAAAAATACAAGAATCGCAAAACCATTTAATATTACTGTTTCTTATAATTACATGAATTTCATGGACTCTTAAGTTCGCACACTCTGGGTGCAATTTTCTTTTATAGGGGCCGTCTCATTGCGCTGAGTTTTGTTTAATTTTCCGTTTACATTTTCCTCATTCATCGACCATCATTCACACATTTATTTATATTAAAAATTTGGTACAGCTGTGCGTATTTAATGCGAATATTTATTTTTGGTGGTTAGACTATCGCCTGTCACTGTAAGATCGAATGTCCAGCAATTTTAACCATATCTGTAAGTTTCTGTTAATTAACAATTTTAACATAAGTCATAATTCAATGTGATTATTATTGATAATTAATTCACACAATTTGTAGAATCCTTTTTCAGTACATCATTGATTATGACTTTGGTAACTGAATGTACACGAAACAATAGTTTAAGTAGTATTAAACACACAATATACTGAGATATATAATAATATGTAGACTTCCATGTGCATGGATTGATAAAATTGTTTACATTCTCGAACAATCGAGTTTGGTAGACCTTAAAAAAAATCGTTGGAGTCAGATCCGAAATTCCCGTAGGTCTCTCTATTTGACATTTTCTAAAACGTCATCTACTGAATCTATTATCGAAAAATTGCTTCACGGAATTCCATCTTGGTGGAAATCTATTTAGTCTTATAGTTCATGTTATAATTCTCTAAGGTTTACGACCTAAATTCAGTAAGATCAAACGAGATTCCAGATATTACGAATCCTTAAAGTAAGAGCACAATAAAAAGAACAAGTAAGAAGAATACAATTTATTATAACAATATTCAAAGTACAGTAGAAACAAGAAAGGTAAAAATCTTACAATAAAATAAATATCAATAATATAGCAAAATCCAGGGTTTTTCTCAGCTAACACTAGGAAAAATAATTTATTAATTTAAGCAATTTTACTTAGCTTCACAATAATTAGGAGATTTTCCAGGCGCTCTAGACTTGAAGGTTTCCTTGTTGATCGAGGTCCTTGTTTCACAAATCTCAGCGTTGCATAAGATGTTATCGAGATGGGATATTTTCAATTACAATTAAATATGTTTCTCTATCGTAGAGGGCAAAATCACGTACCAAAAATCGTGTACCAAAGAATAGCAAATTATCCAAAAGTTCAATTCAATATCATCAATATCAAATCGAGAAGCCACCATGTGCCTCTTAAACTAAATTAATCACTTAGCAAAGTTTTCAGCTCAACTTATTGGTCAAAAAAGGAATTTTGAAGAGACTTGACTGATATTTACAACCATTTTAACTCACAAAAACAAGAGGAAATGACATAAACTGACAGTTCGACCACTCAGCTGTCAAGGTACCAACTTGAGAAGTTTCAAAACTAAATCGATTGACATGGACTTTTTCGATCATCAACCATTTTTACACTAACATTTTGTAGACAATCCTTATACGCTACTTATAGTAATAGTTTATATTTTAGATTTTTATAGCGTACACAATGATTTTATAGCTTGGTCAAACTTTACCTAGTGAGCCATCTGTAGGCGGAAAGCTTAAAGGTGGTAATTTGGATAGAAAATTAGAGTATGGTGACATCTATCGCTGAATGCGTAATTTATTACTCTAGATTGATGATTTGATCGACTAATGTCTATTATTATTAATTCGTGGAAACCAACGAAAGATGGCATATTATGTCATTGTACGCCAAATTGATATTTTGAGGAAAAAACAAGACTAATAACTCTGTACAAAAAATGGTCTTTGTCAGTCCAAACAATTATTTTTGAATTCGCTTCAGTATCTACCGTCGGCTTCCTCTGCTCAATTTGCTTTCCAAAAAAGCAAGTATTCAACCGAAAAGGAATACTGAAGTTATTATTAATCCTTCCTTTTCTAAAAATTTCACATGACGATTATTATTCTTATCAATTATTAAATACTGCCCCGAATGAGACAAAATAACTATAAAGTGTATTCTCATATTGCAAACTATTTTTAGCTAGGTCAATAATCGATTTGCAATTTTTTATGAAAAATTTGTACGAAATGGCTTAAATCGATAAGCCAATTTGAATAAGAGACAGGTACGGATTGAATTGTCATAGTTGTTGAAGAGGTAAGTAAATTCAAAAATATAATAGAATATCATGATTATTAAATTTGTTTAATATGCAAAATTCATGAAGTATGCGTAAAACATACAGAGGTGATAAATATAAGGCCTCACAATGTACCGCAGCAACCAGAAATTGTATAGGCATTCATTTTGACCAATATTTTTTTACGAAACTTGGTTTTAGAGTCGTTTATCTTGAATATCAAGTCTAAAACGTGATATTCAGAATAGTACTTAAATAGAGAGAATAAAACGTACAGGATAGGTCATTATTGCAAGAGGGAAGGAATCAACCAATTAACCAATTACCAATTACCAATTAAAAATATTTTATTCAGATTTTATATTTATAATTCATTCCATTTATGACATTTTCCCTAGATATTTATATTACATTCCTGCACAACGTGCTATATAATAGTTAATCCTAGCTAATTAAGACGATGTCTTCTAGTACTAGGTTGGCTGGTGAATTGCCGGAAAATGGTGTACTCCTTCGGAATGTTAAAAGTTGTGATAGTTCTCTACTTTCCATAGTGGTATAGTAGATGTCTATGTAAATATCTGCAGAGCAGTTAAAATTAAATATATTCATCCGTTACATTATGAGCTGAGCTAATTTTTACTCTATATATATGCGGAAAAAAATTTAATTAAACCTGCTTCAGTATTGAATTTGTCACAAAATTAAAAGTTATTCTGGCTAAGATACATAAAATGTATATACAAAAAGTTTATGAAAATTAAAAATTATTCTTAATCAATCGATTTTATGAGTAAGGGGAATAAAAGGGTGGTGGATGAGGAGAGGAGAGGTAGGAAAGGTGGGATGTCTGTGTGTCTTCAGGTTCTGCGTATGAATCTATCGTCAGTCTCGTACGTTATAAATCGGTAGGTTTTGGTGAAGTAGTCGATGTGCATGAGGGGGGGGAGCGGTCGTTATGTCGACGTCTATTAGTCAGGTTCCGTGTGAGTACCGATCGCTGAATTTTGTGAGTAAAGAATTTTTAAGCCGTATTGTCGATATACTGTCTCATGAGAGGGACGGCGGCCCTCTCATGCAATTCAGCGATCGATGTGTATCTGTCGGCGTTGAGTAGTAGTCTTAGTATTTTGTTTTGTGTAGTCTGGAGTCTTTTGCACTGTACGTCTGAAATACAATTCCAGGACGCACAGGCATACGTCAGTATTGGTCTAAAAATGACTTTGTAAAGTGTTAATTTGTTGTCAGTCGATAGTCTGCTCCGTCTATTCACCAATGGATACAGTTTGTTGAGGGCTGCATATGTTTTTTGTAGTGTAGTTAATATGGGGTCCAAAACAGAGCCTTGTATCCAGGGTTACCCCCAGATACTTAGCTCTGCTTTTTTCCCCTATTAACTTATTGTTAATTTTAATCAATGCTGACGTTGCAGCTCTCAGCGAAACTCGATTTTTGGAGGAAGGCTCTCTCACAGAAAAGTACTACACCTTCTATTGGAAAGGTCTTCCCACCAATTCAAGAAGACAACATGGAGTAGGATTTGCCGTTCGGAATCAACTTGTATCCAACTTAACACAAGTACCACAAGGCCTATCCGAGCGTCTAATGCTGCTACGCTATGAGCTATCAGATGGCAACGCGGTAAATCTAATAAGCGCCTACGCTCCCACTCTGGATGCAAGTCACGAAACCAAGGAAAGCTTCTATCAACAGCTGGAAGAAACCCTCTGTAGAATACCTAAAACGGAACGACTCGTTATTCTTGGCGATTTTAACGCTAGAGTAGGGAGAGATGCAGACACCTGGCCAGGCATCATAGGCAAGAACGGTTTGGGCAACATGAACGCTAACGGTCAACTACTCCTAACTAAATGCGCCGAACATGATCTAGTTATAACAAACTCCATTTTCCGACAAAAGGATAAATTTAAAGGCACCTGGCGTCACCCCAGATCAGGTCACTGGCATCTACTGGACTATGTTATCGTACGTAGGAAAGATCTCAAGGACGTCCAAATTACAAAGGCGCGCATTGATAGCGATTGTTGGACCGATCATCGTCCTGTTGTCTGTAAAATGAAAATTGTTATGAGACCCAAACACCGAAGAACTCAAGTAAAACGTAGACCCCGTCTCTGTATTAGTAAATTGCGTGACCAACAAACCGTTGAACAGCTAAAGCAAAAAGTTCAAGAGAATTTGAGTGCACTAGAAGAAACCAATTCTGTAGATGTCGCTGCTACCTGGACACAAATTAAAGACAGTTTAAAAAGTGCGAGTGAGGAAATTCTTGGCACTGTAGCAAGTAAAAAACAGGAGGACTGGTTCAATGATAATGAAGCTTTTATACAAGAACTTCTTGACCGCAAACATATTGCCTTCCAAAACGCTATCAACCACCCCAACGACTCATCAAAAGCAGAAGCTTTTACCCAATCTAAGTATGAAACGCAACGCGAAATCAGAAGAATAAAGAACGAGTGGTGGGCAAGCAAGGCCAGAGAAATTCAAAGGTACGCCGATTCACACGACTACAGGAATTTCTTTCAAGGAGTAAAAGCAGTGTACGGCCCCAGTCGGAAAAATATGTGCCCTATTAAAGATTTAAATGGAAATCTCCTCAAAGAAGACCAGGAAATAAGAGCCCGATGGAAAGAACACTACTCTAACATTCTTAACCTGCAAAGTCAAGCCGATCACGATATTATAAATCTTATCCCTCAATACGACACCTTCGAAGACTTAGATAAGCCACTAACAACGGAAGAGATCTTAACCGCCATTGGGCAGCTAAAAAATAACAAATCTCCCGGCGCCGACTCACTCCCAGCTGAGATCTTTAAAGCTGTGTCGTCAGAGCTCATACCCTACCTCAAAAAACTGTTTGATGTCGTGTGGGAAAGTGGTCAAGCTCCGCAGGAGTTTCATGATACACTTTTAATCAACATCTTCAAAAACAAAGGCAGCGCTGCGGACTGTGGAAATTACAGGGGTATAGCTCTCCTGGCTGTTGGAGGGAAGATACTCACTAAAGCGATGGCAAATAGGTTAACACCTGTTATGGAAAAGTTACTTCCTGAAACACAGAGTGGCTTTAGACCAAACCGAGGCACATCGGATTTAATCTTCACACTTAAGCAGCTTCAAGAAAAAGCACTCGAACATCAAGGAGAAATTCACATGGCCTTCATTGATTTAACCAAGGCGTTTGACTCGGTGGACAGGGAAGTGCTCTGGAAAATTATGTTCCGCTTAGGTATCCCTAGAAAATTTGTGGAAGTATGTCGCAGTCTACATACAAACAACAACGCCCAGGTTATGTATAATAATGAGGCAACCGAACCTTTCCAAACCCTCACTGGAGTTAGGCAGGGATGTGTCCTGGCACCCCTACTCTTTAATTTGTTTACCACTGCTCTAACGATTATTGTTGACAACAAACTGACAGTCAGAGGAATAGGTCTCAGATACCGTTTTGATGGCGGTCTCTTTAACATAGGGCGCTTTAGAGCTTTCACAAAGACACGCACACGATTCATTTGTGATCTCCAGTATCCGGATGACTGTGCACTTTTAGCCTCTACGCCGGAAGAGCTTCAAGAACTTTTAGATGTGTATGCCCAGAGCTATGATTCCTTGGGACTTAAAATCAACATTGGAAAGACTAAGATTATGTCAACTCCTCATCAAGTGAACCAAATAGACATTACACTTAACGGAAATTCTCTTGAAGTGGTGGATCAGTTCAATTACTTAGGCAACGTTGTTAATGACAAAGCAAACATGGACAGCGAGATTCGCAATAGAATTAACGCTGCATCTAGAGCACTCTGGGGTCTTAGAGAGAGAGTATTTGACAACCACGACCTTGCTTTGTCAACGAAAATGGCTGTCTACAGAGCAGTTGTCATTCCAACACTGCTATATGGATGTGAAAGCTGGGTCACTTACCGTCGTCATGTGAAAGAATTAGAACGTTTTCAGCAAAGACACCTCAAAAGTATGATGAAAATCCGTTGGTTCCATCACATGTCAAACGTGGAAGTACTCAGGAGAGCAAACAGCCTTCCAATTGAGGTGCTTATTTCAAGAGCTCGCCTAAGATGGGCAGGTCACGTTCATCGTATGCATGATAACCGCCTTCCTAAATGTACACTTTATGGTGAATTGCTAAGCGGTAGAAGAAGGCGTGGCGGTCAACGAAAGAGGTTCAAAGACGCTCTCCATGAAAATCTAAAATCCTGCGGTATTGCAGACGAGCAATGGGAACAACTTGCAGCGGACAGAACCGAATGGCGAGGGGTTGTGGCCAGCTATCAAGGAAATGTTGCTGCAAGAAGGCCGAATCCAAGACCTAACCAGGTCTATGTTTGTCCTGACTGCGGTCGACATGTGCTCTCCCGAATTGGCCTCTATAGCCATAGTCGTGTGCACCGTAGATGAATGGGAATTTCAATAAACTACACCTGTTACTTGTTTTTTATTGTACACAATTTATCGACTGTAACATTTTTATACTCGGACTCGAGTAACGGCTAATAATAATAATTTTAATTTTAGTAAAAGTAGTCACATTGGTGAATTTTCGGTGCAATGTGATAGTCTCTGTTTTGTTTTCGTTAATGTTGATTTTCCAGTCGATGTTGTAATTGTCGAGTTTGGTGAGGTGACGCCGTATCTTTTGGACGGCCGTTTCCGCATAGAAAGACCGCCCGCAGATAACGGCGTCGTCAGCGTATAAAAGCGAGGTGGTCGTGGGAAGGGTGGGGATGTCGGACAGGTAAAGATTATATAAGGTAGGGGAAAGGATAGCCCCTTGAGGGACACCTGCCGATACAGATTTTACGTTTGAGAAAGTGTTATTTATTATAACGATAATTTTTCTATTAGTTAAAAAGTTTCTGATGAGAGTGGTAAGGTACAGGGGAAGTCCATATATTTCGGTGAGTTTATAAAAAAATCCGTTGTGCCAAACGGTGTCATACGCCTTTTCTATGTCCAGTAATAACAACGCAGTACACTGTTTTTTAGTAAATCCGATTAAGGATTCTTGAATTATTTTAGATAGTGCGAGGGTAGTATTGTGTCCCGATCTGAAACCGAACTGCTGGTCTGGGTATATTTTCTTTTTGGAGATATAATGATTTAACCTACTAAGTATTATTTTCTCCGTAAGTTTAGATAGAGTATTCATTAATGCAATAGGTCTATAATTGTTCATTTGGAAGGAATCAACCAGGTATAAGAGATGTACCAAGTTACATTACAAGTGTACACGATGAAACCTCAAAATTCATCTTCCGGTTTCATAAATAAACAATTTCCCGAAATTATATGTGAATCATTAAATTTAAAATATGCCTTTCTTATTTAATTCTCTTAATGCATTTAAAATCATAAATTCAATTAACAATTTTTTAATGTTTCGCTAGAAAAATAATCATCACTTGATTGCCTTCGCCCTCCATAAAAAATTGAAGCAATAAATGGTAGGCCTGATCATTTAGAAGCTTATTTTACGAACAATGCAATGCATTAACCAACATGGGCAATCGAGTCCTGTTATTAACTCAATATTATTTACCCTTTTCTTCTAGGGTACCTTGAAAACCGGTGAACCGACCACCTTACTCACCTTACTTAAATCCTTTAGCTTATTTTAAATGGGGTTTTATAAAAAACAAAATATACTACAACTACAATCAATGGGGCGAGCGTAGGTGCGTCTTTACTATGTACATACTTCGGTATGCGATGTAAAGCAACGACAGGCGCAGTTAGTACTTGGATGGGTGACCATTCCAACGGAAACTGCGTCCTCGCCTCACACATCTTCCAGCGGCTTGTATATCAGTGTATGCGCGGAACCTATACAACCTTAAGCGAGGGTTGTATAGGAGATATACCATCCTTCGGAGGGGATGTAAAGCCGTCGGTCCCTTGTCTATTAAATGTTAGGCAAGTAAAAGATCCCTACTCTTCTTAAGGGAAGAGGTTCGGTAAAATTCCTGGTTGTGGGTAGCTCGTCTACAGGCGTCGGTGTTAGGCCTCAGTAGCGGAATTAGGCCGACGTTAAATAAATGTGTAAAAAAAACTACAATCAATGAATTACGGAACAGAATTGTTGAAATTTTCAACCAAATTACAGCAAACATGATAACTGAATATATTAATCAGAGTCTAAGAGAACTCGACTTTGCATTCAGAATGGTGAAAATTTTAAGCCAATTTTTACAAATTTACATGTCTGTTTACCAAATTGTATTTTACAAATTTTATTCATTGTTTAAAAAAAACACAATTGACAGGTCGGAATATATTTTTTATTGTATATTGTATAACTTTTCGCCATGTTTCTTATTCCTATTATTGTTTATTAACTTACCTATAACAGTATGTACATTGTTTCGTTTATATTCCTGTTTAATATGTGTGACACTCTAAAAATTTAAAGAATTCTAATACATCAAGAGTCGCGATTGAAAGCCAATAATAGATATTTACGCTGTTAACCAATAGGTATCACGATTAATTAAAGATTTATCGTAAAACATTCAGTCGCAACTTCCACCAGCAGATGGCAGCATTCAGCTTTGAGCAAAACGAGGAACTATTTAAATAAAATGTATACTATAAAATATGGTAAATATAATATATTGTTAAGAAATTAATGCGTAAAAATTGTTTATAAGGCGATAATATAAAGAAAGTTGTAAGGATCGAAAGTCCATAATATTGTTATGTGCCGCCCTCTTACAGAGAGAGGTTTAATCCTTGGAAGCAGAGTGAAAGGAGGCCTGCCTAATTAACTGTCAGTATAACGGTAGTTCGCCAGTTGGCCGGGGGTGGCGCCGTTATCACGGATAAGCTAGAATCATCTCGAGTGACAGTCTGGAAAAGCATGGAGTGAAATGGAATGACTCGAGAATAAACGTCACGGATATATAAGAAGCGGATTCAACGCACGAAATTCAGTTATATTTCAGATGTGATAAGGAACAGTGAACAAATTAGTATAGTGACATTTAGTAATGAAGTTATAGTTAGTGTGTAATTAAGAACTTATTACTATAATTTAGTGAATATTAAATTAGTGGTTAGTAAAAGTTTTTGTTGCAATTATTGGACCTACGTTTGGGGGTGTTTTCTGGAAGGCGTAAACACGTAACAATAGGTGTCAGTAGCGGAAATTCAACAAGATTTCTAGAGAATACAAGGAAGTTCAAAAGTGTTCTATTTGGAAACTACTGAAAATAGCGAAGTGCTTGGAACTGGAAAGTAATATAGACATTAGACAAGACCTACTTGTGTTGGTGTGAGGAAATTTCCAGAACATTCTATTTAGAACCTGATGCAGTTAGCTAAGTTCTGTCAACTGGAAAGTGGTATAGATACTAAATAAGACCTATTGGTGACATTTTGAGAAAATTTCTAGAACATTCCGTTCCTGATTTTGCGGAAATATTTTACTTGTACCTGACATAGACTCTAAAGAAGACTTACTAGTGCTGTTTCGGGAACTATTTTAATGGAAACAAGAAGTATGGCTACAGAAAAACAAACACAGGACTTACTTGCAGAACTAGGAAAAATGATAGACCAGGAAAAGAGACGCCAAGAAAAAACAAAATAAGAAAAGAGACGTCAGGAAGAAAAAGAAAACAAGAAGATGTGAAGAAGAAAAAGAAAGAAAGCGTCAAGAACAAAAGAAGAGCAAGAGCATATATATTTTGTTAAGTGTAACTTAGTCCGAGTTTTCGCCAACTTTGATTGCAATAAGTCGCCACCAGATGGAGCATCGACAAGTTGCGGACCCCTCTTGTCTGTACTTTGATGACTAGAGAAACATTGAAGAGTTGTTTTGCATTCGCATATGTCGTACTGATGATAGCTAACAAACTCGAATATTTTATTATTTTATTGTGTAAATTTAATATCTGCAATAAATTACATTTTTTTAAACTGTTTTCTTCTATTGTTGCCGACTGACCACAATTACTACACTATTACATTTTTGCTACCTAATTGGGAACTTACCCGTATAAAACCTTATTGAAAATTGTACTAGTTATTTGGATCTTTTAACCTGTTATGTACTTAAGTAACCAATAAATATGCAAATAGATAAATAATTCTTAGGGAAAAATCCCGATTTTGCGGTACATGTTTAATGGAAAATTTAATTTATTCAGGACGGATTTCAAGGCATAATGTTTTCGTTCGTATTTTTACGTGGAATGGAATTTTGTCTGCTGGTTACTGCATTAAGCTATGTACTCCTTACATTATTAATTTATAGTGCAGTGAATCATGCGACTAGACGTTGGAAGAAGAACAATTTAATATCCATTTAAGTCTTGCATAACTTAATGAGTAAATCGATACCTCAGCCGTAAGAATATTTCAGATTCCATTAATTACCGTATAACAAGGACAAAAGTAGAGTAGGGCAAAATGACAAGAGTAATTATCTTCATATAGCAATCTCGTCTGGAAAATGTCTTTTAAACCTGAGTTTGAAAAATGAAAGCACATAAAGATAATCGTTTTACGGAGTGGAAGAAAATTTAATTCAAAATTCCAACAGGATGTTTGGGCATCCACTCTGCCTTAAAACATTTTCATAAAAGTGTTGTTATTATGGTTTGCTTCTGTTTTTTGTTTTAATATGGCTTTTATGTTAGTACTTTGGCGTTATCTACACTTTATTTTTCAAACGAACTAAACAGTTAAGTGAATTTGTATTTCTATTATAATCTATTTTTTTAAATTTAATTCCAGGATAACGTTTGTCTTCTGATGAAAATTTAATTTAATTAAAAGATAGGAAAATTGCGCCCGGAAGTCGGGGTAATATAAAGGGTTTTTAAACATTTCATAATGGCTATTTCGAAACAAAGCTGCAGTAATGTACACAAGATATTTCTGAAGCCAGGCTATGTACTTCCTTATTAAAGCGTATAAACTAAAACTAGGTTGACGCTGAGGTGAACTGAGTGCCGTTGCATGAGGAAAATTTATATTAGTGGCAACATGTCGGTAAAAAATAAACTTTATAGTTTGACAAACTGATGGATTTTAAAAATATGTTATTCGTATGTACAGGGTGATTTATCATAAAACAGAGGTAAATAATTCTACTGACCACTTATTACCTGAGGATAATCATCATACTCCTCTGGATATCTATTTACAAGTACAACAGAAACAAAATAAAAATTCTCTTAATTCTTCTCCCATGTATAATTTTAGAAAAGCTAATTTCCATAAGCTCTACGAGAACTTAACTAATATTGATTTTGCTAGTATTGATCAATGTAAAGATGTGAATGAAGCATGTGTTATATTGTATTCTATCCTGGACTCTGTTTTCATTGATAGCGTCCCAAAAACTTTAACTAGAATTAATAAATACCCACCTTGGTTTAATGATAACATCATTCGCAATATAAAGGCAAAATCAAAACACTGGCGCAACTTTAAAAAAAAAATGGTAACTCATATGAATTGAATCAATTTAAAATTCTAAGAGCAAACATAAAAATCGATATTGATAACGCGCACAAAGAATATCTTATATATTGAGAACCAAATTAAGTCCAATCCAAATCACTTCTGGTCATATGTAAACAGCAGAAAAAATATATACAGTGCTCCTAGCGTTATGACCTATAATGACTCCATATTAAATGAACCACAAGTAATAGTTGACGCATTTGCTAATTACTTCCAAGAGTTATATTCCGCATCTACAAACTTTGCTTATGATATAAATAGCACTCATTTTAATACTAACAATTTATGCATTCCCTTTATTACCGAAAATTACGTACTCAAGGCACTTAAGAAAATTAAACCCAAAACAGGTCCTGATGGTATTCCGGCCTTTCTCCTTAAAGATTGTGCCATTTTATTTGCAAAACCGCTAGCTAATATTTTTAATTTGTCTATTAAAACTGCTACATTTCCAGAAGTCTGGAAAATATCTAGGATCTGTCCGGTATTCAAAAAAATAATAGATGTGCTATTGAAAACTATAGGCCAATAGTAATATTGTGTAATTTTAGTAAATTATTTGAAAACGTAATATACGATATTCTCTTTAGTCACGTCAAATCTCAAATTTGCCTCGATCAACACGGATTCATTCCAAATCGCTATACCACCAGCAATCTGGTGTGCATCACTCAGTTCATAGCTGAACAGTTGGATGCTGGAGGCCAAGTAGATGTCTTTTATACAGATTTTTCTAAAGCCTTCGACAGACTGGACCACGGAATTTTGCTGAACAAATTATCCGAATTTGGACTAACTGAGCACTTCCTAAACTTCTTTGAATTCTATTTGGTAAATAGACGACTAAATGTACAATACCGTGGATTTCGGTCTATGGATATCTCAGCGACATCAGGTGTTCCCCAAGGTTCTGTGCTTGGGCCATTGCTCTTTAACATTTTTATGAATGATATCGTCATTGGTGTACACTGTAAAACATTACTTTATGCCGATGACCTAAATTTTTTTACATCTATCACTAGTGCAGGAGACTGTATTGATTTGCAAAACGATCTTGTACAACTATGGTCTTGGTGTAGCGTAAACAATTTACAGTTAAATATCTCAAAGTGTAGCTTTATGACATACACTCGTGCACAAAATCCAATAAAATTTATTTATAAAAATTAATGATGAAGAACTGAAGGGCTGTGGTCATTTCAAAGATCTAGGAGTAATATTCGATCCAAAGTTATCTTATATTAGCCATATCAATCAAATCACCGCTAATTCCTTCAAAAATGTAAGATACATTATCCATAATTGTAAATAATTTAACGAAAATACACTGAAACTTCTCTTTAATTCATTTGTGAGGTCAAGACTTGAATATGCTTCAATAGTCTGGAGTCCTGGTTGTGAAAATCATAAATATAGCATTGAAAAACCTCAGAGGCGTTTTCTTAAATACCTCTGGTTCAAAAGTTCTGGAAATTACCCAGAGAGGGATTTTCCACATTGTGACTTATTACATAGATTTAACACGAGTGATCTTCAACTACGTCGGACGTGTCACTCTCCTGTATTCCTTTTTAAGATTTTAAATGGCACTATTGACTACCCCGAAATTCTTAGTTGCATTAGATTTCATGTTCCTAATTTGCAGACTCGCTCGCATTCGTCTCTATTCTATTTGTCTGTACCAATAACAAATTTGCTGTTATTTTTTCCTCTGGACCGTGTGTGTTCCAACTATGATTCTTTATATAATAATATAGATATTTTTAATACTAGTACATCCAAAATGCGAAATGTGGTTCTCAATTCTGCACAACAACTTTAGCTCCTAAACTATTAGATTACAACTCTTAGGACTATACTAATCATAGACTTATTTTGTTAATTTTTATTATCATTTAATTGTTTAACTTTAGTTAAGTTATTTAGTTTTAGTTATTATTTAGTTTTCTTTTTATGTTTGTAAAATTCCTGCCCTATAATTGGATTTCTGTCTGGGCAGTCGTAACCAAAATAAATAAATGCCCCCCATCTAATATGGTTATTTCTGGACCGATTCGAGTATTTCAAGAACCAATTTAAATCATTTTTATCAAGTTTTTTGTATTTACTCGAGAATCGCAATCCTCATTCTTCTTTAAAAAATATTAAAAAAAATAAAGAATTCAATTCAATTATTTTAATTGCCTCTACACTTCCAGCCAGTTCTGCGACATCTATGGTGCTTAGTGCCGCAGATAAATGACCGAGTCCGGACTGGAATGAGAGCAACGCACTTTCTGTAATAACTGATAATAATAATATTTATTCCAGTAGACTAAGTTACATGTTACATAGTATAGGAAAGTCACTAAAACTACAAGCTACAAACTTTCGTAAACATAAAACATAGATGATAGCCTTAAAATTAAGATTAATAACAAAAGTGCCATATATGAACTTATACATTATAAAAATACTAAGTTATACTAACAATACAGAAGCACAAATAAAAGATAATACATAAGTATAAATGAAAGAACAGATACACACTTTACTCATTTAGATAAACTTGAACTGTAGTAGCATTTGTTAATTAACAATTTTTTAAATATTTTTTTTGAATATTACTAATGTTTTTTACTTCATCAAGTAATTTGTTGTACAATTTTATACCAGTATATATTTCCAAGCTATGGATAGATAAGCCATAATTTTCTCCTCTACGGGTATTCTAAGCATGATAATGATTATTTTGTAAAAAAATTTCATGATTTGATATATAATATATGATATAAATATATGGCATTGTTAATAAATTATATTTCTTAAAATAGTACGATATGATGTGAGTCTAGAAACGCTAGCAATTATTCGAATAGCTCTTTTTTGTAGATGAAAGATTATTATGTTGTGATGTGAACAACCCCATAATGTTATTGCATATTTAATTCTAGAGTGCATAGTATTCATAATATTCCTATTATCTACTTGTTTCAGTCTATATAAAGCAAAGTAAACTGATGATATGTTTTTAAAAAGTTTATCTATATGGGATTCACAGCTGAGGGCATTGTCGATATATAAACCTATAAATTTTGTATCAGTCATTTGCTCGATACTATTACCATTACATTTTAGACGGTAGCTATTATTAAGATGTTTTAGCCTGGGTATAAAATGAATAAAAACTTCTTAGTGGTATTTAAAAACGTTTGTTATAGCTGAACCATTCTAGAAATTTATCCAAAACAGTTTGCGTGTTACTTACACTGCCCAAAATGTTGTTTTCACTATAAATACAGCTATTATCATCAGCAAACATAACTATATTTTTGTTATCATTGACAATTCTGATCGATAGCCAAGTGGGTTAAGGAGCGAGGTAGCAATCGCGATTCATCACACGGGCATCGCACCACCGAGTTCGAATCCTTGCTCCAGCTCTGGTACTGTCGGATGAAATGGTTGTATGTCCGCGTTCTTTTAATATGTAACCACCTTCCGCACAAGCCCCTGGCTTCTAGAATTGGGGGTTGTCTAATTTTTTTGGTGTTATTTATAAAATACATTTATAAATAGAAAGATCATTTAGAAATAAAATAAATAAAAATGGTCCAAGGACAGAACCTTGTGGAACCCCTTGCTTAACATATTCTAAATGGGATTTTATTTTATTAACCTCAACTATTTGTGTCCTGCCCGTAAATCGATTTTATGTACTCATTAATTTTACCCATAAGCTTCAAGTTTGTTCAAAAGTAAGCAGTGATCCAAAAGAACAAGAGCTATAGTTAAGTCCATAAATAACCCTATAGTCTGTAATTTTCAACGAGATGAGAGTCTTCTTTTTTAAATATGTATTTTTAGTATATCGGAAAATACTCCGTGTTCAAATGATAAGTTTACTAAATAGGTAATGGGTTTGACAACGTAATTTACAATAGCTTTCAAGATACTTTGCACTTATTTCGTTTCGTTTACACCAACAACAGAGTTTGACCTCTTTAAACCCATTATTATATTATAGATTTCCATTTTTCCATTTCGTATACTGGACCTAAAAATATTATTGGATATTTCCCACTAATCTTAAATTGAGCACTAGACTCTTTGTCAAGTTGATCTACCAATTTTTTAGGTGTATCCACAAATAATTATTAAAACAATCAGCAACTTCATTAATGTCTGTTGTTTTTCCATTTTGGGTTTGAATTTCAGTTATTTTACTTTTATTATTTTTATTAAATAATAATTATGTGCCATGCTGCTTTTGTTTTGTTTTGAGCTGTATAATTTCATTCGATGTGCATTATGTGATTGTCGAGAAGTAGGGGACATAGTACACATGATATTAGATTGTAAATTAAATTCAGATAATAATTTTAAAAAATTAAATGAAATTTATAAATTAAAGTTAGTATCATGCCCTTTTAATTTGATACAACTATTATCATAAAAAAATATCACTATATATAACCATATACTTAATCATTTAGAAAGAATACAATTAAATATATAGAAAGTATGTAATTAAAAATAAATTTCCTACTGTCTTTTCTTTTTGTTGTACCATTCCATCCGAGGTCCAGTCAGTTTGTGAATAAAAATCGTCTATACGGACCTATAGACGTCTTGTATCACTGTCAATTCCCATTTATATTGAAAAAAAAGAAAAAGCAGGAAAAAAGAAAACGAAAAATAAAAACCGATAAATATAAAAATTTGGAAGAAAAGAAAAAGAAAAAATGTAGAAATTTTTTTTAAAAAACGATAAATATCAAAAAATGTCTATAGGATAATTGTATATACATGCCTGTCTGTCACTTATTGTATAATTGGTATACATAATAACACTGCAATAAAATTTAATACAATATTACCCAAGGAATAATCTGAAGGAAAAAAAAAAACAGGAAGTTTGGCGAATGGTCTTTGTAACCCTAGTCATTAACCCGAGGCACACACATTTCATTCGATGAAACACCGTGTACAAAGAATAAAATTATTTTGAACAGAAGACAAAAGATTTATTGAAGGAAAGCAACAGAAAAATTGCAATAATTGTTCTATGTAGGAACCGTCATCATTTACACACAAGTTTATCCTTTTATAAAAATATTTGGACACTTTCTCCAAAACATTGATGTGATCAATTATCTCAATAATCTTTCCTCCAATTCATCGATATTTTCAGTTCTACATTTTCCATATAGTCCCAAAAAAAGTCAGGCGGCGGAAGATTGGCATTTCTAGGGGGCATGTTACAGGTCAATATCTACTCATCTATTCGTTGAAATTCTGGTTCAAAGATGTTGTTACATTAACATTATTGTGATAACGTTTCCTGATCTCCATAATATGAGATTTAACGAAATACCTCTCTGTAGAGGTTGTGAACAAGAAGATGAGACGATTCAACATGTACTCTGTGACTGTTCTGCTGTCTCATCAATCAAAAAATCCATTTTGGGAGAACGTTGGCCTACTTTGGCCAATGTAAGGGAGATGCCCCTAGGCAGCATCACCACCTATTTCGCAAAATTAGGTTGATTGGAGGCCCAGGCGAGGGTCTGCCTACAGGGAAGATGTACAAGGGGCCCAATGGGGCCTAAGTGCTGTGGTTTAATAATTTCTATTGACCACTCTCCCAACCAATTCCAGGTTCTAGATGAGAATGAAATTTGTTGGTGAGGAAAATAAATAATTATTAAAATGAAGTATAAATTATATTTAAAATAATCAAAGTTTACAAAAGAAGTTTAAAAGGTAATTTTGATTGAGTGGAATCTAAAATAGCATCTTAATAAATGTGATTTTATAAAAATATAATTTTGACGTGTAGTGTGTAGTCCTACGAATACAACTGGCTCTATGCGAAGATGGATACGTCCCGGTACAGCAAATCCGACTCCAATTGTTTCACAGGAAATATAAACGATGGGATGATGCGCAATTTAGTTCTACCACTTTACAGTATAATATGATTCCAATGGAAAGGCTCTTGTAGATTTTAATGAATATAGAATAGATTCTAATGCGGTATTATTGATCCTTGGTTATTTCAATAACCAGATATTAATTAATAAAAATTAATTTAAAAAACTAAAGGCATACCAGCATAAGCCAAAAATAAGTTATCAAACCTAATGGTTTAATTAAATAATATGTTTAATATTGCTAGGTAATCATGAAAATTGCTTGATAATTATAAAACGCTAGATAATTACAAACTTCTAAATAATTGCAAAATTGCTAATTACAAGAATATAGATAGTTGCTCAATGCTGATTGCGAACTAAATAAAAAAAAATAGAAAAAGACCATTTTATCACCATGTGGTCACATGTAGAATTTTATTTACATAAAATTAAAGAATATTGAATTTAATTTATTTAAAAAGTAAAAGCACGATAATAAAATAATTGAAAATGATTTAAATTGAAATAATTAATAAATAAAATTTAATGTATGGTGTTCAAACACAAAAGGAATGTGGATTATGAATGTAATAAGTGTAATTACCCGAGGATCTCACAATAGAAAAGTTCGTGTACATGTTAATAAGTTCAGATTTTGAAGGCAAATGGCTACTTCGGTTGATTAATTATGATAGTAAACTTTTTTACATCACAATTTTAATTATGGTACCAATGTACAGACTCTAAAAACTATATTTTTCCTAAAGAAAATTAAAACTATAAAATTTTACGAGCGTCACGCCATCTGTTGATGAGCGACTTAATTAATTAATATAGAAGTGTACTATAATCGGATTCATTTTCTAGTTAGGTTTCCATTCACAACCAAATTACAAAATCGATATAGAATCGATAAAGAAATCCTTCGTATTCAATAAGAAACTGTTTATTACATCGTAAATTGCAAATATAACCATATAAGTATGAACTGTCCAAATAAAGTAAATTGTTAGCTAAATAAGATTATAAAAAAATTAAAGATAAATATTATAGACAAGAGCTTAAAAAATGTAATAATAATATTAAATAGAGAATGGAGATTAATTAACGATGCAACCAACTCAACCAATAATCGAAATAATAATATAAATATTTATGATGCTAATGGCAGTTTAATAGTGAAGGATAACGAATTGAAGGAAAATATATTCAATGACTATTTTTGTAATGTTGGAAAAAATATAGCAGATAAAATAGAATCCAGAAACCCCAATAAAACCGCTGAAGGTAATATTAACACTAATGGAAATAGTTTATTTTTTAAACCTATAAATAACAATGAAATTGTTAAACATATAAACAGTTTAAAAAATAATAGTGCCACTGGACTAGATAAAATAACTGTAAAGTTGATAAAAATATGTCATTTACACCTCGTAGAGCCTTTAAAACACATCATTAACCTCATATTTTCTACAGGGTGTGTCCCTCAACATTTTAATTACTCCTGTTTATAAAAATGGCAGCCGAACTGATAAATCCAACTACAGACCAATTTCAGTTATTAATAACTTGGCAAAAATCTTTGAAAAAGCACTGAAGAGTCGCATTAAAAAATTCTTGAACATTAATCATATAATATCAATTAATCAATTTGGCTTTAGAGCCAACTATTGTACCAATGATGCAATATACACATTAACAAGTGACATTAATAAAAAATTAATTACAAAATTAGAATCAATCGGAATTAGAGGAATTGCACTAGAACTATTTACTAGTTACCTAAACAATAGAATACAATTTGTTAAAATACAAGATAAGATTAGTGATGGTCAGGTAATAACAATAGGAGTCCATCAAGGCACTGTCATAGCATCAATATTCTCAATTTTTATCAACAACTTATGTCAATTGAATATAACAGGTAAATTAATTTCATATGCAGATGACACTGCGGTGATTTTTAGTTGAATAAATTGGGATAAATTGTTTCTAAAGTATTCAGAGATATGGCAAAAAAAAAATGGTTGGATGATAATTTATTAGCACTCAATATATCAAAAACAAAATTTATTATGTTCACAATATATAATACTAATTTACCTAACATTAAACAAATAAATATTGCTAACACTACTGAAAATCTTAAATATTTGGGAGTAATAGTGGAAAAGAATTTGAAGTGGTACCGACAACATACTATATATTACGGGAAAAATAAGAAAATTAATTCACAAATTCTATAACTTCAGAGACATCATATCTAGAAAAACTCTGCTAATAGTTTATAAATCGCTTGTCGAATCAATTATAAGATATGGCATAATAGTATGGGGTGGAACATATGAAAACGCTCTATTGCCGATAAAAATTATTCAAAAAACGGTACTAAAAATCATCCTACATAAAACAACAATATATCCAAGTATATCATTATTCAAAGAAATTGATACTCTCAGTATAAAATATCTCTACATTCTTGAAATTACAGTACATATCAAAACTCATCTAACAAAATATACCTATCTACATATGACTACAATTTAAAATCTAAAAAAAACAAAAATCTGAATGTTAAGAATTATAGTAGAATACAAACAACAAAATTTTATAGACTACTTAGGACCCAAATACTACAATTTAATGCCAATAAAATTAAAAAACGTTTCTAATGAAAAACAATTTAGGAAAAAGTTATTGGCTTATATTATAAACAATCCAGAAAAAATGAATATATAAAATACTTCAAATATTAACTTTACTCGAGATATTCCTTCAACCAGTACATAAATTATTCTTTCTATGCATATTGTTTAAATATTAGATAAAGTATATCCGTGTGCAAGCAACATGTATGGCATGTTTGGGGATGTGTATACACATATTAGGTAGATGGCTATATGCGTGTGCGTACATAGGTATACTTTAAATACTTTCTTTAAGTTACCTTATAAATACATAATATAATTTTACTATAATATTTATTATAAATGAATCCATAATAGTGCAAACAAACCTTTCAGAGGTTTAGGCACTTGAATTTATTGTAACTAATATTTATAAAGCAGTGTATGATGATAATTGAATAAGCTGAAACTGAAACTGTTTTCAAACGGTATTGTGAAATACAGTACCGTACCGCATAGTATAATAAAAATTCCCTAATCATTTTTCACAAAATACAGACATCAAACATGTGTTCCACTTTTAAACCCTTATAGATAGTTTCATCTTCGAAGGAATCCATCAATCAGAACAAAATCTATAAAACAATTTATCAAAACACCGCCTCCAGGTCGCTCAAGTTTATATAACCTTCCACCTAGTCAAGTGAGTGCCCCCTGTCGAAAAAACTGCCATTTTCAATGAATATTTATTTCAATATGAACCGCCTCTATTGAAGCTGAGTTTGGAACTGCCTCAGGATCACAGACCCTTTTTCCGGTTGACCTCTCTCGCCCACCCACGTCCCGTACAGCCCTGACCTGCCCTCTTGACCCCTCTTACGGCGTCGCGACGCGTGTTAAGTCCGTGATGTATGAGCGCCGCCTATTTGCATGCCGATGGTTTACGATCATTTTTCTTTTCCTTTGCACGTTTATACTACTCAACACACCGTTTGTTAGGCAAAAAAAAAAACGTTCAACACATTTACAGAGAATTTGTATGAGACTGCATAAAACGGGAATAAGGTTTTCTAATTTAAAAATGACTTGAAAAACTATGCAGAGATGTGGAATATACGCAAGATTAATTGGATGTGATGTTGAAATATGTGTTAAGTTTATCCAAGGGATTATAACTTGATACGGTCTTGATTTATACACTCAAACGACTCATATAAAATTGTGGGTTTTACAGAATTGTACTATTTGCGTCGTTAGTATTCATGTATAGTATGTGCTAGGAACATTTAAAATTCCACCATTTTTATTTTTAAATGCGCCGCAATAATGAGTAAATAAATTCATTTCATTTCTTGTATTGCAAAACATTCAATTCACTGAAATCAAACGAATTAACGTTCACTAAGCCACATCATTCCAGAATTTCAGTAAGAATAATAAATAAATACACCACAGGTAATGACGACCCCCTTTGGGAGGGGGCTAAACATTTAGAGACAAGGGACACACACCCAATATCCGTGTATAGTGGAAAAACCCCTCTCACAGTATTTTCCACTGCCACGACCGGGGATCGAACCCGGAACTTTTGGGTGAGAATCAAGTGGGCTCACCTCTCGACCATCAGTCAATTCCCTGACAAATGCTGATTTTTGTGATTTCCTTGATTATTCTCTGATTTTTCCAGATTTTCCATGTTTCTCAGGTTACCGCCCTCCACTCTAATGCATTTCGAGCAGATATTGCATAAACCAAAGATTTTAAACTGCTTCATACGATGCAGCCGAGGGGATTTAAATCCGGAGAACGAGGAGGGGTAGCCAAGCTTCACCTCATCCTATTCTCCTCATTATAATCGGCGTTTAAATGTGCCCTAAGGTTCAAATTAAAATGTGCTGGTGCTTCATTGTTCATAAAACCCATGTTATACATAAAATAGTATGCTACTTCTTCGAATAAGTTATGTAAAATATTTTCCAGAAATCTAGATAATATTGACCGTTTAAACGATTTGGCAAAACATAGAATCCTATAAGTATCCTGAATCAAATATTGATGGAAAATCTATTTTGATGCCCCGATTCAAAAATTTTATACAGGTTTTCGTTAGCCCACACATGGGAATTGTGGAAATTGATTATTCCTCTCCTACTGAAACCAGCCTCATTGGTGAAAAATATTCCACTTATAAAATTAGGGTCTTCATGTCACTTTCACCTGAACCATTGAGAGAATTCCATCCTGAGCTGACAATTCTCATGTTTTAATGCCTGGATTCTGTAGGTGGTAAGGCTAAATGAACTGTTCAAGAAGAGCTTCCAAAACACAGCTTTTCGGAATGCCTTCTTGCATAGTAACTCTCCTGGTGCTTGTTCCTGGATTAGCTGCTGCTAATTATGGGAGCTTTTCCTCTACTTCTACGGTGCAAGTGGTACAATGTCTCTCAAAATCACTCGAATTCTTTTTGATAGTATCTCTTTCGCGAAATCTGATATGTAAACTGACGTCACAGGCTGCCCGCCATCATTCAATGCTTCTTCGTAAAGCCTACTCACTTTATGAAATGTTGCCGTTGGCTTTATCGTACATGAAACGCATATCCGCTATTTCTTCTACCGTTTCCTAGTTTTTAGTTGAAACATTACAGTCTTGACAGCAAAATTTATAGAGGGCAATTTAATTGGGAGCCCCATATTTCGTAAGCTCCTGGTTGTTGCCCTCCGTTTTCATCGGCAGTTTCCTAGCAAGCTAACAGCTACTTGTTTCATCCCACAGTTTCTTAAATTCGTTCTGGGTGTTCTCCTCAATGATTTGTATTATAGCCGTTAGCAGACTAACCGGGCCTGGCTCAAAGATGTTTAAGTCTGCTGCCTTCTTGGCCAGTCTGTCCTTTCACCCAGAATACCGACATGTTATTCGTGTTTGCGATTCTGCTTTTCTATTTAAGTAATCCAACAGTCCAAGTAATATACAACCAGTAACAACTGTAGTGACAATAATTAATCCTATGTGATAGATTGCAAATTAATTTTTTTTTTCTCATTTCCATGACAATGAAAGGTATCCTGATGTCACATCACGAATTCAACCATTTTACATTTTTAGTTCTTATGGAAATGGAATTTTTGTAGTAATAATACTAGTATTTATGATTTCAAAGTGTACCAATAAAAAAGCGTAAGTATTCGTGGATAACTGGTCTTTAGAACATTTGCTCTATTTCGCGCGTATTTTAAAGACATACTTTAATATATTATTCCGCAATAGGAGGCTATGATACCTAAGCATCAGTAATCAAATTTCCCTTGGAAAGTTGTTGCGATTTAAACATTTCAAATTACAAACTGAAAAATTTTGAGAGGCATTAATCTCGTATTTGATTCGCAGTGGGATTAACAATTTACGGAACATCCTTATTAAAATTCATCATCCGGTAAAAATGATTTTCAGAATACTTCAACAAAAATATAATCTTTTAATTTCACGTTATATAACGGCAATAAACAAACATAAAATGAAAGATTTCCCCTAGTTACATAAACAAGGCTAACTCCGAGGATAACTCTTAATTTCTTTGGCAAACGCTTCAGAATTATTAGCAAACTGAATATCAAAAGTTGGGTAGGTACTTTAAAAGTTCTGCAAAACTAATCTCTGTTGGCTAGACAAGATAAAGAGGGCTGAAATTGTAAAATATGTTTAATCGATCCAAATAACGTGCAACCAATTCGTGTAACATATACGGTGGCTGTAAATTATGTGAATGAGAGATTATGTTACATAGTGTGTTAAACGGCTACTGATGATTATAATCTGTTTATTTAACTGAAATATAAAGGAGGGTTCTAATTTCTCATGATGTTTCGCTATGTATAATAATTAACAGCTCATTGATAGCTTCAAATATTGTGAAGTTAGGTAATTATGTCAAATTCGAATTATTGTTTCAGTATAAACAGAAAATATTTCTAATCTGACATCGATCACACATATTTTCAAAAGTTGAATATCGGTTGACTTTTATTTTATTTCAATCGTTTAATAATACTGAGAGTAATATCTGACTACATGAAAATAAATATTTTGAAATGGCTAAAAGCCGTTGTTACCACGTCCGCTGAAGCCGGAAGTAGAGAAGAATAATTAGTCTGCAAAAGCAAAGAAATAATTGGAAGTATACTATTTTCGTGGTACACTCAGTGATATGAAAAATAGTGTGAGTATAGGGAAAGTAGAAAATAATCATTAATTATTAATCCAGTCAAATAATGATTCAACCTCGGAATGAAAGATAAAGAGCTATAAACTTGTATTTTTTATTTATTTATTTATTTATTTATTTATTTATTTATTTATTTATTTATTTATTTATTTATTTATTTATTTATTTATTTATTTATTTATTTATTTATTTATTTATTTATTTATTTATTTATTTATTTATTTATTTATTTATTTATTTATTTATTTATTTATTTATTTATTTATTTATTTATTTATTTATTTATTTATTTATTTATTTATTTATTTATTTATTTATTTATTTATTTATTTATTTATTTATTTATTTATTTATTTATTTATTCATTTATTTATTTATACACTGTTCTACCTTTTATATATTTCTATATTCCATACTTTTTACACATGCTGTATGTTTGTCGTTTTAAAATTATTCTCAAGTACATAACACTACTACAACTAATAATATTCACTACAAAATAATATTATAGGAAATAGGAAATATACAGTATACAGTATAATATAATATACAGTTTAGTATGAAAACAGGAGCACTTTAAATTAAAAACTTGTGTTGTGCTCCATTTTCAACGTTCAATAATCACAATTATATTAAAAGATAGAGACAGAAAAAAGAAACCAATCTAATAACAAAATATCTAAAAAAAAAAAAAAACATAATAAAATAATTTACATAATAACTTATAAAGACTGATATGTAGACTCCAAGAGTACAGATTGATCAATGCAAATTATTTTACAGTAAATTCAAATTTTTAAAAATGTACTTTTATTTATAGATAAGTACTGTTTAACTTTTTTGATGAACGGCTTTACACCAGTAATAGATCTAATATTTAAAGGCAAAATATTATAATATTTCGGACCCAGATACGCTATAAATCTTTGACAAGATGTTTTTTTGTAGAAATTTTGCTTTATTTTATTATTTGTTAATGTTCTTGTAGTGTACTTGTGGGATATATGTTGTTTTTCAAATTTTGTATGAATAAAGACTACTGATTGCAATATGTATAACAGTTTGATATTAAATAATTTTGTGTCATCGTATAGTTGTTCTGTAGAGTACCTTTTTTCTTTTTTATAAATAACTTTAATTAAATAATTTTGTGTTGTCTGTAGCATTTTTAAATTAGTGACGCTCAGCACACCCCAGATTATAATACCGTATTTAAATATAGATTCAGCTAAAGAATTATAGACCATGAGCAATTGTTTACGGTTTAGTATATTTCTTATTTGGTAAAATATTGGTAATAATGATCTTATTTTTGAAATTATGTAATCTACATGTTCTTTCCACTTTAGATGCTGGTCAACTATTAATCCTAGATATTTTATTTTGTACACAGAATGAATAGTATCCGTGCAAGAACAGTTTGCATAGTTATTATGAAAGCAAGTATTTGTGTGCAGTTTTATTTCACTTATAGGATTGTGACCAATATCTGTGGTAGAGAATGAAATAAATTTGGTCTTCTCATAATTTAATGTTAATAAACTCTTGTCAAGCCACATACGGACTTTACTGAGACCAATTGATGCATTTTCTATTACCGTTTCCCATGTTTTCTCATTAAATATTAGAACTGTGTCATCAGCATATGATAGTATTTTTGCATTGAGGTTTTGTGAGTAAAGATTGTTTATATATATCAAAAGTAATATTGGTCCCAATACGCCCTGTGGAACACCAACTTTTGTTCTTTGTGCTGAGCTTAATTTATTATTAATTTTTACATACTGTTCTCTATTATCTAAGTAATTCTTAATTATTTGCAAAGGTATTCCTCGTATTCCAATATTTTGCATTCTTTCAAATAATATATTATGTGATACAGTATCGAATGCCTTAGCAAGGTCTAGAAATATGGCTACACATTTATTTTTTGAATCCAAATTGTTGTTAATAAAATTTATAAGTTCATATATGGTTAATTCGGTATTTTTATTTTCTCTAAACCCAAACTGGGAATGAGACAGCAATTCAAAACGCTCCAAAAAAGCTACAATTCTTTTTTTTAGGCATTTTTCAAATATCTTAGTTATATTGTTAATTAATGTGATTGGTCTATAATTTTTCATATTAAATTTGTCGCCAGCTTTATGAATTGGAACTATGACAGATTGCTTAAAGTGTGTAGGTACAATTCCGGTGGTAAATATTAGATTAATTATACTTTTCAATGGGATTAATATATATAGATGTATTTTTTTTTAAAGTATGGTTGATATTTCATCTAATCCTGAGCTACATCTATTTTTTAGTGAGTTTATTTGCATAATTAATTCGTTCTCCTCTACAGGCATAAGATATAAAGATTGTGGCACAATTTCTTCTCCGATATTAATATTATTATTTACGTTATCTATTACATTAGCCATTTGCACTCCTACGTTGATAAAATACTCGTTAAATAAATTTGCCATTTTTATATCATCGGTAACAATATTTCCCTTATTATCCCTAATGTTTATATTATTCTGTCTATTTTTAGGTGTATTAGTAGCTTCTTTTATTATACTCCACAATTTTTTACAGTCACTACCTGAATTTTGCAACCTATCATTATAATAACTATCTTTTGCATTTCTAATTATTATGTTCAACTTGTTTCTATACATTTTATATTTATCAGCCAGCCTTCTATTGTTTAAATTTTTGTTCATATCTTTTTTTAATTTATTTCTTGTTTTAATTGACTCTATAATTCCTGAGGTAATCCATGGTTTAATTTTTTTATATTTATTTTTAATAACAATTTATTCTGAGCTTTTCTCTATATATTTCATTAATGTAGTAACAAAGATTTTTGTGGCTACCTCAGGATCATGACAGTTTTTTATCTCAATCCATTTTTCTTTAGAGAGAAGTTGTAATAATTTATCCTCATTGATTTTTTTAATAGTTTTTTCGGTAATGTTTAATACGTTATTTATCTCAAAACATATATTTACACTTGTTGCGAAATGATCAGTAATGGATACGTCTAAAATAAAAGGTAATATTTTTAACTTATTATTATTTTGTTTATTTATAAATATGTGATCTATGTTGCTACCGGTGTTCCCATCAACTCTAGTACTTTTATTAATATAGGATATAAAACCATAACTCCCCAGCAAATTCATATAATTATTTGCCCCTTCTTTCTCTATAAGTATATTAATATTAATGTCACCTAGCAAAATTTCCGTATTTTTACTATTGATATAATCATATAAATAAATATTCAAATTATTTATAAACTCGTTTACATCGGATGAAGGCAATCTGTACATACTACTTATTCCAAACTTTATGTTATTTAATTCAAATGTAGTTCTAGAGATTATAACATTACTATATGTTATATGCACTGTGTTACTTATTATTTTATTATTTATATATACTAACAATCCATCGTTCTGATTAATTTGTGAGTTATTATAAAATAGTTCATATCCCGGTATATTATAATATTTTGTATCTCTAATGTTCCACGTTTCAGATAGAAAAATTATATCAATATTTATATCTTGCAAAGATTCTAATAGTATCAGCAATTCATGAAAGTTTCTTTTTATACTTTTTTTGCTGAGTTTTCTAATACATGTTTTTTGTATTGATCTATACTACATTCTAGAGTCTCAATATCAGTCCCTTCTATTAAATTAAATAAATCATTAATTTCCATAATTAATTATGCATAAAAATAAAAAATCCCTGCAAAAATTATGAATATATCTAAAAATCTTACTAAATACAATATTTCCTATATTTACGAAATATTTAATAAGAGGAATATTTATGAAAATAATTATTATATATTTTTATTTATACACAAAATTCCAAAAATCATTCTTAATCAGAAAAGTATTTCAGCAAAATAAATTTAATTATATATTAAGAGAATAAGTAGGTATAAATTTTTGTTTTGACATTTTATAAGTTAGCCTAAAAGTTTCATATAATTTCGTGTACACGAGTCGAGATGTTCAAGGTCAAAGGTTACAAAAATCTGTTTTTGTTAATATCGTGTTTCGTTTGGTGTAAATGACATTTTAGAAAAGTTGTAAAGCATAAAATTCTCTATAAATCGGTCTTAAGCAATATTTTATACAAATAACCGTTCTGGTCATAGAGAGCGAAGAGTGGGAAGTGCTTAGCCGTATGGATGATAACACTAGGTCAGCTGTGAAATCCAATACATAGTGCGGTTTAAAAGTTAATTATGTACTAAAAATAGAATTATTAAGAAACCTTAGTTATTTACTAATTAATAATTGATATTTATAGATATTATTCATAAATAAGACATTCTTTTAACAGTGTTTAGTAGATTTATATTTATAATAAGATATTAAAATTAAATAATTCAAATATATTTTAAATATATTTTTATTTACCATCTGTTTTAAATCAATTACAATTCAAATTTTATTGTCAGAGATTTTTTCCTGTTATTTTGATTATTAATAGCAAGCATGCAGCATGATATTTTTCTTGTTCGTCATCGCTTCCTCTTCTGGTCGCTCAACTTGAATTTCCAATCCATTGTCATCATCTTCGTTGTCTGTTATATTCGGCTCTAAATCTTCAAGAATTTCAGGTACATTTTCACTTTCTTCATCAAGATCATTTAGATATGACCAAGCGTCGAGGCTTGCTTGTCTGTAACACTGACCACATACTGAGAAATATTGTAACCCTACTACGCAACTCGAACCATAGTCTTTCTTGCAATTGCAGAATAACGTATTGAGCAGTTCTTCTGGTGCTGGCGATAATAATATTGTTGTCGGTTCCAGGGTTTCATTTTGCAATCCCCATCCCCATCACCATTTGAGAGATCCTAAATCATTTCCTAATCAAGTTTGGATTTAGTGGTAGACACGATTGATATGCTGTCGAGCTGTTGCTCTTGTAGATGGAAGACATGATAACTGTACTGGTTTGTTGAATCTTTTTGATTTGACGAATTGCGTACACTGAAAATTGTCAATACTGTGTTCTTCTGATTTTGGAGCATTGTACATTGCTAGAAACATATGTACTCCATTTTCCAACACTGCTTCTGGAGGGCAGTTTTCTTGCTGAAATACTTGAGCTGATTGATCTAAATTGGAATGTTTCTCGAACATTTTAATAATTGAGTTGAAATGTGTTGTGCTGTCGAGCTGCTGCTCATGTAGATGGAAGACATAATAACTGTACTGGTTTGCTGAATTTATTTGATTTGATGAATTGCGTATATCGAAAATTGTCAATACTGCCAACATCAGCTTCATCTCTGGTTTGTTTTGTAGCGATGTTAACAGTTTTTAATTTCCCAATGAGAATTTCAATAAAGTTTTTTTTATTACATCGGTTTGATAAAAACTTTCCTTGGCTGATTGGCACAATCATTGTTCCATCAAAAACAAATATAATTATGATAGATAAATATATAATTAAAATATATTTGAACTGTCTCATTTTAATATCTTATTATTAATATAAATTAACTAAATATTATTAAACAGATGTCTTATTTATGATAATATACATAAATATCATTTATTAATTAGTAAATAACTAAAGTTTCTTAAAAATTATAATATTTTTAGTGAATAATTAACTTAAATAAATATTGCTTAAATTGCTTAAATTTGTAGAAAATTTTATGCTCAACAACTTTTCTAGCAACTCCAAATGTCATTTAGAGTAAAGGAAACAAGATATTTCAAAAAACGGTTTCTACGATCTTTGACCTTAAATATATTGACTCGCGGACACGATTCTATGAGATTTTTGAGCAAACTTATAAAATGTCAAAACAAAGATTTATACAAATTTATAGCTTATTATCTTTCAGTCCGAGGTTTACCAATTTTTTCACTTTATATGACTTGTATTACATACTTAATTTCATTTGCACCGTTTAATCCAATTTGATTAATTGAAAATGCCATTTCTAGTTTATGCATATTTATATAATCATCTGCTACCCTAATATTCAGATACATGTATATTTTAAATAACGAGAGCTTAGTGGTTTAACTGACATGTGACAAATTATATGGCAACATGTAAACAACCCAGTGAAAATAATTAATGATAGTTTGTGTGGTAGAACTACCAAGTGGCACGGTTTCTTTGTTTAGACAAATTTAACTTCTCATACAAATGGAATATGCTGAATGTTAAGTTTCTTTGAAGTACATACATCAGCAAATACAAGCAAAAAACGAGAAACTTAAATCATTACTTATAATGATGAAGAACCAGACGAAGTACATTTTATTTCCTTGTTTATTCTAAAGCTGTAACGACGTTGAGGTAGTTATCTCAAGGACTAAAATGATTAACTCAACGTTCGACGCAGTTTTGCCAACTTAGTTGGCATAATCAGGAAAGGACTGGAATTAAACTTAATATCAGGAAATGGTTTGCTATATATAAGCAGTTATAAAAGTCCGGTTAACCGCAATTTTATATTCAGTCTTCAATGTGTGTAAGATTATTATAAATAATTATGTTTAATGCTGTTTCTACAGGAGGCTTAATACTTGAAAGTGTGTAACTTACAAATAATTTACATGCTCAGGTAATCACATATGTTGAAACTGCTATTTCACAAAGTGAATAATAAAACATAATATTTTTAGTCGCAATCTCCTCTAAAAAATCCTTATTCTACTATAAGGAACGTAACCAGACTGCAACCAACAGCTACTCTCCGGGCTATGTGCCCCGCCGAGCGCTGAATTACAAGTTACAAGCCTGGCGCGTTAAGTGTAATAATTGCATATTATCATCGAAACGCTAATGCTAATATTATGTTTTAATATTCCGCCCTCTAAAAGCACATTTGAAAAGTGAATAATGTATCAAGTTTAGGTAATTGTCCTCATTGCAAGCAACAATCAAGCCGAACGAAATTGAATACTATACTGAACATAACAACTAAACACAAAATAAATTGTATCCATCTGGTCGATAGCCCAGTGAGTTAAGGCGCGAGGTGGCAATCGCGATTAATCACACGGATATCGCACCACCGGGTTCGAATCCAGGCTCCGGCACTGTCGGAGGAAATGGTTGTATGTCTGCGTTTTTTCAATGTATAACCCCCTTCCGCACAAGTTCTGGCTTCTGGAATTGGGGGTTGTCTAATTTCTGTGGTGTTTATTTATTTATTATCTTAGTGCATTCTGTAAGTCGGATAGGAATATGAATTTTTCTTAGCTTAACGAGACTATGACCCCTCCCCTCCGTTTTCGAGGATGCTGAATACGATGGCGGTGGTTAAATCGTTCTCCGAGGTTACCCCACTTCCCAAACGGCCAAAAACCACCCCCGAAGAGGGTAAACCGCGTATCCGCCGGCCGTCTCCTACCAGCCAAACCTGTGTTACCCCCGTTTCCGAGGATGCTGAGCACGATTAAAATGTGGTTTATTTGTGTATACAAGAAAGGAGCACCTAAAAAAATTTTTCTGGCGTTAGCTACTCCCTCTACCCCCCCATTGCCATCCCCATCCTATTATTGAAGGGGGTAAAAAAAAAATTAAAATGTGATTTAGTGTGTATACAAGACCGGAAAGGGCAAAAAAAAAATTTTTGGCGTTAGTTGTATGTAAAAACCCTGGCTTACTGGACTATATATAAATGTAAAATACTTATATTGACGCATACAATTACTTATTCACTATATATCAATGATAATATAATATGGGACCATTCAAATAACAGGGCGTGAACCTATATGAATGCTTGTGTAAGGTAGAATACCTAGAAAAATAAAATAGTATTGAATCCATTTATTTACATAAAATAGTCCAGAGCCAATTTAACCTTAGTTTCATCCTAACAAAACTCAAACGTAACTATAATGTAAATGATTGAATATAGAATTAGACAGTGAATCAGGTAGTGTTAAAAAAAATCACAAAATAAAATTAATATATGTTAAGGTAAAGTATATACGATTGGAATTGAAACTGGTCAGTTTTAAAGCACAGGACCGTGCGTACTGAACTTGATATTTTGTCCTATATATTTGGCAATGGTATTGAGATTCGAACGGTAGTTGAAACTGTGCAGGCGAGTCCGAGACTGGCAATGTAATCAGCCTGAATGAACCATCTACGACTGCACTAGTTTAAAGGTAATAAAACGGACAGGCCTACTAGCACAAAAAAACTCGTAAATCGTTTCTTTATCTTGGAACGTGGAAGTCTAATATCGTGCTGTCTATGTGCCAGTGCAGCGCATAAATACCTATTATAATATCAAGCGTAGGAGTTTAGTTAGTTACTGTTCATATTTATAAATATTTACTACTGTATAAAAGGTAAAATATTTTAATTATTTACTAATTTACCATGGCTTTCTGGAGACCATTTGAAACAGAGGATAATATAATAACGCCTGAAAATCTTATTTTGTTATGACAAGCATTTCTATTTACCTCCGCCCATGTACAATAAAGAGATGCCGACTGTTTTTGCCGGCTTTTAGTTTTTATACGGTTTCAATTCCAATCGTACATACTTTACTATAATTTTAGCATAAATCTTATAAAAATTTTATGCGATAGAATGTAAATATAGAAATTTTTTTGGTAATTGTGGGCAAAACCAAATAAGTTTTTATTATGTATTGTATACAATAAAACCTCATATATTTCCATACATGTAAACATGTTTCCGAAACAAAGTCTATTCTATAAATATAAAGCATCTTCATAAAATCACTTCCTAATTAAACATTCATCCAATCAATATAACTTACGTAAAAAAATCAAAAAAGTAAGAATGTGATGATATTTTTGTCCATTTGCTGAGCAAGGAGAGGTCGCAATATTTTTTTCATATTCAGCATCTTCGAAAAAGGGGGTAACACGGGTTTAGCAGAGAGAAGACGCGTTTCATCCCTTTCGGGGGCGGTTTTGGCCGTTTGGGGGTTGACGGGGTCTCGACATCACCATCGTGCTTAGCATCCTCGAAAACACAGATTTGGCTGGTAGAAGACGGCGGATACGCGGTTTACCCCTTTCGAGGGTGGTTTTTGGCCGTATAGGGGGCTGACCTCGGTGGGAGATTTAACCACCACCATCATCTTGTTCAGCATTCTCGAAAACGGGGGGGGGGAAGGGATGGCATAGTCTTGTTAAGCTAAGAAAAATTCACATTTTTCGAGGTTCCATCCGACTCACAGAATGCACTGTCTCTATCTGCATTAACAAAGCATTACTATACAGTGTGAAATTACGTATGTATTGTAAATAATGTATGATCTATCCAACTAAAATATTTTAACAGTTCTGTCGCTTTCGCTTATACAGGAAGTGGATGTCAACTTTGTTATGGAACATCCATATTTTTATTTACGGAATTGATAGTTTACAAAATTTTAATATCACTTTGTAACTAACCCTTATAACTTAAATCTACAGTTTTTGGAGATATTAACATTGTTAACGAGAAATTGACGGATGCAGAGCCCTAAAGAAACTTTTCTTGCGAATAACCCATCAAAGAAATTAAATATCTTTTACTGCGGAAATAATCAGCATGGCTAAAAATTATTTCAAAATAATTAAAAACATTTAAATATTATACAGGGAGAGTACAAAAGTTGTCACAACTTTAAATTCAGAAACATCAAGTATCTTCAATTTTTTTTAATGGAACCCCCATTTTTTATTTTATCAAATTTTACGACTAAAAATATGGACAGTTTACATTTACCTCCATATACTTATAACTACAACGATTTTTAAGATTTTTACGAAAGCTCAGAGAATCTTATTATATTGTAAGAATTGGGCTGGATGATGGCTGTGGTTTATCAGATCTAAAAGGAGACATATCACACGTTCTTGTTAATATTTTGTCGCATTCTCCATAAATAATTAATAAATTTGAATAATCTTCGTTGGAATAAACCAGGCGAGTCATAATGCAATTAAATTTATAAGGAACAACTACTAGTATACTATAAAATATTAAACAACTAATTTGACAGCTTTGCTATCACTTCTTCTGACAATACTTGTTTGCATGGCCGACTTAGAGTTAGATAAGTAATAATATTAATATTTATTCATATATAAGCCGTATGATACAGGTATGAAAAGCCATATAAAAGTATAAACATAATAATATATAAAAGAAAGACAGAGAAATAATAACAGTAATGCAATAGCAACAAGAAAACAAAGTAAAATACAATAATAGCTAACTAACAAAGTCGATTGTCAGGTATTAACTAAAGGTCTATATATGTACAACCATATATACACATACATATATATAGACGCATATATGGTCTTGTATACTTTAACTTGGCGTGTGTATGTATGAGTTAATATTTCCGTACGATTTCATTTTCTCCCATATTGTACACAAAGTTAAAGCAATAGTCCAGAAACATTGTCTACGTGGACAATATTTCTGGATCTTTGTGTACAAGAGAAAATGAAATCGTGCGGAAATATTAACTCATACATACACACGCCAAGTTAAAGTATACTAGACTATACATACATACGAACATACATATATTAAATCATAAAAATACATGCTCGCATAAAAAATCAGGCATATTTAGCTTTAATGAATTAAGTAAGAAAACAAGAAAATATATGACAAGCATAGTTTAAAAAAAAACATTAAATATTTGAGTCACTTAAAAACTCGCCAGAGCTATAATAGCATCTATTACTCAGTAATGTTCTAGCTTTCCTCTTAAATACCGTATAACTTGATGTGTTCCTTATATTAGCAGGCAGTTTGTTATAAAATATTATACAGTTATAGATTGGAGAGTGTTTATCGATAAAGAATTCTTACAAAATAATAGGATCCTCTTAACTTTCGTAAATATCTCAAAAACCGTTATAGTTAGAGGTATAGGGAAGTCAATGTAAACCATATTTTAACCTCACCATAATAGAATAATTGTGAGAGGTTACTAAAATTGGTCCAAAAACTAAAATTAAGATAATATCAAATCTTTACGTTTTGAGGTCCCAGAAACACAAAAAAGTGATTTTTGAAAAATGTTTGTGTATGCATGTGTGTGTGCGTGATGATGTGATGGTGTGTGTGTATGTGTGTGTATGTATGTAGCACGATAGCACCGAAACTACTGAACGGATTTAGATGAAACTTTGCATGAGGGTTTCTGTAGTGCTCCAGAAGATCTGAAAAGCGTTTGATTGTGATAGGATTACGTTTAGTGCCGTTTTGGCGCAACAGATTATTTATTCTACGATTACTTACAATTTGTAATCGAACCATTGAAAAGCAGTTAAAATTCCGATTTCAACGATATATCACACTTAAGAGAGCGAGAGACATTCGGTAAGAAAATTTTAGACCAAAATTACTTGACAAAAAAAAATTAGAAATGTTTGCAAAGCCTTGTAGACTGGTACCGGTGTTGCATTTGATGCATAAATAAGATGGCCTTGACTGGCATTTTGACGTATTTCACTGACAGAAATTTTAATAGCGTGGTGTGAATTATTTTATTACCGCTTCTTGGATAGGAAAATACTGAGATAATCAGAAGAGAGGTGGACAAACTAATTCCAGCAAATACGAAAAGATCTAAGGCAACTATATGGAAACAATTTTTAGAATCATACAAAATTGAAGGAGGATCCTCTGTCATAATCCTGGCTGCAATTTTGGAGGATTGGGGGTTTAATATGAAGAAAACAAACTCCGAAAATTATAAAGAATCTGTTGTGAATGTGATAACAATTGTTGATTATTTTAAATACTTATATACAATTAAAATATTTTTGTTAGACTGAGAGGTTAGAATAATTGACAAATGTAATATTATTTCAGGTTATGTGAAATTCATCCGCAAAACAACTTCAAGAAATGTGCTTCATCAAATATCAGCTCAAATTTAATCCTTTCTCAGACGTTGAGTTTGCTGCAGCAAAATCTGCGCATGATTCAAAACGCCGGCAATTGCAAAGAGATCCCACAAAAAAAAACTAGTGCTGCTGCTCTTACTAATGAATAGTATAATAAAATTGTAAAAATATGGGGTGCAAATGAAACATTCGCAGCCTCGGTCAAAGCCATAGGCAAAACAAATTCACAGAAGTTGAACAACGCCAAGAATCAACAATACATCCGAATAATGTTTATAACAATTATTGTGTTTAATATTTCCAATAATTATAAGAGTTGAAGTAATATCTACTTATTAAGTAAAATTACATTTTAAAAAATTTAATCCGCTTGTTTTTGTTACTTTGTTATTATCTTATTAAAAAAAACTTTAATTATTAATTTATTTCATTTACTTTCCCCGCGTTCTAGTAAAATAAGGTGTAAATAACTGTCTAAAATAAATATATTTTACTAAAAACTTTAGTTATTAATTTACGTTTATTATTCAAACTGAAAAGACTGACATACTGTCAGACGAATATATTGACAGACACACAACGATATGTCAGTTCGGGTATATTTGTTATTGTCCGACTTCAAGACCTACATTTTCATTATATCTGAATTTGATTTTTTTCAAGGCGCCTTCAGTATTCAAATTCAACTTGAAACCAGCAACACATTTCAGTCGTGGATTTACGTCATAATAATTTGTTCTCAATAATATTTGACACGTATTGAAAACGTTTAAATTATGTGACTGTGTATGACTGGATTGTCACAAACTTTAAAAGTGGGTGTAACGATAGCAATATCAAATGCTTTCGTACCTACGTTGGTGAATTTATTACAGATTATCACTTTACCAATTTTCGGTTTGTTACTTTACGAATCTGAAATGTTTATAGGCTAACTAGAATGTTTTTGAATTGAAACACACAATTTAGTGCATTTCTGGCTTCAAAGATCCACCGGGTGGGGAGGTTCCATCCGATTTTTTAGCCGTAGAAATTGATAAAATAAAAAATGGGGTTTCCATTAAAAAAATTAGGGATATTTGATGCCTTTGAATTTAAAATTGTGACCAGTTTTGTACTCGCCCTGTATAATATTCAAATGTTTTAAATTATTTTGAAATAACTTGCAACTTGTGCTAATTACTTCCGCAGTAAAAGATATTTAATTTCTTCAGTGGGTTATTCACAGGAAGAATTTCTTTAGGGGTCTGCAGATATCAATTGTACGTTAAAAAGGTTAATATCTCCAAAACTATAAATTTTAGGTATAAGATTTGTTATACAAAGTGACCTTAAAATTTTATAAAACATCAACTCCGCAAATTAAAAATATGGGTGTTCCATTTAAAATAACAAAGTGACATCTACTTCCGGTATAAACGTAAGTGACAGGACTGTTAAAAATTTTAGTGGGATAGATCATACACTGTTTACTATACGTATGTATTTTCATAAAAAATCATTCAGTAGTTTTCCAGATATCGTGTAAACTCCTGGCTGGACACATTGTATAAAGGAGGTTAGAAATATTTGCCACATTCAACTTATCATATAACAGATCCTTTGTTGCTGCGCCCTCTAGTACCACTATCACCACTAGTACTTTTCTTATGGTTATGTCGTGATTTGTCAACGATACCTTATTTACCACTATAATTATCAGTAATCAATTTGGGTTTAGTTTAAATTTCGAACTAAGTGTATTTATGCCTTTTTACTATAAATAAAGGTTAAAATATTTTAGAATTTAATGCCCTGGGTTTATTTTCTAGTGCACATGTACAAGTATTGTGCCTAAGCTAACGTGTGTTCTATAGAGGCACTTTTTTTAAATAGAAAGTAAATATTCCGATATTAATTCGGCCGAAACTATTATGTAACAAGTTATATCTCTTTAATTATATGATAAAAATTTAAGGTATCTCATTTGACTTGGGATTGCCTTTCCTTTTCTCATTGCTCGGTGAGTTTGCACTAAACTCTTGCACTAATCACTGTGGAAAGTATTTAATCGCTAATTATTTAAAAACACACCTTTTATCATGATGTGGCGCATATACCGACCCATATGTTATTTCTTCACTTGTGGTTTTAGATTTTTTTTTTCTAATTTTATTTCTTTATATCAGTCATAGTCTGTATTTGAAAGACGCGTTAGATTTTCTCGAAAACGGTGTCCCTTACACTTATAATGCATAGAGCAATTTCTTTTCTATAGAATAAGTATATTATAAGTATAAGTATACATTAGTAAATCGTATTTCACAATTCACAATTCATTACATGTACATTTTCCTAGTACAAACCAATAATTAAATAAGTAAATATTATTAATACTAAAAGAAAAAAGAAAAATAAAGTATATGACTTGAAGCACCTATGCTAAGAGCATGTGTTGTGCTATTTGTTTGTAAAGGTTTATTACTAATTACCTGTGACCGAATGCACTACGTGAACAATAGAGAATAATATGGAGAAATAGACTTGCCTTTACATCTATACATTATATTATTAACTAATTAATTAAAAAATCTAAGGATATTTAAAAATGTATTTTTTTTAAGAAGAAAGCTTTATTTAAATATTTCAGAAAATTTTTCTTTATTTTCCAATATGAATGTTCTGGTTCTGTTAGAGGAATTGTGATATTTACTTATATGCCTAATTTCTGGAGGAATTTTGTTGTAAATGTTTGGCCCTAAATAACTGACAACATTCTAACCGAATTTTGGCCTGGTTAAGTTTTGATTAATATTAGCTCGCGTTTCATATCTATGCAATGTTGAATTTTTGTTATTTTTGTATGTGAAAAGGGATACGTAATGAATATATAAGTAGCGTACCTCAAATATTTTATATGTATTGTATAACAAAGCCGCCGAAAAAAATCTGTTTTTATTAAATATAAGTATAAATAATTTTGCGTAACTTGTAATGGTTGTAATGTATTATTGTAAGTTCCACACCAGCAATGTAGACCATATTTGAGTAGTGATTCCGCAAGTGAACTATAAACTATCATTATATTTTTCCGGTTAAGGATAGATCTCAATGTGTAAAATTTGTATATTAGTTTCCTTAAGCGGTTGTTTATATAATTTGTATGATTACCCCATTTCAAGTGTTGGTCCACCATTAGTCCCAAATATTTAATATGATCTAATCTATTTATACTGTCAGTTGTATTCCCTATATGAATAATACCTTTTGATGGTAAATCTGCCGATGTTGGTGAAAATGTTAAAAAAGTGGATTTTTTTGTATTTAATGTTATTGTTTTGTAGCGAATTACTGATTAGGCCCAACCCTCTTTCTGTTTTTTCAGTTACTTGTTCTCATGTATCACCTAAAAACAGTAGTGCAGTGTCATCAGCGTATGAGAAAATACTCCCTCCTGTGTTTAGGTTAAAAATTGAGTTGGTATATAGTAAAAAGAGGATTGGTCCCAATACAGTTCCCTGGGGTATACCTATTTTAATAATACCTTTCTCACTATAAACCTCGTCTATTTTAACGAATTGCTCACGATCGGTAAGAAAGCTTTGGAAAACATTTGACACAGCACCTCTAATACCAATATTATTTAAACCATCAAGTAACTTTTTATGTGGCACTGTGTCAAACGCTTTTGCTAAGTCAAGGAATACCCCGATGGTTTTTTTGCCTTCATTAAATCCATTTATTATAATAATAAGGCCGCCTCTGTACCTCTACCTTCCAAGAATCCAAATTGATTGACATTTATTTGATTATGCTCTTTGACAAAGTTAAGCAACCGGGTCTTTAGACATTTTCCAAAAATTTTTCCTACCACATTTATCAAGCTAATAGGTCGATATTTATTTTTATCATTTGGGTCTCCTGATTTATAAATAGGCACCACAATTGATGTTTTGAAATTTTTTGGTACAATACCGGAGTTAAATATTTTATTTATGATGAATACAAGTGGGGCCAGGATATGCTTATGAATTAATTTTATAATATCAGGGGTGATTCCGTCAATTCCGGGGGCACGTTCTATTAGTTCCTCTTCCCGTACTGGATTTAGATACATAGAATTAGAGGGTGACGTTAAATTAATTTTATTTGGTATGTTATTATTCTGTTTTATCTCATTTGCCATTTTTAATCCTATGTTTATAAAATGCGTGTTAAATTCATTAGCTATAGTTTTAGAGTGTGTAATTAATTTATTATTTTCTGAAAGAATTGGTTTTATTTCATTAATTTTTCCGTTTTTTCATTGGTGGCTTCGGATATTATATTCCATATCTGTTTGTAATTATTATGAGAATTTTGTAATTTTGCTTTGCAATAATTGTTTTTAGTTAGTCTTATCAGATTATTTAAATGATTTCTATATTGTTTATACTGTTCGTATAAAATTTGATCATTTTTCTCTTTTAATAGCTTTTTCTTTAAATAATCACGATAACGTATACTTTTAATTAGATTATTTGCTATCCATGGTTTAATTTTAACATTTTTTGGTTTAACATTTTGTGTTTTTGTGCAGTTGTCTATGTACTGTTTTATTTTATTTACAAATATTACACTGGCCTTTTCTACTTATTTTCAGTTATAACATCCTCCCATATTAATTAATAACGTGTTTAATTTTTCAAAATCGATTTTTTTTTAATTTGAAACCTTTGTTAGTTTTTTTTTATATTTTCATCAAAACTAATATTTAATATAACTGGACAGTGATCGGTAATATCAGATTTCAGATTTAATATCAGAATACTTTTACATTTCTTTGCATGTTTGATATATTCACAAAGTAGATAAAGTTTAAAAATGAAAAAGCCCTATTTCAATAGCCTGTAACTCGTAATATATTACATCAGTTGAATATAGAGGTAAGGAAGGAAAGCTATCATATAAACCACTTAATTTTCAGGTGACGAAAATAGCCATCAAACAAGTAACTGGTCCTGTAGAATGAAGTATCCATTTTCAAAGTTAATTCGTGTCATAATATAATGAGAAATTCAAATCAAGTTACCATGCTTTCGCGATAAACGGAAATTTTAGAGAAGTTGTCAAAGCATTTGCAAGAAATCTCAGTTTTTCCATATCGCCATAACAATAACATATCTAAGCACAAAATAGATTATTTTCCGATAGATTATCTATGGGAACTATTTTACAATATATTTGTATATATATGGTGATAATATGGACATCTCTGCTAGTATCATCAATATGAATATATTTCGTCTTCAAAACATTACATTTCCTTGAAATGTTCATTATCTGATTTGACCGCCCAGTATTTACGTATTATCACTCGAACAACTAATTTCGAATGCTTAATCCGTTGTCAATTCCTAAGGGCTTTGTGCAAAATTCATTTACAGAATAATACATTGGATTATTTCATTTTAAATTGCCGCCGGTTCTGCTGTAGGAGATAAATTTGAACACAGAAAAAGCAAGTTCAATTAAGGGCACGTAAAATACATCCCGATTAGTTAACGAGGTCATCCGAAAATAGCAAAAGGTTACACCACTAATCCCCATCCCGGTACGATCCATTGTTGACCAACGGCTCATACAATGGTTGGATTAGCATTCATTAGAATTCGCGCCGGTGAAAAATAAAATTAAGCAATAAAAGGATTTTCATTTACGTATAGCTGTATAAAGCCCAGACCATTTCTATAGTCTAGCACATTGGCGAAAATTAAATTATGTTCTGGAACAACCCAAACGCTTATTAATAAATACAACGATAAATAACTAGAAGTGAAGGGAGGTTTTTAATTATACTTAAACCTGCTTTGCAATTGCATCTGCAGTTACTCTTGAATAGTTTATTTAGGAGCACTGTAAGCTCATCGGCGTATATGCTATTGTAGTGTAGTTTAACATTTATGAAGTCTCATGTAACACAAGAAGAGTAAAAATATGTTATAAGTGGTACGACGGTAAGTGATTGATGAAAGTTATGTAATTGAAAAAAACTTTAATCCATAGTAATATAACAAATTTATACCAGCATTCTAGATTCCGGGATTGAGTATTGTTGAGGTGAGTGGTTCTGGAACAGCAATCCAGGCCCACAATTGTCTCTTGCAAGAATGGAGTCTAAAGGTTTCCTTGACAATTTAGTTTAAGTCTCTTAATGAAATGGAGTTTGAAAATTGTAGGAAAATTAACCAACTATGTGGTTTTTGAAATGTTAATGAATAAGCATAAAATAAAAAAGAAGTCAAAATTTTCAATATTAAGAAAATTTTATCTATATGCAGAAAGATATGCTATGCATAAGCTGTCCAAAAGCTATGCAGAAATGTAGAAGCTATGCAGAAACGTATATAGAAATGTATAAATATATAAGTATATAAATACATAAACGTATAAATATATAAGTATATAAATATCTGGTCGATAGCCGAGTGGGTTAAGGCGCGAGGTGGCAATCGCAATTAATCACACGGACATCGCACCACCGGGTTCGAATCCTGGCTCCGGTACTGGCACTGCCGGAGGAAATGGCTGTATGTCCGCGTTTTTTCAATGTGTAACCCCCTTCCGCACAAGCCCTGGCTTCTGGAATTGGGGGTTGTCTAATTTCTGTGGTGTTATTTATTTATATAAGCTGATTTCGTAAACTATAAATTGCCAAAAAATGAAAAAGAAAGAAAAAATATTTTAAAACCATGTGGTACATATAATATTTTAACTACTTATTAAATTAAAAATAATTGAAATTGAATTTAAATTTATTTTAAAAATAATTGAAATTACATCAAAGACAAAAATTGAAAATTACTGAAATTTTAAATTACTAATAAATGAAATTTACCTGGATGTTAAACACTTGTTAACGCGGATATAAAAATGTAATATCAATTACTGAAGTCCACAGTTAAGTTTATATACGTTCGAATCAGTACAAAAGCTTCAAGCAAATGATTTCCTGGTGAGTTTTACTAATAAGGTAAACTTTTTTGTCCCACTTACTGCAAAATAATGCCACCAGATAAGCTTCTGTTTCCCCTAATCATATGGAAAGCTATAAAACGTAGAAATGGTACAGGTATAGCCATCTGTCAATTGTTGAGTTAAGCGCAACAACCTGCCTTATATAGATTCCCGTACTCAAACAAATTACAGAATCGATAGAAGGAATCTATAATACCACATACCACAGCTGACTTAGATTGCAACAATTTGTAATTTCTATTCTATACATAACCAAAAATATGAACTGCCGTAATTAATAAGTAGTAAAACGTAAAGCCGTCTTGTGAGGATTCAGCAAATATATTACATCTTATAGAATATACTATTTAACAGGATAATTAGAAAGCTAAAGGTAAGAAAAATAACCATATGTACTTACATAGTAAACAAAAATATAGAAATTGAAATCTAGGTATCTGAATGTAAATAAATATTTTTAGACAATTATTTCCTGAGATGCTGTAATAGAACGAAAATATATAATAGTGTAAAAAAAAACATAACTGATTTCCTAAGATATAAAAATATGTACATAAAACAATGTGAAATGACTTAGCAGTTATAGAAGTAAATTCTGTTAGTTGAAAACAGTTTCACTTACAAAAACTGAATCAAAATGCTATACAGATCGTGCTAAATATAAATAAAATACCAGTTTTTATATAAAATCGTTAAATGGACATAGGCGATGTAACAAGTTCCTATCAAACAAAATTAATTATCTAGATATCCTAAATGAGAATATGAACTCGCAATTTCTATATTTGACTGAAGTCAAAGTCAACTGAATTAAAATCAAAAAATGTGTGTATTCAGGGTTTTAGGATGGTCCGTTTATCCTCATTGTGGAGTCAGACAAGCATCAAATTTTAGTGAATAAGGAATTGTTTCCAGTGTCAATTTTTTTTTAATATGTTAGTTACATCGAATACTATACGAAATGGACATTTTCTACCTCTAGCAACCACCGCTACGTAAATTACCGGCCATTTTGTGAAAAATCGCCCAGTTTGGTAGTTCTTTCTAAATATAGATGAGTATATCTCGATATGTATAGGTCCAAAATAATCGAAAAAAACTGAAACTGTTCGTTATGATACAGGCTTTTAACTGCACACATAACCTCAAAAAAAAACAACTGACAAAACTGCTAAATTTTGGTTTTTTGGTTATAACTTCGGACGTTTTGAGTGGAATGAATGTGTTAAATAACTAGCAAATCGTTCCATTAAATTTTTTAATTTTAAAATCTGAATATTTATTATTTTGAATTTAATCTAAATAGTTTATTAAAATATTGATTATATCTTGACCGACAATTACAATATCACATTCTTCATTTTTTTTTTTTTTGAAACAGCGGTACGAACAATATTTGCATCAGCATCTTCTTTGCATATTTCATGTTCAATATTTCTATTTTTAAATTCATTACACATGGGGGATATAAATTGCTGCTTATTTTTACTGTGGAGCAAAAACATTTTTTGGCTTACGGGAGGTGCTTTATGTATATTCTTTCCTATTATTTGGGTTTTCTACCACATGTACTATTATCCTCCTCAAAACAAATCACCGAATCTACAAAATAATAGAATTATTGGAAAAAAAGCCTCTGCGCCCGTAACGTTTACGCCAAAGGAAAAGTCAGAGGTTATGTTTTGCAAATAATATAAATCGGAATAAACACAAAAATAATGTATTTTGCTGACGTTTCGGAAAGTAATCTCTTTCCGTTTTCAAAGCTATTTTTTGAAGAACTCTTATTTTGCTGTGTATGTCAAATACACAGCTTTAAGATTCTGTTTATGTTATTTCCATAGATACTTACTACTTACACAGAACATAGAACTGATGATATTTTTTAGATAATGTTGAGTTTGTTAAGTTCTTCTTTTAACATTGGTAGCCAGGTTGTACAAATATCTACAGAACAATTCGATACGCACTTATCTTCATTTAATAAGATTATTGCTGATTTTTTAATTTTTCTTTTTTTGGTATCTGTTTCTTTTGTTAAAATTTTTGCCGAGTCCCTGTGCTTTATGTATATTAAGTATATTTACGTTAGTTAAAAAACTGTTGTGCAATCTCCTCAAACGTTCTGAATTTTTCGTGCTACTACACTCAGTACTATATCCATAAAAAATTATACAACAATTCATAGTTGTTAAATAATTTTTTATATAATTAATGTACGACATGAATATTTCAAAATAAATAGCATCTTTTTACCAAACATGAGATAATCACCATCAATAATTAAAAATGGATTAGTTGAAACTAGTTTTTCCAATAAAGGAACGAAATTTTCATAAAGAGTTGATTTGACATTTTTCCGCATTCTATTTTCATCGAATAAGCTAATAGGATAGCCAATTCATATTCAAAGAATGTCTTAAATTGTTCATCACTCTTTTTTAAAAGTGATATTCTTTGAAAAAGTACGGTAAGATCTATTACAACTGATTTTCCATATAATTTCACTGATAAATGTATAATACTTAATGGTGTAATTCGATATTTCCATTCAACAACCACATCTGACAATTTTTTATCAGAAATATTCTGTATACCCCGGGTACCTAATTCAAAAGCTTTATGATAGGTTACTTTATCATCGGCAATGACCTCTGAGCTTAATGACATTAATTTATCATTATCAATAAATGGAGAATGCTCTTGAAACCACGTAATTAATTTTTCCAAATCATTGTTGTCTTATTTTATTCGCGATTCGCGAGACACTTTCATCATCAAGCTTATCACATTTATGTTGTTCACTTGTTTCAAAAACAGCGACTTTACAATAATCTTGACAACTTTCAAAAATATCTATAAAAATTGGAAGGATAATATCCATTTCGCGATATTTACATCATCAGTACCACGGCCATGTGTTAAACCTCCAGTTGGATCTTTAAAAACTTTTATAAGGCAAGTCTCAATGGTTTGATGTAAATATACCACAATAAAATTTGTCTGTTCTTACAGAAATTTTTTTAATATTATCTTTGTGTTCAGCTCTGTTTAGTTTTAACATTTCTTGTACAAATAAAACAAATAAATTTATTTAGTATATAAATTTTATCCTCTTGCATACTGGTAATATGTGCAATATACATTCTAAATTATTATTCCAATTTGAACAACGCCAGCGAGCTGATTCTATAAATGTATTTATTAATGTTACAATATGAAAGTAATATACCCACATCTTATTAGTGGGCTTGTCATCTGTTTACAAAGCAATTAATTGTTTGGTATATATGATTTTTGAATTCAGTAAAAATATTTTTACCTCCTTTTTTATTTCTTAAATTATCAATGCATTTGTCTTCTTCTTCAGTGATATCAATTTTCGAAAAAATTATTGATGAAATTGCTGCATGTATAAGTACATGACCTCGTACTGCTCTGGCGTTAGTTTTCGGCATAATTCAAACATAATAATTCTTTTAGTCCACTTCCATCCATAATACTTCCTACAGACCCCATAAATGACATAAGGAGATGGAAATCTCCTAAAATTGGTATAGCGTTTTGAGATGCTTTTATGTATAGAGATATATCAAACGTTACATAAATGTAAGGTAGATTTAATGCATTTGATTTATATTGAGCTTGTAGTAGGGATGTATGGATGGTGTCAACATCTGAAAGAGGTGCAGAAATAAACGGAAGGCATATTATTCTACTTTTTTGATATTCTTGACCCGATGTAAATTCCTCCATAAAATTATTTCATCCAGTACTTTCAGATAAATTCGTATATTTTGTATACAACCATAAAAAATCAGCATCAGACAATTTAATGTTATTTATAAATTATTTTTCATTTGAATATACTGCTAATTTTTCAAAAAGTATGTCTCCTATACCTTTTTGGATTGGCTTGAAAAGATATTACTTGTTGAATACCCTTGTCAGTAAACTGTTCAGATTTTGGTATTCTTTTTAGTTTTGGAACTGACTGATGCTTTATAGCAGTATGTGGAACAGCAACTTGTATACCGTCCATATAATGGAATGTATTATGCCCATCTATTGTGTTTACGTTATTGTCTGCATTATTAAACACATATTGTGCGAAACATTTGTCAATGTTTGGTTCCGGTTGAGAACGTGTCGCAGAGGCTTGAAAAAGAAGACCCTGATAATATGTAGAACAGGCTCCCAGATACGATAAAATGTCTAATAGATTTTTAGAACCAAATCTGTGATATAGAGTAGCAGCTAGTCCAAGTTGTAAAGGTGACTGTGCTTTTTTCGCTTTCACTAAAGATATTGTGCTCGAATTTTTCTATACAAATGATGCTTTTTTTATCTGTTAAGATTGTCCATAATAATTTAAATAGTGATTTAGGTAAGTACTCTTCAAGAGATTCAAAAAATTTATCAGCGGGTGGATAACTTCGATTATTATAATCTTTATTTTCAATATCTTCAAGAATTATTTCTGCAGCTTTATTTTTTATCTTCAAGATTTTGACTCTGAAAATGTTGAATGGCGATCTTATGCCCCGCCTGACGGCGGCATATAATAGTTTCTTGATTCTTATTAGAAGCAATAAAAATATCATCAATAAATAATTGTTTAAGTTTTTTTTATCCATTTCAGAGCAGCTACTGGAATTCCAGGGTTTTCATTTTGGAACTGTAAAATTAAATCTTGCAAAGAATTGAATTTCTTCAGAGCGTTCCATAACGGAATGAAATATATAATTAACAATTTTTCAGAATTATCTGTTCCAGTATTTAAATAACAATCTGTCCTTACTCATCATTGCCTGATTTAGTTTTTCAATTTATTTATTGTATCCATATTCTGAACATTACTAACAGTTGTGCGCTTCGATTGCCGCAATTTCTTTTGAGCCACAAAAAAACTCTGCGATGCACAATCTAATCGACAAAAGATGCATAATTCATACTTATCTAAATATAACGCTAAATTAAACATTTTCTCATTTTCATCGGATAATCTCGGTATTCTAGTGGACGTTGATGGAAGAGATTTATCTACAGCAGCAGCAACACTTTTTGGATTCATAAAGTCTTTGTAACACTTCTTATGAAAAGTAGCTTCATGTTTGTTATCACTAGATTTATTTACATCGTAAAGTTTTTTCCTTAAGTTTTCAAGCCTTAATTTGTAACAAACATTACGCATTGATGGCAGACCACTTTCCTTAACAATAATATGTGTAAACTTGTATCTGTATGTATATATATAAGTGGATTTTCACATAATAAACAATTCAAAGCAGATGATGTAGCAAGGTTCATATCGAAGCTACCTGACATTTTAAAATACTACTTGTTGATTACTAAAACTTAAAAAAATAAATGTTTAATTATACAGGACTAAATTGCACAAAAATTTGCACAAAATATTCTTACCATAAATGAAAAGTTATGATGACAATAATCGATTCGAAATATATAAATTGGATTTGAACTTAATGTGAAATTGAGTAAAAAAATATGTTTAAATTTTATAAATGTGACTTTCAAATACATAGAAAAGATTATAAAATATTTACCTTATATGTCACTATGTATATCGAAAAATGCAACACGTTATAGTGCATTATACACTAAGGGTGAGAAACATCTTATTTTTCCTGAGGGAAAAATGGCGGTCCCTCCCGCGGTGTATATACTATTTTTCCACGATCGGGAGTAGAAACATTTATTTCATAAATAAAGAATTATAATAAATTGGAGCAAAATTGTGACAGAAGTAAAGCATTTACTCCCTAGGGATGAAATAAGACAATAATTTCCCTAGAGAGTTTTTATTTCATGCCCAATAATTAAAAAAAATGTAATTAAAACTCCCCTAGGGAAATTATTGTCTTATTTCGTCCCTAGGGAGTAAATGCTTTACTTCTGTTATAATTTTGATGCCATAGAAATAGATTTATACTCCCGGTCGTGGAAAAAAGTAATTTTTATATATAACAGCTAAATTGAATAATGTAATAATATATACAATATCACTCAAGACCGTCATTCAAGCTACAGAATTTTTATTCAAAAATAGTCCTTTTGCGTCGACCGTGTATTAATAATTTTGATTAATGTTACTATTAATAAAAGACTTTAGTATAAACATACCTAAAATCAAGTATCTAAATTAAAACGTAATGTCATCAATATCTCTGTCACTGTCAAGCTTATAATTTCTGAAATATATCTGTATTATAATATAAATATTTACAAACACAAATCAGATAATACTAATGAATGGATAATTGAATTTGTATATGAATAAAAAAATAAAAATCGATTTTTTACACTTTTTTCCAAATTTAAATTTTTTTTCTTGTTCACCGTCATAAAGTGCATAAAAAAACTACATTGAAAAAAAAGAACCTCGTACGATGCGATGCACAAAAGTTATTTGCCAATCAATTTTAAAATTTGAAATGAATTTTTGAGTCTTGTATTAGAAATTTTGACTTGCAATTTTAACCAGTTATTGCTCACATTATAAAGTATAATTTCTGAATATTTCATCAAATTTCACTTAAAATGTCCGAAGTTATAACCAAGAAACCAAAATGTATGTTTTGTCAGTTTTTATTTTTTTGAGGTTATGTGTGCAAATAAACTTTTCATATTGTAACCACTGATAGAGTGTATCATAACGAACAGCCTCAATTTTTTTCGATTTTTTTGCACGTACATATATCGAGATATACTTATCTATATTTATAAAGAACGACCAAAATGGTTGATTTTTCACAAAATGGCCGGTAACTTGCGTAGCGGCGCTTGCTAGAGGTATAAAATGTTCATTTCGTATAGTATTCGATGTAACTAACATGTTTGAAAAAAATTGACGCTGGAAACAATTCCTTATGTTCTGCTTGTCCGACTTCACTGTCAGTAATTTTTCTTTTCGAAACTTGATGAGATTTGTACACCATTTACTAGCTTCGATGAATCTTTTTCTAAGATTACGAAAGGTAGGTTCCAAAAAGGTGTCGCCTTTCGTCATGCTTGTGGACTAGACTCGGGTCGCCATTAAGCTGTTTTTTGAACACTTCCACAAAACAAACATGCTTTATTTCTGCCTGTGAAGTTAATTAAATGGCGGAGTCGCCGGTGGGTATATATTTCTCAACCATTGCAGGTATTCGCTCTTCCTTTTTCGTTTTTAAATCGATTTAACACATTGAATCAGATTAGAGGAGCAATTAAAACAACTATTCGTCTGACTAATACTCAAGTCGAATTACATGATAGAATTCGTAGCATGATAGAACAAAACAAATATATAACCGAAGGTACTTAAATTATTAATTATTTTGATTGATTTGTTGCGATACCGATTTGTATTAGATTTTTTTAATATTATCTCTGCAACAAATAATTATTGCCATCTGTTGTAGCCCTAAGAGTGGCAGTAGAACTTGTTCAAAACTCTATCTCTGGCAAGTATCTTTATTATTTAATTTCCATCTATAATTCCCGAAAAGTATGAATTAATGACGCAGCATTAGTTTAAAAGAACAAAACGTGTGATGTAATTTTCGATAAATTAGTACGACTTCCGATCAAACGGAAAATAAAAACTTGTATGTGAACTAATGGGAATATTTCGTTTTAATCCTAGTCACGTTTTACGCTGTTTGTGGGAGGTGGATTTCAATGGTGTAAATTAAGGACTAAATTTATATGTATACATGGATAATTTGTATTTGTATATTTTACAAATATACGTGATTATTAGGGACAGAAATATTTGTCGAACAAATAAATATTAGTTTGTTTTTAAAGTAAGCCTCGCAAAGAATTATGAATTTCTTAATACGAATATATTTGTTCCTTTGATTAAATAATTCTGTGAAAGTGTTTCATTTTCTTTTAATCGTTGTAGAGGCCATAACGTAGCAATAACAATGTGTCTCATATATTATTGTAATGTATATTTGGACAGGATTTAGTTATATATAATATCGAAATGATGCTCAAATTTGTTTTAAAATCCGTACATGAAGTTAGAGGAACATTCCTAATTTAAAATTAAAATCAGTTATTGGGCAGGAATATGAAACGACCTTCGCAGTTTACTAGATACCATAGTTGATTTTTTTTGTTTTATACATTTATTTAGCGTCGGCTTATTACCGCTACTGAGGCCTAACACCGACGCCTGTAGACGAGCTACTTCCAACCAGGAATTTTGCCGAACCTCTTCCCTTAAGAAGAGTAGGGATCTTTTACTTGCCTAAGATTTAATAGACAAGGGACCGACGGCTTTACATCCCCTCCGAAGGATGGTATATCCCCTATACAACCCTCGCCTAAAGTTGTATAGCTTCTGCTCATACACTGATGTACAAGCCGCTGGAAGATGTGTGAGACGAGGATGCGGTCTTCGTTGGGACGGTCACCCATCCAACTACTAACTGCGCTTAACGTTGCTTTACATTGCATATCGAAATATGTACATAGTAAAGACGCACCTACGCTCGCCCCATAGTTGAATTTAAATATACTATGGAAGATGTAAAAGGAGGGTACGGCATATTTGCGACTGATATAGAAACTTTCTTCAAGATTTCCCTGAAAGATGAGTCAGTCGAGACCAGGAAGCTCATCAGTTCTTTCCAAAGCCCGGATTTAAACTAACTAGATTTCTGTGTACAGAGAAGTGAAATAAAAAGTAAACTCGATCTTCATCTAAGATGTAATCAAGATAAATTATGACCACTAATTTCAGCAATATGAAATTAGCCAAGGATACGACACGAGAAATATTTAATTATTTAAAACGTGTGAATCTAAAATTTATTTGTGTTATGTTTCGTCCAGTTATTAAAAAAAATAAAGTTCATTTATTTTGTGTTGATCACTGTTTTTATTATCATAATTATTATTATTTTACTAAATTCTTTGGTAATATTAGTCGGTATTATTTTTTTTTTTTAAATCTTTCAAATGACCGGCTCAGCGGCCCAACCGTTACGTGTTTAGCTTGCAACCAAGAAGTCCCGGGTTCGAATCCTGGCTAGGGCATGGATGTTTAGTGGTGTTTTTTCATGGGTTAGCGAGTTGGTAGCAGTGGGCTAGACGAGATTGTGTGAGGGACAACACGGCTAGTTACTGTATCACTCCTGAGTTCGAGTTTCAGCTGCGGCAGATGGCAATGTCGTACGGAATGGTTGTTGTGTAATTGACTATGTGTATGTGTCCTGGTTGAGTGGTGAAATAGTGAATGCTAAACTCCGCCCAGACGTTAATCTAAATAAGGCGATAAAAAATTAGGTATTTGCACTATTAAAAAGGTTACTGATTAATATGGCCCGTTACAATTTAATAGTTAATGATGATAGTGAAATTCATTTAAGTGTATCCCCTGAAATATGCGCCCCCCTAAAAATAAAACAAAGCAAATCTGATAAAATACGAAATTCTAGAACTGCTGAACCTGTCGGCAAGTGAATATCCTATTTTTAACACGCTTTTATTAGTTTCACCTGTATGCTTGTTTGTTTGTTTGTAACGGAATCTTTGAACGTGATTCTCACCCACTTCAAAACGTCAAATTAAACTGAAACTTTGCACACTTATCAAGGACCGATGACAGTAAAATAATTTGACAACTTTGTCCTAATGTCCTCACGAGGATCATCAGGATAAAATAAAAATAATGACTAAACCATTGTCGAGATTTTGCCGGAGGCACCGCTGTTATTAATATATATTTTATTACAAACGGTCAACCCTCCCAAAGTTCCGATACAAGAATAAGGCTCTTATACAACAGGGCATGCCCGGTTCCCTGAAGTTGCCGCTAGCGACATGACTTTTTAGTCACTCTCTTGCTCCTCGGCACCTATATAAAAATCTACATCTACAGAGGGTCGTATCTCACTTAGGAAGCATTTTTAAAAAAAGAAAATAGGTAGTTTTCTTACTATTTTGCATGTAGAATCAGTAACTACAGGAGAATGCGGGTATTTCGGGACACGCTGTATATGTACACGGTAAAGTATGTTAAATTTTTAAAAGTGTCCTTACCAATCGTCTCTATATCACATCCTGCAATTACACTTATAGCCTTTCGTTGCATAGAAAAAACTGATTTAGTATGTACCGATTGGTCCCATAAGTTATAGTAGGCAATAGGAATATATTCATAGACACATTCTTGCGAATAACTTTGTTCATCCCATAATAACTTTGTGTCTAAAATAACACGAAAAATTTGTAAGATTGAGACAAATCGACTTCTATAGCAAGTTGTCTTAAGCTAAAAATCATTGTTTCTCTCTTATCTTTATTTAAGATAAACTTATTACTTAATAGCCACTCCTAAACTGTAGATAGAGAGATTTGAGCCACATTTAATAGAGCATTTAAATCTTCGTGAATATGAGCCAAAATCGTGCCATCGGCAATGAAGGTAAAATTGGACATAGGAGCACTGTTAGGCAAGTCACTATTATAAATTAGGAAAAGAATATGTTCCAGACCTGAGCCCTGAGAAACACCCAGTTTTATGCCAGTTGAGTTTGAGTTAACATCATGTATGGTGACAAATTGTGAACTGCCTGAAAAATATGGCAGAATTAATTTTTTTTACAGAAAAATTGTAAAAGCTTTGTGTTTTTATTAATTCATTATGTGGTACACAATCGAAAGCTTTGCTTACGTCTATAAACTGAACGTGTATAAATTTCTCAGTCCAAAGCCTTTATTAAATATATTTATTAAAGAATTATGACTAATGTCGTAGACAATTTCGATCTAAAACCAAATTGGCAGTTATTAAACAATTTACAATTTTCAAAGTTATTTGTCGACTGAATTTTAAGTATAATCTTAAAAATATTTGCAAATATACACAACTACACAGCTACTCAGCAGGACGTAGTCCTAAAGGAACGGGGCCTCAATTTGCTTGAGGGCAAGCAAAATTTGGAGAGAGGATATTGCAATGAAGAAAATGTCATCCATTTAACAAAATTAATTTTAGTTACGATACATTTTATTGAAATTATTCAATATAGAAAGCAATTGGTTTAGTAATACTTAACTTATTTAATCAGCGTTTGTACTCCATTATAAAACTAACACTTATGCAATGCAAAGTAAGAATTTCTTAAAGTACTTAATGTAGGATCATGGTCGGCTGACAGACAGACTAAAATAGTCTCGAGTAGACTAGAGGTATATAGTTATTAAATATGCAACATTACTTTTTCAAGGAAAATTGCATAAATTATCACTTTGGAAAATTAACAACCTCCCGTAATTGTGATATTGATACTTTTCCTAAAGACCACCCCCTAATTACTCACCCCAGTATTTGAATTTTTAAAATTATATTGCTCTTAATATGGATGTAATTCCTGAATCATTAAAAGCATAGTCTGATTTTTGGTTTGTGTTTTCGGCCCACTGTGCAGAACTTCAAAAATTTTACCACTCTGTATATGTTAGTTTCCATGGTCGAAAGTTGTATTTCAAACGAGAACATTATCTAATTCGATTTAAGACTTGTCATCTCCTTCGCAATCTTATCAGCGTTTAACTAAACGATGCGTTGAATATTTTAGGCACACTCTTACGCAATTTTCTACGTTTAACTTACCCGCGTCACTGGGAAGATTCACAATGATGATGGATTAGTTAGGACGAAACCCCTCCCTTCTTTCCTGTAACAAAACAAGGCATTTGCTTACTTTCGTATCGCTGTAATGAGGTGAGAACAACCATGAAATATGGACTTATGCATATAAATGAGGCTGCTCCAAATTTTAGAACGAAAAACGTAAGGGAGAAACGGGATATTAAGTTGAAAAGTGCTTCTTTATTGCAAATTAAAAGTAAAGTTTTTCGAATGGTATAAGAGGAAATCTCAGATACTGCTTATTTTAAATAATTATGTAAATATTCTTCTTTATATTTTAACATTAAACCAAATAATGTTAGTTGTATTAAACATTCAGCCCATGAACAAGATTATTAGATTCACATTTAGTATCATACTGCAGTGAAAATAGTAAAAGTAATGTATCTGCCTCCACTTATTTTCATTCTCATCTAACTGCCGAGTAGATACAATTTGTAAAACATTTTGTGGCCGTGTGAAAAGTTTAATGAATATCTAGTAGGCCGTATTAATGAAATTATTGAAAGAAGTGAGTTACATATTTTAGAAGTAAGAAATAAGTGAACAGAATTTAAACATATTGAAACGCACAATCTCAGAAACACTATATCTGACTTATCTAATAAATTAGTATTGATGGTATATCCACAAGAATTATAAAATCTGTTTTTGAGGTAATTGGTAACAGATTTTTAGATGTTATTAATAGCTCCCTATAGAAAGAAATTTGCCCTAATAACTGGAAAATATCGGTAGTTACACACATTCCAAAAATCCCGAACATAATAATATCTGAAAAATTTAGACCTGTTAACACATTATCAGTATATGACAGAAATTTAGGATCGATAGTAAAAGAATAATTTGCCACACACTGTATGGATAATAATAGAGAATCAATCTGGATTCAGAGAAAGTCATTCTTGTGAAACTGCATTTAAATTTATTATATCGGATTGGGTTAAAACAGTGAGCAAAAGTCAAGTTCTAGGTGCAGTTTTTTAGAATTTAAACGTTCATTTGAGATGGTGAATCCGCAATAATTGATATCAACGTTAGAAAAAATGGGCATTGGGGGATTGTACTGAAATGGATTGAATTCTACCTAACCGTAAGGAAATAAATAACAAAATATGTAAATAGTGCATCTAACTTAATAGACAATGACTTCGGAGCACCACAAGGATCAGTGCTAGAGCCTCTATTATTAGTGCTGTTTATAAATGAATAGTGAAGTCAATAAAAAATGGTGAGGTACATTTATTTGCAGATGACACGTTAATTCATTTTTATGGAGAAAATGTCAATTATATTATTAATGTTATCAATCAAGAGCTAAGAGATATATTTGTTTGGTTATGTGATAATAGCTTAAAAGTAAACAGGGATAAATGCATATACATGGTTCGCCAAAAAATTGGGCAAAGTATTGTATCAGACAATAAATACTTAGTAAAAGTCTCGGAAATTAAATACCTTGGGTTTATAGTAGATTAATCCTTGACTTTCAAATATAATACTGACTATATTGTTACGTGTTTACAATCTCCAGTAAACACCCTGTATGCAGGTTCAATAAATTGCAACAATAATCTTCACAAACCACTGATTTATTAGTCAATTACAATAATTATTCCTTATACTAAAACACACTAATTATACGTTTAATTTACTATAAATTCACTACTTTAATTTACAACATGATATTGTTCCTTAATTCATCTTAACACTTGCTTATCTAATATAAAACTGTCCTCCTCGCGTTTAGATCCACTGTATATATGTTAGATAGTGGATTGTTTGAATAACTTTTTAAAAAGAAACTTTATTTGTTACACTGGAGTCAACGTTGACTCGTTAAGAAAATACAATAATAATTTAGATGAGGTTTATTCGAAAGTGAGTATAAGACTGATTACAAAAAGGTTGTTGGTAATATTTATAATGTTTTGAGAACAAAGGAAACAGTGTTGCTGATTCAGCACAATCAGGATTACTTAGAATTGAAATACAATGCTCATGCAGCGTGAGCGGTTATTGAGAAGAGCTGTTACGCAGTATGTAATACGATATGTTTGAGAAGGTTAAGCCTGTCTCGATAATATTATATATCATAGTATATTTCTAATATAACAGCTTCCCCCTTATAAAAAAAGTTGGTGTTTTATGCAGCAACTTTTGAAATGAATATAAAATGTATATAAAAGGTAATGGTACAATTTGGAAAAATATAAAAGATACAAAAATGTTAAATCGTAAGGTTTAAAACACAGAATATAACCTTAGCGTCTAAAATATGAAATGCAAGCACAATAAGCTTGATTCATAAAATAAAATAACATAAAAATGTTAGAGTTAAAATATAGCTTTGGCAAGAAAGCGTAAAATACAAACATACTAGGTTTGAATTGTAAAATAGGATAAAATATTCCTAAGGTTAAAATATAGCTTTACTGTGAAAGCATAAAATATAAGCATGATGGGTTTGAATGAAAATGACGTAAAAATGTTAATAAAATTGAAATTAACAAATGATAGAAAAATAATGAAATATAATGATTAAACAAATGAAATAAAATTCACTGAAGAGTCCAGCACTGAAAGTCAGTAAAAAGGCACAAAACAGTTTGTCTTTATGTAAGTTCTATGTCTTCGGCTTCGTTGTCTTCTCTTCTTAAGGTAGGTCGTCTTCGTGAAGGAAATAGGTTAGCAAATGTCCTGTAGGGTTTGCTAGGCCTCGGTGGAGATGGGGGTGATGCAGAAACATCGATGGCTAGTCTTCGTCTTTTTGTTCTGCACTTACAAAATAGGTACAGAAATAACAGTCCAATTATTAGCACAATGATAAAATAGGTGAACCAGGATATGTGTTTTGTTATAAAGGGTTTGTTGATCAAATCATCTAAATCTCTGGAGTATTGGTCCAACTTGTGTTTGGCAACTTCGAGGTCTTCCGTATTGAGATTGTTTAATTTTAGTGGTTTAAGATTTGGAGCTCGGATTTTGTCTGGAATATGTTTACAACATTCAAATGGAATTTGGATTGGATGAGTGTCGTCTTTTACATCGGTTACTTCATTGGTACTGGCTTGAATTTTTGTGATGCCTATGAAGGCGTAACAATTTGGTTGTAATTTTACTATTGAATTTTTGTAGATGACTTCAGTTTTTGAATTTCTTTCTGGACAGTTGATGGTTGTTTGTAGAGGTTCTGCGTTAATAACTAACCATGTGTTTTCGTCTATTTTTTAGACGTTGTAGCCTTGGCTGATGATAAATGACGTCTGGCAGTTTTCTGGCAGAGTTTTGAGGTTCTTGAAGAGACGGGCTTCGCATATGGCATTGTTGTCAATAGGATATGCAAATAAATTTGGACATAATTTGGTGTTGAAATAAAGTGGTTTGCATTCTTCAAGGTTCGAGATAGGTATGTACATTAATGAATCATCATCTCTCGCGATATATTTTTGAGAAGTTGATAATACATGATATAAACCAGTTCTATTATCCAAAATAGGAATAGGGTATAATTGAAATACTGAATATGTTTGAGGGTCTATTAAAGGTATGTCTAACACAAATATTAGATCCGAATTTGTTTGAAAAGCTTTTAGTTCTATAATGTCTAAGTACTGTGCAACCTTTGATAGTTTGATTGGAAGCGGTAAATTGTTCCTTTGTAGGTTTTGCGAAATTTCCTGTAGAGAATTTACTAAGTCTTTTGGATTTATAATTGACGTGTGAATTATTTTAAGCCTCGCGAAAGTGATGGAATTTAAGATGTCATTTAGGTTATCCTCGATAAATAAATAACTTGCCATAAGTTGTTCGCAGATTTCGATAAATTTCAGTTTTGCATGGACGTTTTCTATGTCCTTAGTCATGTCTAAAATTGAAGTTTCGATTTCTTTAATATCTTTGTTGAAAGTTTCCTTGTCAACTTGCAATTTTTGAATAGTTGCGTTGAAATTTTTTTTGTTACTGAAGTTGTAACAGATATTTGGTTTTAAATTAGGTTTTCGAGTTGATTGAAATAATTAATTTTGAAAAGAACATTACTTTTTGAAAGTACCGTTGTCATTAAATTGTTTTGCAATTTATTTTGTCATCTGAGATAATTTTTAGAAATAGGTGTTATTGTCAGTTTGGTATTTGGTGAATTTTTGAAACGTGGTTATCGAAACGATTTTTAACATTTCTTTTGTTTTCGTCTCGTAGCTAATTAATACACGCTATTTGTTAAAATAGTGTACCAATCATGTATTTAGTTTCCTGTATGATCGTCATGTAGTCGGGTATATTATTGGGATAATAATCATATTTATAATGTATTATCGCAATATTTTAATATTTCGTTTCGAATGTATGTCACAATAGTTGCTATTCGTATGTGGAATAGTTTTAACAGGGTTATACACTTGGAAAATAACCATGAGGGGTTGCTGTTGTGAAACACAGCTTAGAAGGGTATTGCTAGAATAATGTGTGGGTTGAGAAAAATGAATTATTATCGATTTTATTACTGTCATTTATTGTTAATATCATATTTAATTAAGCATTCATTTCTCTTGATTACATAGGGCTTTAGATTGAGTTTCATAGGGTGGACTGAACTACCTGAATGTTAGAAAACTTAGGGGTATTTTTCTTGTATGACAAATTTTTCTGAGTGGGAAAATTAAACTTACAGAATTTCAATTTCTGGAGTAGCGTTGAAGATGGGTAGTTAGCGCGTGTTCATTTGACATGGAGTTGTCAATATAAGGATAAGAGGATTCACTTATTAGTTTATAATGCGAACATAAATGATTGTCATAAGTCTATGTGCATTATATTTCCGAGATAATGAAGAGATTGACTGATGGAATTATTCGGAAAATTATAAATGAGATTTTTGAAGGAATAATTGTTTGAAACTAGATTCGTGAAATGGTTACTACTTGTCAGAATTAGGGTGATGTACGTTTCGGATAATAATTCTATGTAAATGTTACGAGAAAATAATTTCTTTTTATTTTAAGAAATTGGTCAGGGAATGAGAGAATGTAAATGTTCCTATTGCATGATTATAGTGTCGAAATTGTAACATAAGGATGTTTACGATTGATTTTGCAATCTTGTGTAGGACAGTGTAAGCTGTGTGAATTTGTCAATTTTTGTAGGTGTCAGTGTATGTTTTGTGTGAGAATTGAAATGGGTCGATATTGATTTGTCGAACGGTGCTTTTGGGGTTTTGGTGATTACCAAAGGATTGTTAGGATCCTTGTGATTTGGTTTTCGACAAATTTTGCGTTTTTTTATAAAACTTTTGGCGTGGTTTGTTAGTTCTTGCCAATTATATTTGTTTTTGATGTAACCTATTTTTATAAACGGAACCTTATTTATCAGGGGTTCTTGATAGGTTCTGATTAGTAGTTGAAGAATTAAAATATAATGATAAATTTTGTATATTGGTCTAGTATAAGTAATCGAAATTTTGAGGTATTATTTTTTATATTTTCTTTTGAAATCTCTAAATTTTTTTTTGATTTTTAAAATAATGTTGAGAATAAATGCCTTAACATTGATCCTAAAGAGAAATAATTCTGTTCGTCTGTGTTTTTGAGTTAATGTTGGTTTTGTTATTACAAAACTACAGAATAATTTCGTAGTTTTCTTTTTAGAGGGAGATGTTTTAATGAAATTACTGTGTGGAAGTAAGTTCACAATTTTTCAATACAGTGGTTATGTGAAATTTGTAATTTACGTTTTGTTTTCATAATCTATTAGACGTCTTGTCTTATGTAGTTAGAAAGGTTATCAAATGGTGTAACGTGTAAGGTTCGTTTGTAGTTTATATTGTAGAGAGTAATCTATTAAGGATTTCGTTTTGTAGAGTCGGGTAATTGTGTCAAATTCATGGGCAATTTGTTCGTTGGTAATCTCGTCGTCGTTGTCTGATTTCGTTGGAATTTCAAATGAATTTTGAATATTTTGAAGGACGATTGATTTTCAGTTCCTGAAATTTCTTTTGTATATTTGTGAATTTTCAGGATTTTCGAGTGATTCAATTTTTTAATTTTGAAAAGGTATGTTCTGAATTTAGGTTCTAATTTAAAGTCTGAAAATTTCTAAATGTATATTATTTAAATTTCTGCCCTTGCTATTAATTAACAGCTGTTGTTACTTGTGCTTGTAAAGCGTTTATGTTGGTGTAATGAAATATCATAATGAGTACAATGCAATATTGAGGTGTTGGATATCAGGCATTTCTTTTTAAAATGTTTAAGTTCATAAACATACAAGACGTGTTTCTGTGCAAAAGTTCAAGGCACTGTTATCAAAGTAGTACTATTATTATGAATTTCTTCGAATTAAATGTAAATATTTTATGTGCATTTATTTAAATGAACAAAAGTATTTCCTTATGATTAAGGTTTTGTAGAATTTATTACAGGAGAAGAAATGTCGAAATATCCTAGTAATAGAGGAAAGGAATAAAATTATTTACATAAGAAGTATTTTTTATCAATAATAGATCTATGGAGTTAATTGATATATCGTACAATTATTTTTTTAAAGATTTTCTAATAATATTAATTTAGAAAAGTTTGAGAAAAGTGGAGAATATCTTTAATATAAATTGTTAATTTTAAGTAATAATATTCTAAACGATTTCGATTAAGTGACTAAAAATTTGTGAGATAATTTTGAAAATTATTTTGGGTTGCAAGTTTTTGTGTAAATGTTTTATTTCGCAGGGTCGGCATATGGTTGAGACGAGAATCGGTATTATGGTTATCAATTAAGTTTAAATATAGATTTGAATTTTTGGACTGGTTCAAATTTTAAGTTTGAAAATTCGATTTTTGGAATTGTTTTTTCAGGAGACACAAATGGATTTTGTCGGTACATTTTCCTGATTGTGTGGGGTGTATAGATTTTTCTATTGTTTTGATTACGCAGGATTGTATGCGTGTTTCTTGAATTGTTCTTTACCTTGTTTGTCTTTCGAATTTTAGATTTCCTGAGTATTTTATTACTAATTTTAAATAATGTTTGCGAAATAGACATTTTTTTGTTTAATGTTTTTGGTTTTATCTGTTTCGAATTATTTTTTGAAATGTTTAAATTTAACTTTACCAATTTAGATTTATCTATACGGCATGATTTTGTTTTCGAAAGGTTTATTTTTTGTGGGTTAACGTTAGGGGTTACATTAGTTAGGTTAGTTTTTTCTGTTTCTTGTACCTTACTTTTAAATATTCTTTTGATACGTGATTCGGTAAAAGTAGAATTTTGATTTTTGTTTTCACAGGACATGTCTAAAAGTTTAGGAATTTTGTCTGTTTGATAAGAGTCTGATTTTTGATAATTTACATTAGATGTTGTCTCGAAAAAATCACTTTGTACGTTTGTCTTTGCAGAGGTGTTAGGTAGGCGTATTTTTTCATGTTTCTGAGCTTTATAGTGTCAGTGTCACAATAAAATTCAAATACTTCTTCAGTATGTGGTTCGAAAAAAATAGGATTTTGATTAATGGTGTTACCTGAAATGTGATTGTTAATATTTTTGTTTGAATTTGTAACTGGTTGTAAGGGTAAATAATCGTTAACTTCAAATAGAGGTGTAGTTTCAAAATTGGTAATTAATTGATTATTTCCGAAATCTATCCTACATTTATAATGTTGTAGAAAGTCGTTACCTACAAAGCCATCAAAGTCTGTATCTAAATCGTATACATAAACTTTGTGTGGATCGTTAAAATTGAATGGTATGAGAACGGATTCGGTGGTATTAATTTTTTGACCTGTTACTTGTATATTTAAATTTTCGGGGTGTCTTAGATTATAATTTTCTGTTGTTTTGGGTTTGAAAATGGAAATATCTGCACCTGTGTTGATCAAAATATTAAATTTGTTTGTTGGATCTTTCATGAAATACAGGTTTGCTGAACTTACTTTAAATGAAGGGTTATATGGTAATTTTACATGAAACATTGTTCTTGAGGGTTCGAATGTGGGTCGGAATTGTCTTTGAGGTTCATCGCTTGGATTTGGAGAGAAATTTGGTCTAGCTCGTCTGTTTGTGTTGGAGTATTCGTGGAATACTCCGGGCCTATGCAAAAATCCGGAGGATTAGCAGTATAATCCTCGTGCTGTTGAGGTTGAGAATTAGCAGTATAATTCTCGTACTGTTGGGGTTGAGAATTAGCAGTATAATTCTCACATTGTTGGGTTCCAAAATCGTAATCATAATTGTTTTCATTAATTTCGAAATTATTTTGGTATTGGTAATTGGGAGAATAACTTGCGGAATAGTCTTCATATTGATTTGAGCTATCGTAAAATTCTTGGTTCAAATGATGCGTTTTTTGTTGATTGAACCTGTTGAAATTTGGGTTTGGCTGAATGGCAGAAGGTCTCTGCTGGTTGAAGTTTGGATTTGGCCTGATAGCTGAGGGCCTGTTCTGTTGAGAATAATTTTGTTGCTGGTTAGAGAAGTTTTGTGGTCTATGATTATATGTACTTTGGAAATGTGGCCTTGGAGGCTGTGCTTGATTAGAATAAGCATTTGGTGTGAAATTGGGAGATGGGGATTGATAGTTTTGCCTTGTGCGGCATTCATTAACATGGTGTCCGCTTCTTTTGCAGAAGGTGCAAAATTGTGGGGAGTTTGGACGTCTTTGTGGGTTTTGAATAGGGTTTTTGATTGGGGCTTTAATGGAAAATTTTTGTGATTCGAAATATGACAATTGTAGTTCTCGTTTGATCCTGTTTATGGCGTCTAGCATGTTGCTAGGATTACCAGCCCTAATGATTTGGCCTAATTTGGGTTCTAACCCGGTCAATAGAGTGGTCAATGTCATGTTTTCAATCAAATTTGATTGAGCCGTTTTTTCTTCAAGGGTTAGAGTTTGTTTTTGTATAGCGGCGTGCATTTTCGCGTTGTGTGTCTGCAACCTAGATACAAATACCAATGCAGTTTCGTTAGATGATTGGCGAATCCTCTGTAGATCCTGAATTAGTGCTGTCAGGTCACGAGAATCACCAAAATGAGCTTCAAGTAAGCTTTTGATTTCTGCCCATGTAGCAGGGTTTCGGGAATTTATTAATTCTGCGGCTTTTCCGCGTAATTTATTTTTTATGTGAAGCGTTAATAAGACGCGCTGATCATCAACAGCGATACCCTGAGCGGTTATGCAAGCTGAAATAAATGTTTGCAAGAATATGGGGTTGCCGTCAAATTCGGGCACTATGGAAAATATTTCGCTTAACCTATAAGGTTCAATATTTATTGTTTCGTTCGCCGTGATTGAATTGTTTGCATTGGAATTGCTTACGTTTGTAGCCATTTTATTTATATTATTTAGATAATTAAATAACTTAAAACGCCTTTTTCCAATTTAAGTTAGTACGCTACTGGTGTTTAATAAATTTTTTATATTAAACGTGCAAGAATTTATTCTGTAATATTTAAAATTTATATTATAAAATAGCTAGATTAATTCGAAAAACGCGTTTGGTTTAAAAAGCGTTTTGAGTTTGGAAATAGTATATCTCTGATAATTTTATATTTTGCACACACGGTATTATAGAACACAAGCTTGTCTTACGGCCTTAACCTTAACCTTTTATGTGGTATGCAATATTATATTACGATAAAAATGCTAAGATAACAATGGTACGTGATTACAGTTAATTAGATAAATTCGCACTTAAAGAGTATATGATATTACCATAAAAATAATGTTACGATAGGAACAGTGTATGATTACGGTTATTTATATAGGTCACACAAATTATAATCAAGATATTTTGTTTCAAGTTTAAATAAAATTACTACCTTAGATATTAGAACTGTATGTAGCAATGCAATGTATTTTGATAAAATAAAATGTAAAATTATGTCGTTGTTTGTAAATAAATGTTTGCGAGATGATTCAAAAATGACTTACCCTAAATTTTTCATTCCTCGTGGTCCAGTTGAATGCGACTTCGTGAGCTTAGCTTCACCAAAGGTCTCTCTCTGCCAGGGGTGTCACTGGGTGTTCCTTCCACAGGGTTGCCTTTGATGCCGAAGACACCAACGATGGGACGGGATGAAATTCTTACTTGCTAATTGTTGAATCGTGTTGATTTGAAATGTTGCTTTGCTTGTATTTCTTGATAATTATTATTGTTTCGCTTCTGTGCGTTTGAGAATAATGTAGGTTCTTCTGAACAAAGGATTGGGATCCACCACTACAGCTAAGAAGTTCTCCTTGTTCCAGAAGCTCTTTTCGTCCGGTTAGGCACCTTTTTCAGATGGACTCCTTGTTCCCTCGGATATGTTTGCTACTGGTTAGGCTCCCGAACTGTGTGTTTTTCAGATCCGCCACAACTGCGCCAATGTTAGATAGTGGATTGTTTGAATAACTTTTTAAAAAGAAACTTTATTTGTTACACTGGAGTCAACGTTGACTCGTTAAGAAAAATACAATAATAATTTAGATGAGGTTTATTCGAAAGTGAGTATAAGACTGATTACAAAAAGGTTGTTGGTAATATTTATAATGTTTTGAGAACAAAGGAAACAGTGTTGCTGATTCAGCACAATCAGGATTACTTAGAATTGAAATACAATGCTCATGCAGCGTGAGCGGTTATTGAGAAGAGCTGTTACGCAGTATGTAATACGATATGTTTGAGAAGGTTAAGCCTGTCTCGATAATATTATATATCATAGTATATTTCTAATATAACATATATACCTGCGTCGAATTCACTCGATCATAAATTTTTTACACGTTAGACAATGTACAGTTTTAAAATCACTACAATTTATATTTAAAATAAAACATGGTATGGCTCCAAGGTAATAAATTGAGTACGAGATACTCTTAGATATAATACTCGTAGTGTAAATGACATAGTGGTAAAGAGGCATGACAATTTAATGGAATCAAAATATTTGTTCTGTAAGGGTAAGCCGTTATTCAACAGTTTACCAAATAAATAAAGTATTGTGAAAGATATAATACTTTCATCAAATTATGTGTTAGTTATATTAGAAAAGAATATTGATTATTTTGTGACTAGGTTAAGTGATTTTACGATACACTATGTTGTAATACAAAAAGATTGGGATTTATTTTACAGTTATATGCATAGACTTTAAGGTTAAGCTAGTGAATAGTTAATGGACTCCTTTCTGTTCTATATGTTGTTAAGATTCAATTGTAACCTTTTCAGCAAATAAAGATACATTATTATTACTACATAGGGTGTGTAACTTAAGCTTTGATTGACGGTAAGAGCAAAGTCAGAATTGTTGGTTGCGGTAGCCTGATTGACAATTAATAGCGCTGAAATATACCGAATTCCATTGCAACGCGTTAAAAGAATAATTTCATGTTAACAAATAATGGTGCAAGATCACAAACCCCAGTGAAGCTTCGATATATCCAAGGCATTACTACTCCCGCCAGCTAGCTAGAAATCCAGATTTACGTCTCATAAAATATCTGAGAAAACGACTTGGAAGACTGTACAACCCATCTTTGAGCTTTGCTCAAACATATATAGAATGAAATTAATTGTTACGGTTTCAAAAGTAGTAGGCCAGTCGTTAGAGAGGTGAGAATGCATAAAAACTAGTTCATTATTTATAGGCCTCTTTTTAGACATACTAATTTTTCTCCCTCGCCCGCCCCCGAAACATCCACAATTTTGGGGCAATATCGCTTAAAAATCATTTTTTTTGCAAATATCTCGATTGTGAATGGTCCTTCGAAAAAAAGACAATTATCAAAGTTCAAGACAAATAAATTCTCTATCGAAATGGTTCAGACACATTTTTACGTAGCATTAATATTCTTGGAGTTATAGGCGGGGGAAGTCAAGCACCGTATCGCATCCACTCGGTATATTGACACTTTCTTATACACTTCCACGCTTTCTAACTCCTATGTGTGAATGAATACACTAGTTATCGATCTCCAATTTATAAATATTTGTAGACTGTTGATTCAACAGTTTACAATATAACATTTGTCACATAGACATTGATATGAGACATTCACGTCTATCCTAGCTAGATATGTAGAGTATATTCAGAAGTATTATAGCATCATTGTCTTGAACGAATACCCACCGATGCATCTGATAAAAGCACAAAATCTGCTGAGCGTCAACGATGAGCTCAAAGAAATGTTTCTGCAACCGTAAATATTGAAGAGTCTATGACAGCAACAATGCAACAGGATAAGTTTCTATCAAGCGATCGAAATAAAATTTCACTTTTACGTCAAGAACTTACCTCTGCAGGTTGAGGAGGCTATGGAAAATGCTGATTCTCTTATTATTAACTCAGCGATAGATATGACCTTTTAATCTTTATAAGAAGATTATCCACACGTTGGTCAAACATGTATTATATGAAGCCAAGCAAGGGGATGAACGAATTTATGCTTCGAACCCTTTTAAATACACAAAAGAAGTTGCGGACAACACATTGTTCCTCCACGCATTCAGTGGGCGTGACACAACTTCTGCCTTCTACATTTTTTAGGCAAGGAAAAGCAAAATTCGTTAAATTATTACAAAAATCTGCAGGATTACAAAAATACGTAGAATGTTTTTTATAGATACAGCAATCCAAAAAGTTATCTTAGCCCTTTACGAAGCAGAACCCGAACAAGTGTTACAAATTATTTATTAAGTTAGTGGCAAAACGTACATGTAACCTTGCATCGTTATCTCCAACTGAGTCTACTGCACATCAACACTCTTTTAGTACATGCTATCAAATTCAAAAGTGGCACGGCAATACCAAAAGTCTATAGGATTGGGATTGGATGAAAAAAAAATGTTTGTTTCCTATTGCTACTAAAAAAGAAGCTGCTCCGCAAGAAGTTTTGAAAACAATAAGCTGCAAATGTACAAAAGGCCGCAAAGTCGAATGTACTCGTAGAAACGCTGGACTTAGACGTTCCGTTATTTGATGTGAAAGTCAAAGAAAACGTGTGCAAATGTCAAAATATATGTAGACAACTTAGATCAAGCCAAAGAAACCGAAGATCCTTATTAGTTTTTTTGGAACAGGATAAACACGACGCGGCTGAATTTGACAAAGACGATGCAGACGATAATGAAACCAATACTGACAGTTTTATGAAGCAAGGGAATGTTTTGTACCTTCAACTTCAAAAAAATTCAAACTAATATAATGTATTGACAGTAAAGAATAAAATAATTAGAAGTAAGTTAACCAAATAAACAAGAAGTGGATTATGCCTATTGGGGATATCACTTAAAAAAACGCCCCAAATGCTCTTCCGCAAGGTGGTATCAAAGTAAGCACATAATAGCACCGCTTGTAGATATTTGTAACTGATAAATATATTACTTATACTTCAAAAGTGCCAATTAAACGTAATAGCAAAAAGAGAGCGTGGGAGCGTATAGGAATGTGTTGATATACAGAGTGAATGCGATACGGTGCTTGAGTTCCCCCATCTAATGACCACGCCAAAACCTTTGATAAACTTTTCGAAATTGTAACAAAATCCGCATTTCGCATGAAAAGCGTGCTTCACGTAAAAATGCCGTTGGAAGAGGTTTTTATACTTTAAATCATATTTTCGCTCTACGCAGCGTTTTTTGTGCAAAAATATCAAAAACTCATCAAGGAGTATAATTTTAGACAGTGTAGTAAACGTTGCTGCATGAGGACGTAATGTCGCCCCGACCACCAAAATTTAGAAAGTGTAACAAAAATCGATCGGAAATTTCAAAAATAAAAACCCTTTTACGAATCCACGTTGTGCAGCACTGCAACTTATGCGTTGTGTTTAATATGAAGATAAGTTAATCTAGTCTCTAGTCAAAGTATTTCGAGAGTTTTAGCAAAAATATTCTTTAGCGACAAGGGTGACCATTCATTTTCTAGCAGTCGATTTTAACGGGAAAATGATGGATTTTAACGGGATTTGCCCTAAACCGGTTCCTCAGTGATTCGGTGTCCGAAAAGTATCTTTACCATGTACTTAGATGTAAATGGGACCGCCTTGCCTGAACGTATGAATATATAATTCCCACAAAATAATTCAAAGTCGTTGCGATTCAAGCATTTTTAAGCTCCGAGGAGCGAGCGAAATTATTATTGAACTGATAATACGTAAATAGACAGGCAAGCAAAACGCCACCAAAAATTTATAAACATTAAACTTTTCTTGAATCTTTTTGTGTAATCGTTAAAAACCGCACATTGGATGGTAATTGGTACATTATGAGTCGCTCCGTTCCTCACTATGTGTTGTACACAGGCCAGACTATAATTTGTCAATACATTTTTCTTGAACGTTTTTGTAAAACATGATTTTTAAAGAGATTTAATATACATTTTTTGAATTTTATATTGTCTTTTTCTTGTGTTTTCAAAATTCCTTTTAAGGTTTAAATTTAAGAAAGTATTAGTATCTACTGTGTTAGATTTATAGTGTTACGACTTTCAATTGGTGCCATCAGTGAAGCAGTTAAGCATAAACCAACAGTAAGTATAGATTTTGTATTATTCTCCTTCTAAAACAGTCGTTTTGAACCCTTCTTTGTGAACGTTTAATATTCATTTTTGGAAAATATAATAAAAGTCCTTCAGACGCGAAAAGATTTATCGTTCACACTAACACCAATAATATTAATACTACATAAAAATTTTGATATAGAATTTACTTATCCCCAACATTGGTAACCATATTTTTTTCGTAGAACCATTCAGAACCGAGATATCTGCAAAAAAATAATTTTTAAGGCGATATTGCCCTAAAACTGTGGATGTTCCGAGGGGTGAGCAAGGGGAGAAAATTGGTATGTCTAAAAGAGGCCTATACTGAACTGGTTTCAATATTAAAATCTTTTGTCCGATTTAAAAATCTACCTGACGACTGGCCTATAAAAACGTGCACTGAAATCAGTTTTACATTTCTATCATTCCCTGTGTTTGTTTATTAAAAAATTCAATTTTGCAAAAACGTATATACATTTTAAAAAATGCTTTCAGAATATATGTGGACGCCCACGCAACATCTATAAATGTTCATGAATAAGAAATTTTACACATTAAATTTGAGACGAGCTGTACTTTCACAACATAAAATGGTCCAAAGCCACAGAAGGTTTAACAAACACGTCTTCCATCTGATAACTTATATCCAAGTCTACTTTCGCCTGGCGATTATTTCTTATTTCAGTTTCAGATTTTATTGGCACTCTAACTTATTTTATCAGTAAGGCTGAAACATTATGGATACGTCGCTACTCTTTTACACTACCACTTGCAAAAAACATCGAATTGGATTTCACTTCTTCAAGTCATCGTTCAGGTTCGACTCGATGGGAACGAGAGAATTCAGATGGGATATATCCATTCCATTTGAGACTAGCCCCCCTCAATCCAGAAATTCATGCCTGGAGACTATAATCCTACTGAAACTGCCACTGAGACGTGATCCAGTCAGACCTACGAACGACGGCAATGTATTCCTTGTTATAAGCATTATTCATGGTATTTCAATGGGCTCTTAGTAGAGATTGTCAGATTTAGGACGATACAATTTTTACAAACGAAATAAATATTTTATGAATATAAGATCTGAAATTGTTATTTCATGAGATATATCACAATTTAAAAATCATACATTTTTAAAATTATTTAAACATTTTATATATTATTAGAGATCAGTGGGAATTTTACATTTTAATAACATTATGTAGAGTATGTTTAAAAATAATATCCGCCCTTTTAGCGGACCAACACAATTGAAAACAAATTGAAACTATGGAGTGATAAAATGTTCTTTATCATTCGTTACCGTTACGGAAATAAGCTACCAGATCCAGTATTTTTCAATTAGCTATTGTAAATTGTGATTTACTTAAAAAATATTCGAAATATTAACACACCGGGTGTTAGAAAAGATGGGTGGAAAATCTGGAACAGTTTGCATCAAATCGAAAAATAAAAAAATACGTGTCAAAATTTTTTCAAAAAACTATCTATTGATACCAAAATGACCGCCCCACCCACCACCCTGTGGGTGGGGCGAGGGGAAACTTTAAAATTTCAAATGGAAACATCGGATTCTGCGGCAAAAAATACGTAAATTTTATTCCAGGCATTTTTTTCGATTTTTACATGTCGCTGTAATCGCAAAAAATGAAAAGAAAACATTACTGTTTCAAGAGTAGCGTCTTGTGCCCATAAAAAACATCCAATTCAAAAACTGAAAAACACGTATTTGTTATTTTTACGAAATCTATCCCATGACATTAGATTCGACTCTCCCACCCCTAACCCAGTGGGTGGGGCGGAGGCCAACTTTGAAATTTGTACTGGAAATCCCTATTTTTTATAGCTGATTCGGATTCTACGGCCAAAAATACGTGAATTTTATATCGGGCATTTTTTCGATTCTCGCAAGGTGTCGCTGCAATCGCACAAAATTGAAATAAACATACAAACTCTAGCTACTCGTGTTGACAAAAAACATTCAGTTTAAAAAACAATATCTGTGATATCTTGGTTTTTTTTTTATGAATGTTTTTCTTAAAGTGTTCTTAATAACAGTATTTGTTTTGTGAAATTTCTACGAGAAAGTTCAGTTTCTACCAACTTTTGTAGAGGCAGGAACACACTTTTGTACGGAAAAAGTTATTTGTTCTCCCGTTTTTTCTGCATAATGGCTACTTTAACAGAGGAAGAGAGAGTTTCTCTTTTAATGACGCGAGGGTGGGGCGATAAAGAAAGGTCCTATGATGAAGTTGTGATTTTATTCAACGAAACTTTTCGTGTAGATCAAGTGGGTATTTCGAAATCTACTGTGTCCCGTACCATTAAGCGATTCCTAGACACAAGGACAAATAAAAATCGCCCAAAATCTGGAAGACCAAAATCTGAAACATCGGAAGCTCGACAAATGGAAGTGGCCCAGGCATTTGATGAAAATCGAAGGTTATCAAGCAGAAAAGCCAGTCAACAGCTTGATATGAGTGCATTTTCAGTTCATAAGAATTTGAAACTTTTGAAATTTCATCTTTACAAAATTCACCTTCACCAAGATTTAAATGAAGATGATTTTGATCGGCGACTTGAATTTAGTAAATTAATGATGGAAAGAAGTAACCAAAACCCAAATTTTTTGTCATCTCTACTTGTCTTCTCAGATGAAGTAACTTTAGAACTCAGTGGAAAAGTTAATCGCTATAATTTCAGATATTGGAGTGACGAAAACCCTCATTGGATGCTTGAAACACACACGCAGTATCCACAAAAATTAAATGTTTGGGCAGTGGTTTTCAGGGATCGAATCATAGGACCGTTTTTCATAGATGGAAATTTGAATGGAGAAAAATACCTGGAAATTTTGACAAATCAAATAGTTCCCGCAGTACAAGAGATTGCTGGTGACGAGTTCGATAATGTTTGGTTCCAGCAAGATGGGGCTCCTCCACACTATCGGGATATTGTTAGGGGCTATTTGAATGATACTTTCAAAAATCGATGGATAGGTCGAAGAGGAACTATTCAATGGTCAGCAAGATTTCCCAACCTCGCGCCACTTGATTATTTTGTTTGGGGATACGTGAAGGGTAAGGCTTATTTCACTAAACCTCGTGATTTGGAAGAGCTGAGGCAACGCATAATAAACATTTTTGCAGAAATACCACCTCAAATGATAAGAAGTTCTATTGAAAATTTTTACGTTCGTCTCGGACAATGCCAAGAAGTCAATGGGCACCATTTTGAACACCTGCTATAATCTTGAAATTAAAACCTGCTAGTGTAGCAGTTAAGCTGTAAACTAATTGCCTCAACTGGCCGAAGTCTTCACCTTGCCTTAAATGGCTGAGTTACCTCCTTGCCTTCACTGGCTGGGATCAAGAACTTGTCTGAAGTGGCTGAATTAAGAGGTAAAACCACTATTAGTTTTTTTTAAATCAAGCTTTTGATTGCCTTGTAAAAAATGTAAATTGAAAATTACTAGCTGCTAATAAATTTACAGAATGTTAATAGTTGTTGTAATTTCCGCACGACCGTGTAAAATCACTGTTCTCAAAACAGCTCGAGAAATCATTCACTCTCAGATCTGTAGTTTTACTTTTCGTATTTTTTAAAGTATGTGTTCAAAACTTTCATGTTTCCACTCAATTTTTTGCGATTGCGGCGACACCTTGTGAGAATCGACAAAAATGCCCGATATAGAATTCACATATTTTTGGCCATAGAATCCGAATCCGCTATAAAAAATAGGGATTTTCATTACAAATTTCAAAGTTGCCCCCGTCCCACCTACTGGGTTAGGGGTGGGAGAGTCGAATCCAACGTCATTGGATAGATTTCAATAACAAATACGTGTTTTTCAGTTTTTGAATTGGACGTTTTTTTTATGGGCACAAGACGCTACTCTTGAAACAGTAATGTATTCTTTTAAATTTTTTTACGATTACAGCGACACCATGCAAGAATCGAAAAAAATGTCCGGAATAAAATGTACGTATTTTTTGCCGTAGAATCCGATTATGTAATAAAAAATAGGGGTTTCCATTTGAGATTTTAAGTTGCCTCCCCACCCATCACCCTGTGGGTGGGGCGAGAGGTCATTTTGGTATCAGTAGATAGTTTTTTGAAAAATTTTTGACGCGTATTTTTTTTTATTTTTCGATTTTATGCAAACTGTTCGAGATTTTCCACCGTTCCCATACTTTTCTAACGCCCGGTATATAGGAAATGAATGCAAAAAAGGGGTATAAGTTCTTAAAAGTTCTTAATCGTTACTAATTCAATGTAAAGACTTGAAACCTTTTGCATTACGTTAAGTTTCGGCAATCCAACGAAGACCACGTCCTCGCCTCACCCATCTTCCAGCGGCTTGTATATCAGTGTATGCGCGGAAGCTATACAACCTTAGGCGAGGGTTGTATAGGAGATATACCATCCTTCGGAGGGGATGTAAAGCCGTCGGTCCCTTGTCTATTAAATGTTAGGCAAATAAAAGATCCCTACTCTTCTTAAGGGAAGAGGTTCGGCAAAATTCCTGGTTGGGGGTAGCTCGTCTACAGGCGTCGGTGTTAGGCCTCAGTAGCGGAAATAGGCCGACGTTAAATAAATGTATTAAAAAAAAAAGTTTCGGCAACATATGAAATGCATACCGCTCAAAATTAGTGCACTCACTCCGAGAGGGTTGCAGCCCCCATTTTACACCCCCAATTCAATAACTCACAAGGTTTTCAACAAAATCGGCTAAAATTCATATCATGGAGGTTTTTGGGGTCCCTAATTACGAATCCGAAGTGAAAATCGGATAATTCAAAATGACGGACTTTAAAAAACCGTTTCCATTAATGCTTCCGAAATACTTGATCTATCATGGCATTAGTGTACTTTAATTTAATAATGACATTGATGTACTGCTTGTGTTAACCTGATCAACGTACGCAGCTGTTACAAAATGAATGGGGTTGTTCGGTGAGTACCCTACGATAAAAGTTTTCTTCTAAAATATTTTTATACCTGATGTAGTCGTAAGAATCAGATTCGAAATAGACATGGGATCTGTCGGCATATAGTACCAATTTTTATGAATGTACTATTGATAAGTTTTGTAAATTATATTTATATTAATAAAAATTTAAAATCATTATATCATAATAGCCGATGGCCTTGGTTGAGGCGCGAGGTTGCAATCGCGATTAATCACACAGGTATCGCGCCACCGGGTTCGAATGCCGGTTCCGGCACTGGAAATGGTTGTATGTCTGCGTTATTTCAATGCGTATAACCCCCTTTCGCACAAGCCTCTGGCCTCTGGAATTGAGGATTGTTTAATTCCTGTGGTGTTTATTCACTTATTTATAATAACGTAGAGAGAGTAGAGTATTCTAATATTGATTTATTTATTACATTCATAAAAAGATAAAATGTTAAACTGTCCCATGATTAAAAAAATAATAAAACAACTTCTTTATTGCACAATTCGTACCTAAATCAAAATTTACTGCATGTTATCAACCCAGTAATTGAGCGAAACGCTTTCTTTGCTCATCCCGAAAATTTGATTCTTGCAATGACAGTGGATGAAAGAAGACCTATCAGAGAACTGGGACTACGTAGACTATTGAAAGCTCGATCACTTTCCAAGAAAAAGACCATTCGAAATTTTACCACGCCAAAGCTAAACTTTGAAGCTACAGACGTTGATATGATTTGGTGGGATACTTTAAAAATAGCTCCTCCTTCACTACTAAGGAAAATCACGGATGAGGACATCATAAAACTCATACAGACAGACACATCGCCGCAACCAGATTTCCAAAGCTTCCCTTGTCATACCCAGGCTGTTAACAGTGTGTTAGATAGTTAGTCCAGGAACGGCGTCATCGAAAGGGGGTGATAGTTACTTTAAATGAAGTGGTAGATTTTTTTTTATCACCTTGTACATATTGTAAAGAGCATTAGAATCCAAATTTTAGACCTCAAAACCCTTGGAAAATTTTTTTGTTGCCGAAAAAACCACGAATTTTTGGCACTTTTTTCAGTTTGTGGCCTATAATTTAAAACCAATGCATCCGCTCGAAGAGTCATCTATTATCAACATTAAAGAGCATTAAATTTCGCTTCGAATAAGTACCTCAAAGTTGAAATTTCGTCAAAGAACTTGTAAAAAATTCACACTGGGTAACTTTTTAAACGTCTTCAGCTCTAGACCGGTTAATCCAAATGAAAAAATCCATAGAATAAAAGTTGTAGAGCATGTAATTTCAAATTCATAGATAACCTGGTTTTCCAATTTCGATCAATTTTGAACAAAATACACTCAAAATCCAAGGAGTCCTACGTATAAATATATTTATTACTTTCTTTTATTCCTATTTATTTAATTTTTCAACATTAATTTGAGAAAATGGGTTGTCAAAATAAAAGCATAATGTAAAGAAACGTCCAAAGTTTATTAACCAAAAATAAAAATTTACCATAGTAAATTGAAGTAAAATAGTAGGAATACAACAAAGTGTAGAAAAAAATTAAACGAGTACAAAGTGCAGAAACAAGACAAGGTGTAAGAAAAACTGAAATGAAGTAAAAATGAGTTTTGGAAAAAACGAATTATTTGCGTGTAGTGGTTGTAGTAGTCGAATTCGTTTGGATTGGGGCTGACTAATGTACTCGTACTGCAATACTGCATCTATCTTCCTGATTCATTGCAGCAGCACCATCAACTTCCTCAAGCTCGAAGTAATCTTCGTCGTCGTCTTCATCTTCATCAAATTCAACCTCAGCAGCGTTCTGACATGAGAGGCCAGAGCCGTATTTATAGATCAAAGAGCAGTTCAGGCCTGATTTCCGACAGATGCATGCTGCAGTGCAACATTTTTTGCATGCACACGAAACAATTTTCAGCAGCATGTCTGGTGCAGCATCCTTTGGCATTGTTATAGATAATAAGCCTGACGAACCTTTCTTCCAACCCCATTGGCATGGGTTTGTTACGTTTCCCAGCCAAGTTTACACTTGGTGGTATGCGCACATTGAGTGCCACCTTGCTGCATCCTATGTTGGTAGCAATCGTACTAGGTTGAAGAATTTTTTTGAGACGGATTTTATAAAAAGCTGGTATCTCAGCTCGTCCAGAGGCCCACTGTGCATCTGTCCGTACAATGCCAAGATCAGCTGTTCTCCTGCCTATTTTATCAAGTCTTGAGAAACAGATGGCTCGAAAATGTAGCTGCTTGTGCTTTCAGGTATGGATGCTGCTCAATGAGGGATACAAAAATTTCTTTCCCGTGACCAAACAATGATGACGTGGTGTCACACCTAGTAAATGCATGCATGAAGAGGAGGACATATGTGGGATCAAAGTTAAAGGAAGTGTTTGAGTACAAGTACAAGTTCTCGTACTTGCTTTCGAAGTCCATTAGGAAAACGAGAACGATAATGTCATCGCTAACTGTCGGATTTTGCTGCTTGGGAAAGATCTGTTTATACAATTAATCTGCATCTTCTTCTGCCTATTCTCCTTCCTTAAATTGTTGTATAAGCATAAAAATCAAATGATTCTTATTGCTCTCGTTCGCAAGAAACTTTTCCTGTGACACTGCGGCATTTGTTTCTTCACTGAAAATGATGTCTGCTGAAGAACCTGATGCCTTCAAACGATTTTTCACAGGTTGGTAAAAATTGTTGTTATTCGACTGCCAATACACCAATACCTCTTGATCAAATTTCAACTTTGAGGTACCCATTCGAAGCGAGATGTTTTGATAATAAATGACTTTTCGATTGGATGCATTGTTTTTAAGTTATAGACCACAAACTGAAAAAGTGTCAAAAATTCGTGGACTTTTCGACGACACAAAAATTGGTCAAGGGTTTGGAGGTCTAAAACTTGGATTGTACATACTTTCTACAATATATAGAAGAAATGTACTACCTTGTTTGTTGTAACTGTAAAGCACCCCGTTATTCAACGTACTGAGTTTAGCAATTATAAAAAATTAACGAAAATAGCGAAATTTCGAAATTTTTTAAAAGATTTTTTTGAATTTGATTTTTTTTTTTTTTTCATTTCGCATAGCTAGGCAAATGGCAACTTTTTGAGTTATAGTTAAATTAAGTATATTTTCGGCCCAATCTAATATACATGCCTTTTTTAAATAATATAATTATTTTTATATATCTTTAAAGTCACCATTCTTATATATTTTTATTATATCTTTTTTGTATGTTTTTAAATAGCAATTTTAAATTTAATGGAAAGTATGCCAGTAATTTGTGTTAGTATTAAGCTTGTTTCTAACTAGTCCAATAATTAACGTTGTATATTGTATTGATTGTGTGATGAATAGACTTATTTCTTTCAATAGTATGAATGTTTAGTTCCCTGTGCAGGAAATAAATAAATATTCTTGCAATATTTCTAACCCTTTTCCCTCTTAAAGAAATGTTTACACCATCCTTACAACTACGGCGCTTAATATGGTGTAAAATATGACTTATTACTTCTGCCCATCGTACGAACTAATTCAAAGGAAACTTTACGCCGTTATTCTCATTTCGACAATTTTCAGCACCAACCACAACGGTCTGATAAGAGACCAAGTTTCGCTGACGCAATTCATTTATATACTCAATTCGATTAGCAAGTTTCCAAACTTCATTGTTATTTTACTTAGTTGTCTACGAGATTGACTTGAAAATTAATCTTCATTGTTAATTAGTTAGTAAAATTCATCAAAATGCTATTTTCATTGTCCTGAAAATTGTATGTTCGAGTATATTCCCGTTCTTCATATATTTTAAATTATACATATTTTAATTTAAAAAAAAATCTCTTTACATTTAATTGCCTGACATAATTATAGACACATTATCTAGGAATTATCCAAGCAAAAGCGTGAAAATTTTTGAAATCAATTTCATATTTTCAATATTTTTTGCCTTAAATTATTATGAATTCTATTATGCAATCCAATTTGTTCTAGTTTTAGCGTCGATAAGGTAGTCATTTTAATAAACGCGTCAACAATTCTTCTTTTAAGTGTTTGTTAATAACTTTGTCCAATAATTTTATATTGGCACGTTCAGAAAATGTCAATGGATATTAGAAATTTGTGTAATCTCTCACTAGAGTGGTGTAATTTTTATGCTCAGCTTTTTCAGACCATAATTATTTCTGTTTCCTTCATATTAAAAAACCACTTTGCACAGAGAGGCATTACGCTAACAAATGGAAAGCTACGGGAAGCACGTTTGTGTGAAGAATAAATAACAGGCCATTAAGAATCCACGCTGTTCTAAAAAATTGGAAATTGTTAGCAAATATTATCGGTGCAAATATTTGCTTAGTATTTCTAAGGAAAGCCCGTAAAATGGTCATAACTAAATGTGACTATCAGAAAAGTATAAATATAAGTATTCTAAGAGAGTAATAAAATACGCCAATTTTACAAAAATAGCATACAGAGGGTGGTTATTAAATAAGCGCCAAACTTGGGCGTGGTCTTTTTTTATAGATTTATTTAACGTCAGCGCATTTCCGCTACTGAGGCCTAACATCGATGGCTGAAGACGAGCTACCAGCAACTAGGATTTTTTCCCTGGTAGGGATATTTTACTTGCCTAACATTTTATAGACCAGGAACCGACAAGGGACATCTTCTCCAAAGGATGATATATCCACTACTCAATACTCGCCTAAGATTGCATAGATCCCGCATGCACAGTATGTACTGGAAGATGTGAAACGAATTCGCGCGGCATGGTTGATGTCCTATTTTTATATTTAATCAAAAACCGTAATAAGATTCTGTTCTAAAATTATAATAAAATATTTTTATGAAAGAACATGATAACTTATGGGCGTATCAAAACCATTGTCAAAATTTTTAAATTGTGCCAAGGTGAATACATATTAGAAGATATACTTCCTGTTCTTAGTATTCATTAACCACAAAAGAAACCGTAACGCCGGCTGTGATATTTGACCGAATATTGATCATCAATTAAGGATATAAATGAGAGATCGAAGATACAGTTAGCAGCTACAAAGATAAGGGTAATTTGTCAGGCATAAGTTTTTTTTTACTCAAGCAGGTAGAATTTTGCCCAAGAACTGTCATAGTATGGATATTTTCAACTAAATTGCTCTAAATGTACAGCTTTCCAATATAAAATGCAAGGAAACATTTAAAATTGGTTATAAACACCCTAACTATGGTTTTACAAGGTCTGCATTTATAATGAGCTGTTATTACTCTATCCCATTTCCAAACAGACTAAAGAAGTCTTGCTTGATGATATAGTTACTGGAACAAAATTTGAAATGGGGTATATGCATGATGGTGTTCCACCTCATTTCGGTGTTGCTGTTCGATACAATTTGATTGAAACATATCGCCGCAGTTGGATAAGGGAGTAAATGTGTGGCCTGCTTGTTCACCAGATTTAAATCCCATTGGATTATTTACTCAGGGATTATTTAAAGAACAAGAAGATCAATGGAAACTCCTGTCAGTCGTTGAATGATATGAATGGTGGTCATTTCAAGTCATTAATAATAATTATTATCATCTTATATAAAATACAGGGTATCCCACATAAAATTCCTGGGGCCATTTTCGGGATGACCAAAAGAGATATTTGAATTCTATAAGAGGCATTCACTAAAATATATAAATGATTTCATTTTTGAGTGAAAACGACCTTTCTCCTCCTCATTGTGATATAGATTGCGTTGAGATGCAAAGAAATTAATCGATCCCAGGAAACTTCAAAACAGGTGCATATGATATGGTACGCAATTTTTATATGAACAATTTTCGAAAAACAATGGATTTCGAGATATTCTAATTTTAATATAATTTACTTAGTAACAAAAAATAATATTGCCATAACTAAAATACCCCTGGCCCGGATACAATTTTTAACGAGCTGAAAATTTCTATAAGTGTTCAGAACAATGCCCTAATTGATATACGAAAGTTCCCAAAATATTAATTTTGAAAAGTTTGAACCTACCACGTCGGAAAAACACAAAAATTGATGAAATAAAGGATATATTATACTATCTATATATCTCATTTATATAGAAGACATTGCCTCGTATTAAGAAAAACTGCAATTTAATATCACGCCTATATTTGAAAGTCCCGCGAGTCGCGCAGGCGGGATTAATATCACGAGCAAACTAAGTGCGCTTGTATTGCGATTTAGTTGTGGTGGTGCGCTCTATTTTTCAAAATGGACAATTTGGTTTGTATTATATGTCAGAGCGAAAAGAGTGGTAAAGTTTCAAGGGTAGAACGAGTAATTTGATACTATTCGTCGGTTTAGTGAAGCTCACAATGACGGTATCGCCGCTCTAATCGGCGGCGGCTCGAAAACAGTTCCAATTCATTATAACTGTCGAAAAGGTTATACACGGCGACTTGGAGCTTCATCAAATGCTACGCACGAGAAACCTATCCAAAGGAAGTTCCGGTGGTCTAGCGGCAATTTTGATTTTAAACGTCAGTGCTTCTTTTGCAAGTGTGACGAAATACATTCAGAATGACAAGAACCTTATAGTGAGGTTGCTGTTTTCCTCGTCATTGAAACTGTGTGTTCTATGGCTTCAAAACGTTCCGACGCTTGGGCAGAGTTGTTGAGGTTGAACACCGAGATTGACATAGTGGTAGTGGAGGGTCGATATCACCGGAAGTTCTTTACGTATTTTGGCATTCCAAGTTGTGCGAGTATTTCGAGAGTAACGACGAATGCCAGTACACTACACCTTTACGGAGTTGATGGAACTAAAGCAGAAGTCTTCCCCAGAAGAAGACCCATGCAGCGAGAAACATTTAAAAATGAGGCTGCAAAGTAAATACGGAGACCAAATCGTCATTGCTGAACAAGTTGACATGTCCAGCGTTCTTTGCTTTACAGATAGAACAGATAGAATTTTAATAGCGAGCTGTCATAGCTCCAAAAAGTGTAACCCTGAAGAGGAAAGGACGGGAATAATCGAGACTGCAGCGAATATAATTCGACAAAACATCATGTCCCACGACTGCACCGTGTATTCCACCTCTGAAGATATTGCATCCGGAAGGGAACATTTCGTATCAGACACTTTACAAGCTATGATACGGACTATTGTAAAGACGAGAAAACCATTCCACAATGACACATTTACTAAGAGAAATCCAAGCAATATCGCTACGAGTCCATCTGCACAGGAGGTTTGGTTCAAATCTACTTTTGGATATCTTGTCAAGATGTGGAGTGTGTGCTACGCACAAGGAGACGATCAACTTTGAGACACCGGTGGCTGAAAATCCACCCCCGGTTGTAGACAACGCCGCGTACGTACAGTTCGTATTCGACAACGTGGATCACAATGTGAATAAAATTAAGTCATCATTAACCATTTTTTGAGATAATATATAACGGAGGGTCTCAAGATGGCAATTTAACCTCTTTTTTCCATATACGTGATAATAAATCAAATAAAATTGCTAAAGAAATGCCCATAACTCGCTTAATTTATATTTCCTAAATTCCACAGTCGAAATCGGTAAATTTGACACTTGAATGATCTCGATAGGGCGATAGTTCAAACAGCCAAAACCCAAAAAATTTAAGAATGTTAAAAATTTTGTCCGGGTGGAAACCTAATTGCACTGGCCTACTTGTACAATTTCATGAAAAATAAAATATTATTTTAAGCATCTTATCAGAGTAACCATACGTCTACCATTAATAATAATTGGAATTGGCTGGGAGGGGATAGAAAAATATTGAACCACAGCACTTAGGCTCTATTGACCCCCTTGCACTTCCTCCCTATAAGCAGATCCTCGCCTAGGCTTCCAACCAAACTAATCTTGCTAAATAGATTGTGATGTTGCCAAGGGGTATCCCCTTACATCGGCCAAAGTACGCCGACGTTTCCCCAAATTGGATGCTCTGATTGATGAGACGGCAGAACAGTCACAGAGTACATGTTGGATCGCCTCATCTTCTTGTTCACAACCTCTGTAGAGAGGTGTTCCGCTTAATCTCATATTGTGTAGATGTTTCCTTAACGGACAGTGCCCAGTCTGGATTCCCGTTATGAAACGTAAGTTCCTTCTGGACATTGCCATGTAGCCCATTGCTGTACTCTTGTTGGGATATTTTAGTAGTTCCTTAGCAAGCTGACAGTTGCTTGTTTCATCCCACAGCTTCTTGAATTGGTTGTGTGGGTGTTCTCTTTAATTATTTACGTTATCGCCGTAATTGATAACAGACTGGCTGGGCCTTGTCCAAAGATATTTAGGCCTGCTGTCTTCTTGGCTAGTCTGTCGGCTTCTTTGTTGCACTGTGCATATTCTTTCACCCAGCATACCGATATGTTATTCATGCTGGAGGCAGCCACAAGTGCTGATCCTGTGGCAATTTGTAACTCCTCAGGTCTAGTAATGATTGTCTACAATCTACATAGATCCTGATTGTTTTGCCCTTAGGTTCTCTACGGACAATCTCTTTTGAAGCTATGGTTATGTCCACCAGTTCCGTCTATATTACACTCGCTTGCCCATCCATAGCACATTTATATTTGATTTGCAGACTTCTGGAGTAAATTCCACATCCTGTCCCCATCCTTCTTTTTTGATCCGTCTGTGAAGATGTTGATCATACCATCGCCAGCGGCCTCGTTCTTACTACTCGTTTGTATTATGTAGGGTCTCTCAAAGACAAACCGGCGAGAAATGCCATCTGTGCACACCTGTAAAAGAAGCGTCTTCCTAACAGCCTCATTCCACAGGCGACATCTGACTCCTCCACAGTCTACATTTGATTGGAATTAATTAAACAGATTTGAGGTGTACCATTGTTATCAGAGTCACCTCTCTTAGATATATATTTAGTGGTGGTAGACACAACACTACCTCCATAGCTTTCCTTGACGTTGTTCGCATAGCTCGCAACTCTCTGCGGTTAGCTGAGTTTGACTGTTTGCTCTTAGGCCACCAGACTACAGCTCCATAGGTTACCATCTCTTATGACGGTAGTATATTATCAACATGACCACTTTGGGATTCATTCCCCAGGTTTTCCCCACGGTCCTGCGACAGTGCTCATAAGACTAGAATAGAATAGAATAGAATAGAATAGAATAGAATAGAATGGAATGGAATGTAATGGAATGGAATGGAATAGAATAGAATAGAATAGAATAGAATAGAATAGAATAGAATAGAATAGAATTTATTGACGCATTTGATTAAAAAAATCATCACATAAGTCGTTGCAGAGGTACACCCCTAAGAAGTATAAGAAATATGAGTGTAAAAAATATATAATTAAATATATCGAATATATGGACAAACAACATTACACGTAGTATAACCTGATAAAATAATAAAATAGTAAAATGGTAACGTGATAACATAATGAAATGGTAGAAAGATAACACGATAAAATTTAAAGTTCACAGATCATAACTTTGAAATTCATCTAAGCTGTAGAATGCCTTAGAAATAAGAATTTTTTTTATTTTGAATTTAAATTGATTTAAAGGTAGTGCCCTAATTTGAGGAGGTAATTTATTATAGAAAAGAGGCCCATAATAATCTGTGGCATGCCTTGATTTCTTTAGTCTAAGATATTCAATAGATAAATTAGTATTGTTGCGTGTATTGTAGGTATGGATATCAAACATATTTACATACTTGTGCATGTTATTTTGTACATAGAATAGACAATTAAAAATATATAAACTAGGAACAGTTAAGAAACCAAGACTAATAAAATAATTCTTTACATCGTCTCTATAATTTAGATTGAGTAAAATTCTGACTGCTTTTCTTTGCATATTGAAAACTCTACCCCATATGAGTATTCTGATGATAGAATTTGTATAGTTTTGGTAATTTATATATACGGCTCGAAGAACCGTGTATATTTGTGGTGATTGTTGGTTAAATCACTCTGGTTGTGCTGCTGCACCACATCTGAAGGTTGTTGTTTCTTTGGTAGAAATTGAAATAAACACGATAGTTTATTCCAAAACGGTTTTAATATTTACACGTATATTTACAGTATATACAGATATTGGTAATTTACAAGTTTAAGTGTGTATCTAGATGATGTTACTCGTTCGGAATCTAAACTTGGACTCACTGAATGTAAAGTGAAATAATAATTCGTTTCTAATACCCCTACCTAGACATGGGGTAGCAATAAGTACATTGGTTTTTCCTAATTGCAATGGGATAATAGCTATATTACAAATTTCTCCTAAATTGTTATATATCTAAATAGAGGGCTGTAAATAATATAAATACTTGTGAATAACAAATGGAAATGAAAGTAATCAACAAATATTGTTATATGAGGGTACGCAGACCCTAATAAAAACTAATTTAAAAGGTTTAACATTTACAAATATTTGCAGATGTTATTAATTAGTACTCAGGTCAGTACTTCACAAATTGCATACAAATTATAGATTTTTTATATTATACATATGCAGCGCGAACATGCCGCCCATATGCTTTCAACTAGACTATGATATAATTATTTAAATATAAGTAATGTCATTATTACACTATGGCTTAAAATTAGCACAAAATATTATCAGTCTATTCATAAATGGGTAGAACACACACTTTTGACACAGGACGCTTTAAAACGGTGCCACTAGCAGTTTTTACTGAGATAACTCTGGTTAGTTATCCCATCCTTACCGGGATAAAGTTCAACAACACGTCCAAGCTGCCATTTAGATGGTGGTAAATTGTCTTCTTTCCAATCAAAAAGTGTGCAGGGGTAAGAGGTTCAGGGTAATTAGCATCAGAGGGGAAAGGACTTAGAGGACGTGAATTTAAAACTGCTTCAATTTGTGTTAGCAAGGTTTAAAATTGCTCAAAGGCTAAATATGTAATAGCTACTCGATACATTGGTAAATTATTTATTTTATCATATTTTTGCCTAAATTAGATATTTTTTTTGTAGGGAGGCTAACAAAACATTTGCCCCACAATGCAATAAACATAATTGCTCAACCTTTATAACGAGGTATGTTAGCTGATGTGAATCGGGTAAAACTATTGAGTGCCCCTTAGAATAATTAAAACTTGATTGTTCCAACTCTTAAATTATGATTTTCGTCCAAGAAAGGATTAATTGAGAGCAAAAACTATGGGTTTATTTTTTCGTAAATTATTTATCTTATAAGCAAATGCCTCAAACTGGACGTTTTTAGTTATTTTGCTAATGCAACTTTAATTTCTAAGGTTGTGAAAGGACCGGTATTTTTTTATTAGGATTTTTCAAATTATTTATTAATTTAATACAGCAAGCAGTTACACGTTTTAATTTATTTAAACATAAATATCTATAAAATATGTCCCACTTAGTCGAAAGCGCCACAATATTTCGGATAGTTGATAGTTCGAAACTCCTATTGAGTATTTTTAATATTTGAAATTTGTTGGGCCATTTTAAATTACTTTTGACTAGCCTTATAAGTCTATTCCAACATAAGCTTTTAGAAATCATTTGCTCCAGAGATATTAAATCTGCCGGAGTTTCGTTTGTTTCTACATGTCTCCAGCCATTAATTTTAGTTAAGTATTGAGTTTCGGCCAGACGATTGACGACAAATGTTTTCAATTTATTCAGAGCCGCTTGGCTCCAACTTAAGGTAACGGTTGAATCACACCAATAAAAAACTCTTTCAAAATTAAGGTCTATAGAGTGTTTTACTTTTGCAACTAATTGTGCCAACAAAATTGCCCCACATAATTCGAGGCGTGGAAGAGTAGCGTTTTTTAAAGGAGCAACACGAGATTTGGCGCAGAATTGAATGAAACCCGATGTATCTGTACCTTTAACATATATAGAGGCTCCATATGCCTTTTCTGAAGCATCACAAAAACCATGCAATTCAATAGTTTGTGCTTTCTTATGCAAGACATGTCTGGGAATTCTTAATGACTACAAATTATGCAATTGATCATACAATCGCAACCAAATCGCGTTTAAATCAAGAGGTATAGCCTCATCTGAAAATAATTTAAGTTGCCATAATTTTTCAATACTTAGCTTAGCATGTATAATCAAGGGACTTAATAGCCCTAAAGGATCGCATATTTCAGCGACTACAGACAAGATAGTTCGTTTAGTTACCTTGAATTGTTTGGCATGTTTTTGAAGGTCGTACAAAAGTGTACTTGGTTTTGGGTCCCACAAAATATCTAATGTTTTGATTTGGGACTCACAATTAAATTGAAAATATTGTGTTTTTTGCTTGTTAATGTAATTAATTTTATTTAGTAAATCAAAATTATTGGACGACCATTTACAAAGTTCAAAGCCTGCTGAAAATAATATATATGTAATCATGTTTTGAGTATCTATGGACTCGTCAAGGGAATTAGAACCTATTATTAGGTCGTCCACGAAAAAATCGTCTTCAATAATTTTTGAAGCGTTTGGGCACTCATTGCGATTATCAATAGCTAATTGTTTTAAGCAACACACTGCTAGAAATAATGCAGATACACTGCCATAAGTAATTGTATTCAATTGATTTTTTGACTTGATTGATTTTGAATTTATTGGCTCATCTGCATTAGATCGCCACAAGATTAATTGTAAACTTCTTTGGCTTTCTTCTACTAATATTTGCCGGGACATTTTGGCAATGTCCGCAGTTAAAACATATGAATGTTTGCGATAACGTAATAATATAGAAAATGAATTATTTTGAATAACAAGACCTGCACATTGGATATCACTTAATGAAATGCCACTGGATTTTTTTGCAGATCCGTCAAAAACTATGCGGACCTTTGTGGTACCGCTTGTTTCTTTAATTACCACATAATGGGCTAAATAACAATGAGGGTAATTAATTGAATTTTGGCATATTTTGGTCATGTGACTTAATTCCTCAGATTCTCATAAACAATTGTTATGTTCTATTTTTGATTTAGAATCTTCTTTCAATTTTCGCTCTAGCGAATGTAATTTTTCTACAGCGAATTCTATAGATTCGCCAATTTTAACATTATTTTGTTGAAGTTTTGAAGTTAATGTTTGAAGTTAATTGACTAATGCCAGAAACGGTGGAACTAAAATGAAATTTGCGTAAACCTAGACGGTTACATAATTCATTGGTTATAAAATTTGATTGTGAACCTGGGTCCAGCAATGCCCTACAAAAGTGGACGTTGCCATATATGTCATAAACTGTGACGCTCGCCGTTGACAACAAAATTTGCGAATTAGTTGAACAATGGTTTGCATAAGACAATTGCGTGGACACATTCTCAGATATCTCATTATTATTTATTGAATTGTAATCAATTGAGCTTTGATTCGTACTGGGTTGTTCATTGCTTTGGCTCAGTCTGGATTGTTCATTGCTATTATTATTAGTGATGTGTGGTGTATTGTTAGAGTATTCGATATGTAACATTACATTATGTTTTCTATTACATTTTCTGCAGGGTTGTAACCTACAGTCTTTAGTTATATGGTTTTTCTTTAAACAATTTAAACATAATTGCAACCGTTTTGCTTCAGCTATACGCTGATTCACATTTAATTTTAAATAAGACTCACAATTATAAATTGCATGTGAAGCCTTGCAAAAATTGCAGCTGACCTTGTGGGTACTTAAATGAGCATTCGTACTTTTATTATTATTTCTATTATTTGATTTGTTATGAGAGTAATTCACATTAAAAGGGTTTTGATCTGGCTTACCGGCCTCTAAGGATCCAAGATACTTGCAATGATCTTCGAGAAAATCCAGAAATTCTTTCAATGTCGGGAAATCTTTAGCTGGTTTAAACGATTCCCATGCACGCCTTACTGAATTGCACAATTTGGATGCCAGAATATAAATAATTAACGTATCGCTGGTAGGTTGCTCGTATATTTTTAATGATTGTAAATGTTGCAATGCACTATCTAGAAATCTTTGCACTGGGAGATAAGCGTCTTGTTGAATAGTTTCTAAGTTAAAAAGTGATTTGATACCATTCTGAACAATAAGTTTTTTATTTTCAAACCGTTTGTGCAAAAGTTGCCAAGCGGGCTCATAATTATCTGAACAAATTTTTAAGGTTTGTATTACTTTACTTGCTTCTCCCGTTAAAGTTGAATTTAAATAATATAATTTTTCCAGATTATTTAACTCAGGATTTTTATGAATAAGAGTATCAAAGGCATCTCGAAAACCTACCCATTTTTCAAATTCGCCATTAAACGACGGTAAGGTTATTTTTGGTAAAGATATGGAACTTTTTCCCATATTTAGTGAGCCGATATTGGCTTTATTATCATTTAAATTAGCAGTATCATTTTTCTTAATGTATATTTCAATTTTAGATGTAATTTCATAAAATCTATTTTCAAAATCTTCTAACTCTTCTTCGTGAGTTTTATCATCAGATTTTAGGATTATTTTGGAATGAATAAGTTTAAATTCTGTCAATAACGCCTCATTTTCAATTAAGCGCTTTTTTAAAATAACTAAATTCTCGTCATTAATTTTTTCAATATTTGAAATTGAATTAAAATATTTTTCTAACCTTGTTAGGCTAGCTTTTAATTGACCCCTTTGGGAAGTTAAATTTTTTAACTCTGCCATTGTAACAAATTGAATTAGTTTTAAGTAAAAAAGTGGGTAAAAAAGGATAAAATATTAAGGATACACACTTAACACTTACTTGGATACTTTTAGTGGAAAGTCTCGATTAGAGATGTTTTCTCCGGCTTGATGCGTTCCTAAGTCGCACTCCTGCTAGTTATATTGATGCACTTCTATGTTGCACTCGTTCTTGGTTTTCTTGATGCACTATTATGTTGCACTCGTGGTTTTTTATTTCTTTTAACTCGAAGGACCATTTATAGTTGTGGAATTTTATCTATCCGGCTCGAAGGACCATGTATAGTTGTGGAATTTTATTTATCCGGTTCGAAGAACCGTGTATATTTGTGGCGATTGTTGGTTAAATCACTCTGGTTGTGCTGCTGCACCACATCTGAAGGTTGTTGTTTCTTTGGTAGAAATTGAAATAAACACGATAGTTTATTCCAAAACGGTTTTAATATTTACACGTATATTTACAGTATATACAGATATTGGTAATTTACAAGTTTAAGTGTGTATCTAGATGATGTTACTCGTTCGGAATCTAAACTTGGACTCACTGAATGTAAAGTGAAATAATAATTCGTTTCTAATACCCCTACCTAGACATGGGGTAGCAATAAGTACATTGGTTTTTCCTAATTGCAATGGGATAATAGCTATATTACAAATTTCTCCTAAATTGTTATATATCTAAATAGAGGGCTGTAAATAATATAAATACTTGTGAATAACAAATGGAAATGAAAGTAATCAACAAATATTGTTATATGAGGGTACGCAGACCCTAATAAAAACTAATTTAAAAGGTTTAACATTTACAAATATTTGCAGATGTTATTAATTAGTACTCAGGTCAGTACTTCACAAATTGCATACAAATTATAGATTTTTTATATTATACATATGCAGCGCGAACAGAATTAAAAAGGGTATGATAGACCATAACAGCTATTTCTTTTGATGTTATTTGGATTAAGTTTTTTAGACGATAAAGATTCTTAGCTAACTTGCTGCATGTGTAATCAACATGTTCATTCCATTTTTGAGTTGGATCTAACATAATTCCTAGAAATTTTACTTTATTTGGGTTGTTAATTTTCTGCTGTCTTAAAGTGAAAATTATTTTTTCAATTCTATCTTCATTTAATTTTAGGGAATTTGTTACGAACCAGTGAGAGGCTAGGTTTTGAGAGATTTCCATATTCTGTGTGAGAGTTTCGAATGATTTCTCGACATCTATTATAGTTGTGTCATCAGCAAATAACACAAACCTACTACTCAGCCCAGCTGTTGGTAGATCATTTATGTAAATTAAGAACAGGATTGGACCGAGTAGTGAATCCTGTGGCACCCCGTGATCAATCCTATCAAGTTTAGAACACTCATTATTATAATAAGTTTTTTAAAACCGGTCAGTAAGGTAACTATTTATTAGGTGGATGCTATCATGTAAGAAACCATAGTATATTAGCTTATCAGTTAACGTCTTATGGAAGACACAGTCGAAAGCCTCACTCAGGTCACAAAATGCTGCCTCAACAAAGTTCCCCGATTCAAAGCCCTCGACTATGTTTTCTACCAAGTCATTCAAGGCACAGGTGGTTGATTTGCCTTGTTGGAAGCCAAATTGATGGGGATTTATTAAATTATTATGAATAAAGAAAGCAGTCATTTGATTTTTTTAAAGATATTCAAGATATTTTGATACTACTGATATTAAAGAAATTGGCCTGTAATTATTAATGTCTTGGTAAGAACCTTTTTTAAACACGGGTATAACTTTAGATATTTTAAAGCAACTTTGATATATTCCATCCTTTATACAGAGGTTAAAAGGTTTAACTAAAGAAACAATTAGAGTATTTTTAAGATATTAAGATAACTTAGTGTTCAGATCATAACAGTCTTTACTATTCTTTGGCTTAACGTTCTCTATAGCTTCACTTACATCCTCAGCACTTACTGGTCTAAAATCAAATCTCAAATCGTTTCCCATAATATTAGAGTTCATCAGGTATTCTACAGGTGATGTAGTAGGATCGGGTAGATCACGTATAATTTCTGGAGCAATATTGGTGAAAAACTTATTAAAGTTATCAGCATTTAAATCAGCTTCCACATGTAATGAGTGTTTTTTTTTAAGAAATGAAAGCCATCTTTAGTGCTCATTAATAATAATAATAAAGTTAATAAAATTGGATAATTCATTTTTTACTAATTTCTTTCAACTATAACAAGGTGGCTGGAACTATTGTTTCGAAATGAAAGACTTTGATATTTGTGTTTATTGTCAAAATTTATGTGGCGAGTTTACGTTTTATATTCGATTGAATTTGAAACTCGAAACTCTTTTATTATTTTAATGACTATCAAAATGGTCATTCACACTAATGAAGATAAGCACAATATGATGTTAATTTATTGCAAATTAGCTTTTTTGATATTTTTCTATGTACAATGTGCACCGCAAGTTTGTAGCTGACATTTCTGGACACCCTGTATATGTATTCAAGAACTATAAGTATTACTATATTAATCGAGTTTTCTACTCAATAAATATGGCAGACCCAAGCATAACACATTGAAAAACTGGGACAAATTTTATTAACAAAGCAACGGCTACGACTTATGGAGCTTTAAAAGTGTCAGCCGAACTTTCGCTTTTAATATCTTATTTAGCTCCTCGGATAAATTTTTACTAAATCACCAATAAGCTTACCCTTTTTAGAAATTACGAGTGGATACTTTATTAGACTGGGACAGCGTGTATAGTAAGTGTGAATAATGGACGTACTTATACCTTGCGGGAATTAATATAAATTCTAGGGCTTATGTTTAAAGCGGGATTACTTTATACAAAGTAAAGGCATTTCTTGGTGTCGTAAAATTAATCAGACCAGTAGGTCGTATTTCTCCCAAGGCAACGATTCAGAAGACTGACAAAGGAGAGGCATTATATATACAAAAACAGGGACGGTTCCCATAGTGTTATGTAGTTTTTGCGTCTGCTAAAAATTTCAAATGTGATTTATGATGATAAGGCTATGACATCGCAAGCAGTAAGGGAGCAAATTATAAAAAAAAATAATTCATAAACGAATATATTTTTTGCGTGTGCAAACTTTGTGCCTTTTTCTCAACAGTTTGGGAGACAAAAACGTTTAACCTTTTACTTGCATAATGCTGTAACGATAGATAGCATGAAACCACAAGCAAAATATGTATACTTTTGAAAACCTCAAAAATCTGCAAGAAATTCTACTGAACTTACAAGAACTCAATTTTATAGACATTCATAAAACTGAGAGTATAAATTCTCAATGTTTATAAATACAGAGTGATATTTAAAATCACCGGCAAACCAATACTAGAATAATAATGAAAACTATTATCTAGGACAAGAACTAACGAAACTAACCGTGAAAGTCAATAACAATTTAATAGAAAACTTATGTTGTAATTGGAAACACGTTTGTTTAAACAAAATAATAATGGGTTACTGAAGGTTTCGTTTTAGTTTTAACGTTTCCTGTTCTCAAAATTTCTCAAACTTGATTAGCCTCACATTGAAAGCTAAAAAAATATAATTTCTATATTATTGCAATGGTAATAATAATAATAATAATAATAATAATAATAATAATAATAATAATAATAATAATAATAATAATAATAATAATAATAATAATAATAATAATAATAATAATAAATAAGCAGGAGGGGCTGACTTCCATCTATCAAGCCTTTGGTGAGTAGCGCCACCACTTACTCCAGCTGGGGTGCAAAACCGAACCGGCAGCCCTAGTGCACCCGGGAGGGGAAAGCGTCTTCCCCTCTGGTGTCGGTCGTGGGTCTGCTGGGCTAACCACCCACAGACCCTAAACTTTGGTTCCGGCAGGCCGAAGACAGGGCCCCCACGATCGACCCCGTGCGGATAGGGGTCAAGGGCAAGGTGGTGGGGCCCAACCGGACGGACCGCCCGTTGACGAAATTGGCAATGTCCAAGGACGCTTTGAGTGGACAGATGAACTGAGGGATGAACTTCTGCATTGCTATGAAAGCAGTGAGCCCGCGCGGAGGGGATACATGGCGCGGATGCATGCTCTGTGGTGTGAGAGGCTACCAGAGCATAGCGCCTTCACGCCACAAAATCTGCGTGACTATGTATCCCACCTTCGTAGTAGGGGCTACGTGAGGGCTGCTCCTGGACCGGTGAATGAGGTGGCCGAAGAGCCGCCACAATCACCGGTTGAGGACGTAGCACTCCTCGTTCCGCCAATACCAGAGGGCCTCAGTACCAGAAGGGGGTTACACCATCTGAAAACCCCCGGGCCACAAGACCTGGCCAGAGTGGACGCTGAACTTCGTACAGCGCTACCAGAAGAGGCTGACATCTGGCACATAAATTGTGCCGTGTATGCCGCTGCTCAACGCTCTTCTCAGGTGGAGAGGCGAAATACCTCTTCCCCACAGGAGAGAGCGCAGCGGCGCATACAAAAGATGGAAGCCAAGATCCGGTCGGCGAGGCAACACGCATCCCGTATCCAATGTGTGATGGACTATATGGCGGCCAACAGGCCGTTCACGCCTAAAGTGCGTCGATTAGCCGCCAGCCTAAGACGCGTCCATCACACACTCAATGAGGCAGTGCTGCAAACCATCAAACAGCACTGTCTCGACAGGATACGGATGCTAGTGACTTGTAAAAAATCACTAGTGAGGCGGGCGAGAGGGCTTGCGGAAAATAAACTGTTCCGCGAGAAGCCCTCGCGCCTTTTCCAACCGCCTCCGCGTGTTGTAGACAATCCGCCGACTGCAGATCAGGTGGAGAACTTCTGGAAAACGCTATACGAGGAGAGGCTTCCACTCAACCGAGATTCTCCTGCCCTTGCACACTTTGAAGCCTTTTGTCAAAGGCTTCAGCAACCACAGGAAGTGTGCGAACCAATAACCCCAGAAGAGGTTCGTAGGGCTCTTGAGGGCTCTAAGAACTTTGCTGCTCCAGGTCCCGATGGGATAAATAACTTTTGGTGGAAAAAGTTATCGAGCACCCACCACCATTTGGCCAGAATTTTTAATTCCTGGCTAAATGGGGAGCAGCAAATCCCTTCTTGGGTTGTTGAGGGGCGGACAGTGCTGATCCCCAAGAACGGAGATTTGTCCAACCCAAAGAACTACAGACCGATAACCTGTCTAAACGCATGTTACAAGGTGTTTACACGCATTTTGTACATGCGGGTGCTCCGCGCAGTCGAACCGGTTTACGAACGGATATATGAGCAACGAGGGTCGAAGAGAGGTGTCGCTGGCTGCAAGGAGAACCTGCTGATCGATAGATGTATCACGCAGGACTCCATGCAGTATAAGCGGAACCTCTCTATGGCCTGGATCGACTACCGCAAGGCATTTGACATGACATCACATGAGCTCATTGTTAACTTGCTCCGATGTCTTGTGGTACCCGGTCCCGTAGTGAGATGTATTGAAGAACTGATGCCGCTCTGGAGGACTCGCTTTACCATAACATCGGGTAACGATAGAGTCCAAACAGAGTCGGTGACATTCAGAAGAGGAGTATTTCAGGGAGATTCCCTCAGCCCCCTTCTGTTTTGCATCTCACTACTGCCATTATCCGTCTCGCTCCGGAAAAACCGTGGCTACAACTGCGGTACCCCCGGCGACAGGAGGCATAAGGTCACCCATCTATTTTATATGGATGACCTTAAACTTTATGCCTCTGGAGAGAGGGATCTCCAACAGTCCCTTAGGGTGGTACAGGAGTACACGCAGGCTGTCGGTATGCAGTTCGGGTTGGACAAATGCGCACTGATCCATCTCAAGAGAGGACGATGCGGTGACTATGGAGAGGACGCGCAGCTCGTGGACGGAAGCATCTTACACCATCTAGATGCCGGAGAGTCGTACACTTACTTGGGTGTCGAGCAACGCTCCACCCAAGAAGTGAATGTAGTGAAAAACGCTCTCCGCGGCAAGTATCAGCACCTACTCCGACAGATCTGGTCTTCAGAACTGTCGGGGAAGAACAAGGTGTCTGCTACAAATATGCTTGCCGTTCCGATCCTTCTCTACTCTTTCGGAGTAGTGAAGTGGACTAGAGAAGAGCTGCGTCAACTCGATGTAGTAACCCGCAAGAAGATGCATCTCAATAGGAGCTTGCATCCTAAATCGTCCGTTCCACGGTTATATCTCCCACGACATCGGGGAGGCCGTGGACTTTTGAGCTTGGAGAGTCTCCATAGCAGGATGGTTCTGGATGGAGCATGTAAGGTCATCAGGAGTTCGGATCCCCTCCTCTGCATGGTCCGAGACCATGAAAATGCAGAGGTAGGAGCTTTTCTCTTTAAGGCAGCACGGAGAGCAGCCGATGAACTTGGTCTCATCTTCGACGTCGAGCGGGTAAACCCCGACTCTGTCACCGAGTTGGAACCCGTTCGGCTAAAAGCCCACATTAGAGCTGCAGAACACAACATCCTTCTGCAGCTCCATAAGGATAAGCCATTGCACGGGGTCTTCTATAAAAATATAGAAGACCTCGGCTTATCCGAAAGGCTGACCTTCGCCTTCTTAAGGTCAGCTGGGCTGAAGTCTGAGACCGAGGGATTCATAATGGCTTGCCAGGATGGTGTATTTAACACTCTCGTCTATCGACGTCGTGTCATGGGTATGGAGGTCCCTGATATCAGCTGCAGGGCCTGCCGCAGGGCGCCGGAGACTGTAATGCACTTACTGTCGGCTTGCCCGACATACGCAGTCTCGGCCTATATTCATAGACACAACGCAGCATTACGAGTGCTTTACTATCATCTAAGGCACTCGTATGGGATAGACGAAACACCAGTGCTGCCTTACGTTCCGGGGGATATTGAGTCCGTTGTGGGGAATGAGAAGTGCCTAATTTATTGGAACTACTCGTTTCCCACCGTCAGGCAAATACAAGCCAACAAGCCTGACATAGTACTCCTCGACCACCAACTCAAGACAATGTATGTCGTGGAATTCTCAGCTCCCGCTGAGAGCAACATTGTCTTGAAAGAGGAGGAAAAACGGACAAAATATCGAGATTTGCTCTTCGAACTCCGCAGGCTTTATCCAGGCCATTCTGTTAAAATAGTGGTACTGATTATAGGAGCCCTCGGTGGAATGAGGCAGACGCTGCTTTCAGAATTAAAGATCATACCGGCATGCCGAGATTCGGCAGAGATCTTAGCCGGCAGAATGCAGAAGGCTGTCATCCTCGGTTCATTACGTCTACTCAGGGCACATGATTCACGGACCCGGTAGTCACTCACCCCACGGGCGTGGGGAGTGGCTACTGGTATTACCAGCTCCCCTCTGTGAGGGTCGGAGCCACAGAGTAAGGTGACTGGTTTTTTGTAAAAAAAAAAAAAAAAAAAAAAAAAAAAAAAAAAAAAAAAAAATAATAATAATAATAATAATAATAATAATAGCCCGTGGGGGTTTGCCAGTTCCTCTATCGGGCGCGTCCCCTTGCGAATAGGGGAATGCTCACACCGCTGCGGCAGGAGGGTAGGGAATAAATTAAATACTTCCCCGTGGAGCAAAAACTGGCACACCCATGAAGATGGAGACGAGAAATAGGAAAAGAAAAGAGCCGCTGCCTGGGGAGCGCCAGGGCACGTCTGGAGCTGGCGCTGGATGTGACAGCATGCGGGACGCCGGTGGCAGAGTGCTGAGGAGGCGGGCACCTGTCAATCAACAAGCTACAGCCCATAACAACGAACATAACGAAGGAGAAGAATTATCACCACCAGGCATTGAAGGACAGCCAAACCCACCACTTGGACAGCGCCCAGGTCGTAGAGCCGAACGGGCTGCTCCCAGGAGGAACGAAATAGCCGGAAGAATAAAATGGAGCAATGAAATGAATAAGGATGTCATACGAACATACTTGCTCGTTAATGAATGCAGAGACGATCCTCTGCCTGGATGGAGACAAAAACTTTTCACCGAATTTTCAAGAACTCACCCTGGAATGAACATCTCCGAACAAAACTTAGCCGATAGAAAGAACATAATCATTAAAAGGAAATATCTAACACAGCTTGAAATAGATACGCTGCGTAGGGAAGCAGGAGCCCAAATACATAACGAAGAAATACGCCAACAAATTGAAGACATACCACAAAGACCAGTGGATGACAATGCACCTCATGAGGAAGAGCTCCGCAATCAAAATAACGGGGAAGAAGTAGGAAAGATACGGCAGAAACTACTCAACAATCTACTGCTATTTAGCGACTCGAACCCTCTCACCAGGCCAATAATACCGAGGCTAAAAATCAATAAAGATACACAACGGTACATAAAATATGTGGATACCGAATTGAAGTTGAGGCTGGAGGAACAACTGGATCCTGATTTAACTTTTATACATACAGCTCTGTATGCAGGAGCTGCCACTGTCATAGAATTGAATGGCCAGAAACTTCAAATCTATAAACAAAATAGGAATATCCAGAAACAAGGAAAGCCGGCTTGGAAGATGCGACTCGAAAGGCAAATAGATCTGCTAAGAACTGAGGCAAACATTATCAAAGAGTATTTAGATGGCAATAAGAGCAATAAAGTTAAGAGCAAAATTCGTAAAATATGCCGGAAACAACAAATAGACTTAAACCATCCACAGTCCAACGAAACCCTCACGAATTACTACGATGATGCTAGACAGAAAAGTAAAGTTAAAGGAGCGAGACTGCGGCGATACAACGAGACTGCGAAGCGCAAAGAGCAAAATAATTTATTCTCTAGCAACCAGAAGATCTTCTATCGCAATCTGGAAAGCAACAACCAAGGCAATACAGAACCCGAGAAAATTGACCACAATCGCTTCGGTCAATTCTGGCAGGGGATATGGTCAAACCCTGCGAGATTCAATCAAGCAGCTACATGGCTCCAAACAGCAGAGCGCAATGCAAATGATCTTCCAGATATGCCAGATACTAATATTACTCCTGCAGATGTCGAAGAGTGTATAAAAAACACTTCAAGCTGGAAAGCACCTGGACCAGACAACATACAGAACTTCTGGTTGAAATCATTCCCAGCGCTAATTCCACAGTTTGCCCGAGCATTCAACAAAATCCTTGAAGATCCAACAAGATTTCCTGAATTTTTAGGTCGAGGAGTAACTTACCTTCTGCCCAAAAAAGGAGATCTGAAAGACCCGAAAAACTACAGGCCAATCACCTGCTTGTCTGCGATCTACAAACTTCTCACGTCATTGATACATAGGCAAATCAATGAACACTGTGAGATGAACAATATAATTGGCCCAGAACAGCGGGGATGCGTAAAGAGATCACTTGGATGCAAGGAGCAGCTAACAATAGATGCAGTAACCATCAAACAAGCTGAAGTAAAGCGCCGAAACATCAGTATGGCCTACATAGACTACAAAAAGGCATTCGACTCTGTACCTCATGACTGGCTAATAAAAGTGCTAGAAGTATACAAAGTTAGCCCAACCATCGTTCGGCTACTAACATATGCAATGGCGACTTGGGAAACTCAGACAATAATTGGAGGAAGCACTATCTCGAACATCAAGATTAGAAGAGGTATATACCAGGGGGATACGCTGAGTCCATTATGGTTTTGCCTCGCTCTCAATCCCCTCTCAGCAATATTGAATGACACCACCTACGGTTTCCGAATAGATCCCAAGCAACCAAGCTCGAGGCTCAGTCATCTACTATTTATGGATGACATCAAGCTCTACGCTGAGAATCCAAGACAATTGAAGGCGCTAGTAGCCAATGTCAAAACCTTCAGCGATGATATCAGAATGGAGTTTGGTCTGGAGAAGTGTGCCGAAGTACATGTCACAAAGGGAAAATTAACGCAGCAGCCGGAGAATATCCGTGACTTTGAGCAAATGCTGCCAGAAGAAACTTACAAGTACCTTGGAATTCTGCAGAATAGAAGGATAGACCACACCCAGCTAAAGAAGGAGTTTAGGGAAAAATACAAACAACGTCTAAATAAGCTCCTGAATACTAAACTCAACGCTAGGAACATGATTACAGCGATCAATACATATGCTGTCCCTAGTCTGGCATACTCATTCGGAATACTAAAGTACTCGGATACAGACCTGGAAGACCTAGACAGAATGACGAGAACTACACTTACAAAGTTTCGAACGCATCACCCAAAGAGCGCAGTTGAAAGACTGTACATGCCAAGAACACAAGGAGGCAGAGGATTAAGCAGCGTTCAGAAGATGTGCCGAACGCAAGAGAAGAACATGCGCCTCTATTTCTACAATTCAGACAGGGTCCTCATTCGGAAAATAGTGGAAAGTGACAATAGATACACACCGTTAAACCTCAAAGATCGACAACACGAAATAGTGATCCGAACGAACGAGGATATTCAAACAGCATGGCAGGACAAGGTACTCCATGGAAAGTATCCCAATGCCTTAAACAATCCAGAGATCGACAAGGAGACCTCGCTCCTATGGCTTAAGGAAGGAATGTTACACCCAGAAACTGAGGGATTCATAACAGCCATTCAGGATAGCATTATCCGTACTAGAAATTATGAGAAGTACATTCTTAAAGTCCCCGGCGTGAACGATGTGTGTAGAAAGTGTAAGGCAGTGGGTGAAACTATCGAACATGTCACTGGAGGCTGCCCCGCTTTGGCTACGGGAATGTATTTGGGAAGGCACAACGAGGTGGCGAAAATCATCCATAGAGAATTGGCACTTAACTTAGGACTCATTACTAATCCACCGCCCTTCTATAAATACACACCTCAAGCTGTATTAGAAGACGAGGAAACATTGCTGTACTGGGATAGACCAATACAGTCTGATAGAACCTTGGATCACAACCGCCCTGACATCCTGGTGATCAAAAAGAAAGACAAGAAGGCCACTATTATTGATATTGGATGCCCCCTAACCAACAACCTGCATAAAACGGAGATGGAAAAGAGAAATAAATATCAGAACTTGGCTATAGAACTTAAACACGTGTGGAGATTAGAGGAGGTTCGAATTATCCCGATCATAATATCGGCTACAGGCGTGGTGACGAAGAAGTTCTTGAATTATTTGGAGCAACTTAATCTACCTAAAGGCCTCGCGAAGATTATCCAGAGGACGGTGATTCTTCAGACATGCCATATCACCAGAAAGTTTTTGAACGATGAAGGATAGAAAATCGAAATATCCACCGGATTAATGGGACGTGATGAATTTCATCCCCGTTAACCGAGCCGATCCCCAACACCAATGGACCCGGGACAGGCCCGGGTCCCCACAGAGCCGAACCCCAACGGCGCGCGCGAGGGGTCGGTGAATTTTTTCCGGCTTCGGCCGAGAAAGTGCACGGCTTAAGTCTATAATAATAATAATAATAATAATAATAATAATAATAATATAGCGCCACCACTTACTCCAGCTGGGGTGCAAAACCGAACCGGCAGCCCTAGTGCACCCGGGAGGGGAAAGCGTCTTCCCCTCTGGTGTCGGTCGTGGGTCTGCTGGGCTAACCACCCACAGACCCTAAACTTTGGTTCCGGCAGGCCGAAGACAGGGCCCCCACGATCGACCCCGTGCGGATAGGGGTCAAGGGCAAGGTGGTGGGGCCCAACCGGACGGACCGCCCGTTGACGAAATTGGCAATGTCCAAGGACGCTTTGAGTGGACAGATGAACTGAGAGATGAACTTCTGCATTGCTATGAAAGCAGTGAGCCCGCGCGGAGGGGATACATGGCGCGGATGCATGCTCTGTGGTGTGAGAGGCTACCAGAGCATAGCGCCTTCACGCCACAAAATCTGCGTGACTATGTATCCCACCTTCGTAGTAGGGGCTACGTGAGGGCTGCTCCTGGACCGGTGAATGAGGTGGCCGAAGAGCCGCCACAATCACCGGTTGAGGACGTAGCACTCCTCGTTCCGCCAATACCAGAGGGCCTCAGTACCAGAAGGGGGTTACACCATCTGAAAACCCCCGGGCCACAAGACCTGGCCAGAGTGGACGCTGAACTTCGTACAGCGCTACCAGAAGAGGCTGACATCTGGCACATAAATTGTGCCGTGTATGCCGCTGCTCAACGCTCTTCTCAGGTGGAGAGGCGAAATACCTCTTCCCCACAGGAGAGAGCGCAGCGGCGCATACAAAAGATGGAAGCCAAGATCCGGTCGGCGAGGCAACACGCATCCCGTATCCAATGTGTGATGGACTATATGGCGGCCAACAGGCCGTTCACGCCTAAAGTGCGTCGATTAGCCGCCAACCTAAGACGCGTCCATCACACACTCAATGAGGCAGTGCTGCGAACCACCAAACAGCACTGTCTCGACAGGATACGGATGCTAGTGACTTGTAAAAAATCACTAGTGAGGCGGGCGAGAGGGCTTGCGGAAAATAAACTGTTCCGCGAGAAGCCCTCGCGCCTTTTCCAACCGCCTCCGCGTGTTGTAGACAATCCGCCGACTGCAGATCAGGTGGAGAACTTCTGGAAAACGCTATACGAGGAGAGGCTTCCACTCAACCGAGATTCTCCTGCCCTTGCACACTTTGAAGCCTTTTGTCAAAGGCTTCAGCAACCACAGGAAGTGTGCGAACCAATAACCCCAGAAGAGGTTCGTAGGGCTCTTGAGGGCTCTAAGAACTTTGCTGCTCCAGGTCCCGATGGGATAAATAACTTTTGGTGGAAAAAGTTATCGAGCACCCACCACCATTTGGCCAGAATTTTTAATTCCTGGTTAAATGGGGAGCAGCAAATCCCTTCTTGGGTTGTTGAGGGGCGCACAGTGCTGATCCCCAAGAACGGAGATTTGTCCAACCCAAAGAACTACAGACCGATAACCTGTCTAAACGCATGCTACAAGGTGTTTACACGCATTTTGTACATGCGGGTGCTCCACGCAGTTGAACCGGTTTACGAACGGATATATGAGCAACGAGGGTCGAAGAGAGGTGTCGCTGGCTGCAAGGAAAACCTGCTGATCGACAGATGTGTCACGCAGGACTCCATGCAGTATAAGCGGAACCTCTCTATGGCCTGGATCGACTACTGCAAGGCATTCGACATGACATCGCATGAGCTCATTGTTCACTTGCTCCGATGTCTTGTGGTACCAGGCCCCGTAGTGAGATGTATTGAAGAACTGATGCCGCTCTGGAGGACTCGTTTTACCATAACATCGGGTAACGATAGAGTCCAAACAGAGTCGGTAACATTCAGAAGAGGAGTATTTCAGGGAGATTCCCTCAGCCCCCTTCTCTTTTGCATCTCACTACTGCCATTATCCGTCTCGCTCCGGAAAACCCGTGGCTACAACTGCGGTACCCCCGGCGACAGGAGGCATAAGGTCACCCATCTATTTTATATGGATGACCTTAAACTTTATGCCTCTGGAGAGAGGGATCTCCAGCAGTCCCTTAGGGTGGTACAGGAGTACACGCAGGCTGTCGGTATGCAGTTCGGGTTGGACAAATGCGCACTGATCCATCTCAAGAGAGGGCGATGCGGTGACTACGGAGAGGACGCGCAGCTCGTGGACGGAAGCATCTTACACCATCTAGATGCCGGAGAGTCGTACACTTACTTGGGTGTCGAGCAACGCTCCACCCAAGAAGTGAGTGTAGTGAAAAACGCTCTCCGCGGCAAGTATCAGCACCTACTCCGACAGATCTGGTCTTCAGAACTGTCGGGGAAGAACAAGGTGTCTGCTACAAATATGCTTGCCGTTCCGATCCTTCTCTACTCTTTCGGAGTAGTGAAGTGGACTAGAGAAGAGCTGCGTCAACTCGATGTAGTAACCCGCAAGAAGATGCATCTCAATAGGAGCTTGCATCCTAAATCGTCCGTTCCACGGTTATATCTCCCACGACATCGGGGAGGCCGTGGACTCTTGAGCTTGGAGAGTCTCCATAGCAGGATGGTTCTGGATGGAGCATGTAAGGTCATCAGGAGTTCGGATCCCCTCCTCTGCATGGTCCGAGACCATGAAAATGCAGAGGTAGGAGCTTTTCTCTTTAAGGCAGCACGCAGAGCAGCCGATGAACTTGGTCTCATCTTCGACGTCGAGCGGGTAAACCCCGACTCTGTCACCGAGTTGGAACCCGTTCGATAAAAAGCCCACATTAGAGCTGCAGAACACAACATCCTTCTGCAGCTCCATAAGGATAAGCCATTGCACGGGATCTTCTATAAAAATATAGAAGACCTCGGCTTATCCGAAAGGCTGACCTTCGCCTTCTTAAGGTCAGCTGGGCTGAAGTCTGAGACCGAGGGATTCATAATGGCTTGCCAGGATGGTGTATTTAACACTCTCGTCTATCGACGTCGTGTCATGGGTATGGAGGTCCCTGATGTCAGCTGCAGGGCCTGCCGCAGGGCGCCGGAGACTGTAATGTACTTACTGTCGGCTTGCCCGACATACGCAGTCTCGGCCTATATTCATAGACACAACGCAGCGTTACGAGTGCTTTACTATCATCTAAGGCACTCGTATGGGATAGACGAAACACCAGTGCTGCCTTACGTTCCGGGGGATATTGAGTCCGTTGTGGGGAATGAGAAGTGCCTAATTTATTGGAACTACTCGTTTCCCACCGTCAGGCAAATACAAGCCAACAAGCCTGACATAGTACTCCTCGACCACCAACCCAAGACAATGTATGTCGTGGAATTCTCAGCTCCCGCTGAGAGCAACATTGTCTTGAAAGAGGAGGAAAAACGGACAAAATATCGAGATTTGCTCTTCGAACTCCGCAGGCTTTATCCAGGCCATTCTGTTAAAATAGTGGTACTGATTATAGGAGCCCTCGGTGGAATGAGACAGACGCTGCTTTCAGAACTAAAGATCATACCGGCATGCCGAGATTCGGCAGAGATCTTAGCCGGCAGAATGCAGAAGGCTGTCATCCTCGGTTCATTACGTCTACTCAGGGCACACGATTCGCGGACCCGGTAGTCACTCACCCCACGGGCGTGGGGAGTGGCTATTGGTATTACCAGCTCCCCTCTGTGAGGGTCGGAGCCACAGAGTAGGGTGACTGGTTTTTTGTAAAAAAAAAAAAAAAAAAAAAAAAAAAAAAAAAAAAAAAAAAAAATAATAATAATAATAATAATAAGCGGGATAATCCCGACTCTGTCACCGAGTTGGAACCCGCTCGGCGGAAAGCCCAAATAAAAGCTGCAGAACAAACCATCTTTCTGCAGCTCCATTCGGATAAGCCACTGCATGGTGTCTTCTATAGAAATATAGAAGAACTTGGCTTATCCGAAAGGCTGACCTTCGCCTTCTTAAGGTCAGCCGGGCTGAAGTCTGAGACCGAGGGATTTATATTGGCTTGCCAGGACGGTGTATTCAACACCCTCGTCTATCGAAGTCGTGTCATGGGTGTGGAGGTCGCTGACGTCAGCTGCAGGGCCTGCCGCAGAGCGCCGGAGACGCTTATGCACTTGTTGTCGGCCTGCCCGACATATGCAGTCTCCGCCTATATCCAAAGGCACGACGGAGCACTACGAGTGCTTTACTACCATCTGAGGCACTCGTATGAGATAGACGAGACACCAGTGCTGCCTTATGCTCCGGGGGATATTGAGTCCGTTGTGGGGAATGAGAGGTGTCTAATTTATTGGAACTACTCGTTTCCCACGGTCAGGCAAATACAGGCAAACAAGCCTGACATAGTCCTCATAGACCACCAACTCAAGACAATGTTCGTCATAGAGTTCTCGGCTCCCGCGGAGAACAACATTGTCTTGAAGGAGGAAGAAAAGCGGACAAAATATCGAGACCTACTCTTCGAACTCCGCAGACTGTATCCAGACCATACTGTCAAGCTGGTGGTACTGATTATAGGAGCTCTCGGTGGAACGAGACACACGCTGCTTTCAGAATTGAACATCATACCGGCATGCCGACAATCGGCAGAAGTCCTAGCCGGGAGAATGCAGAAGGCTGTCATTCTTGGTTCATTGCGTCTGCTCAGGGCACACGAGTCACGGAACCAGTGATCACTGACTCTACGGTGTAGAGAGTGGTTACTGGCGCTCCCAGCGTACCCTCTCTGGTATCGGAGGCAGGGAGAAGGACGACTGGTTTTACTTAAAAAAAAAAAAAAAAATAATAATAATAATAATAAGACCGATAACCTGTCTAAACGCATGTTACAAAGTGTTTACACGCATTTTGTACATGCGGGTGCTCCACGCAGTTGCACCGGTTTACGAACGGATATATGAGCAACGAGGGTCGAAGAGAGGTGTCGCTGGCTGCAAGGAGAACCTGTTGATTGACAGATGTGTCACGCAGGACTCCATGCAGTATAAGCGGAACCTCTCTATGGCCTGGATCGACTACCGCAAGGCATTCGACATGACATCGCATGAGCTCATTGTTCACTTGCTCCGATGTCTTGTGGTACCCGGTCCCGTAGTGAGATGTATTGAGGAACTGATGCCGCTCTGGAGGACTCGCTTTACCATAACATCGGGTAACGATAGAGTCCAAACAGAGTCGGTAACATTCAGAAGAGGAGTATTTCAGGGAGATTCCCTCAGCCCCCTTCTGTTTTGCATCTCACTACTGCCATTATCCGTCTCGCTCCGGAAAACCCGTGGCTACAACTGCGGTACCCCCGGCGACAGGAGGCATAAGGTCACCCATCTATTTTATATGGATGACCTTAAACTTTATGCCTCTGGAGAGAGGGATCTCCAACAGTCCCTTAGGGTGGTACAGGAGTATACGCAGGCTGTCGGTATGCAGTTCGGGTTGGACAAATGCGCACTGATCCATCTCAAGAGAGGACGATGCGGTGACTATGGAGAGGACGCGCAGCTCGTGGACGGAAGCATCTTACACCATCTAGATGCCGGAGAGTCGTACACTTACTTGGGTGTCGAGCAACGCTCCACCCAAGAAGTGAGTGTAGTGAAAAACGCTCTCCGCGGCAAGTATCAGCACCTACTCCGACAGATCTGGTCTTCAGAACTGTCGGGGAAGAACAAGGTGTCTGCTACAAATATGCTTGCCGTTCCGATCCTTCTCTACTCTTTCGGAGTAGTGAAGTGGACTAGAGAAGAGGTGCGTCAACTCGATGTAGTAACCCGCAAGAAGATGCATCTCAATAGGAGCTTGCATCCTAAATCGTCCGTTCCACGGTTATATCTCCCACGACATCGGGGAGGCCGTGGACTCTTGAGCTTGGAGAGTCTCCATAGCAGGATGGTTCTGGAGGGAGCATGTAAGGTCATCAGGAGTTCGGATCCCCTCCTCTGCATGGTCCGAGACCATGAAAATGCAGAGGTAGGAGCTTTTCTATTTAAGGCAGCACGGAGAGCAGCCGATGAACTTGGTCTCATCTTCGACGTCGAGCGGGTAAACCCCGACTCTGTCACCGAGTTGGAACCCGTTCGACTAAAAGCCCACATTAGAGCTGCAGAACACAACATCCTTCTGCAGCTCCATAAGGATAAGCCATTGCACGGGATCTTCTATAAAAATATAGAAGACCTCGGCTTATCCGAAAGGCTGACCTTCGCCTTCTTAAGGTCAGCTGGGCTGAAGTCTGAGACCGAGGGATTCATAATGGCTTGCCAGGATGGTGTATTTAACACTCTCGTCTATCGACTTCGTGTCATGGGTATGGAGGTCCCTGATGTCAGCTGCAGGGCCTGCCGCAGGGCGCCGGAGACTGTAATGCACTTACTGTCGGCTTGCCCGACATACGCACTCTCGGCCTATATTCATAGACACAACGCAGCATTACGAGTGCTTTACTATCATCTAAGGCACTCGTATGGGATAGACGAAACACCAGTGCTGCCTTACGTTCCGGGGGATATTGAGTCCGTTGTGGGGAATGAGAAGTGCCTAATTTATTGGAACTACTCGTTTCCCACCGTCAGGCAAATACAAGCCAACAAGCCTGACATAGTACTCCTCGACCACCAACTCAAGACAATGTATGTCGTGGAATTCTCGGCTCCCGCTGAGAGCAACATTGTCTTGAAAGAGGAGGAAAAACGGACAAAATATCGAGATTTGCTCTTCGAACTCCGCAAGCTTTATCCAGGCCATTCTGTTAAAATAGTGGTACTGATTATAGGAGCCCTCGGTGGAATGAGACAGACGCTGCTTTCAGAACTAAAGATCATACCGGCATGCCGAGATTCGGCAGAGATCTTAGCCGGCAGAATGCAGAAGGCTGTCATCCTCGGTTCATTACGTCTACTCAGGGCACACGATTCGCGGACCCGGTAGTCACTCACCCCACGGGCGTGGGGAGTGGCTATTGGTATTACCAGCTCCCCTCTGTGAGGGTCGGAGCCACAGAGTAGGGTGACTGGTTTTTTGTAAAAAAAAAAAAAAAAATAATAACCTTTGGTTCCAGCAGGCCGAAGACTGGGCCCCCACGATCGACCCCGTTCGGATAGGGGTCAAGGGCAAGGTGGTGGGGCCCAACCGGATAGACCGCCCGTTGACGACGTACGCAATGAACAAGGACGCTTTGAGTGGACAGATGAACTGAGGGATGAGCTTCTCCATTGTTATGAAAGCAGTGAGCCCGCGCGGAGGGGGTACATGGCGCGGATGCATGCTCTGTGGTGTGAGAGGCTACCAGAGCATAGCGCCTTCACGCCACAAAATCTGCGTGACTATGTATCCCACCTTCGTAGTAGGGGCTACGTGAGGGCTGCTCCTGGGCCGATGAATGAGGTGGCCGAAGAGCCGCCACATTCACCGGTTGAGGACGTGGCTCTCCTCGTTCCGCCAATACCAGAGGGCCTCAGTACCAGAAGGGGGTTACACCGTCTGAAAACCCCCGGGCCACAAGACCTGGCCAGAGTGGACGCTGAACTTCGTACAGCGCTACCAGTAGAGGCTGACATCTGGCACATAAATTGTGCCGTGTATGCCGCTGCTCAACGCTCGTCTCAGGTGGAGAGGCGAAATACCTCTTCCCCACAGGAGAGAGCGCAGCGGCGCATACAAAAGATGGAAGCCAAGATCCAGTCGGCGAGGCAACACGCATCCCGTATCCAATGTGTGATGGACTATATGGCGGCCAACAGGCCGTTCACGCCTAAAGTGCGTCGATTAGCCGCCAACTTAAGACGCTTCCATCACACACTCAATGAGGCAGTGCTGCGAACCACCAAACAGCACTGCCTCGACAGGATACGGATGCTAGTGACTTGCAAAAAGTCATTAGTGAGGCGGGCGAGGGGGCTTGCGGAAAATAAACTGTTCCGCGAGAAGCCCTCGCGCCTTTTCCAACCGCCTCCGCGTGTTGTAGACAATCCGCCGACTGCAGATCAGGTGGAGAACTTCTGGAAAACGCTGTACGAGGAGAGGCCTCCACTCAACCGAGATTCTCCTGCCCTTGCACACTTTCAAGCCTTTTGTCAAAGGCTTCAGCAACCACAGGAAGTGTGCGAACCAATAACCCCAGAAGAGGTTCGTAGGGCTCTTGATGGCTCTAAGAACTTTGCTGCTCCAGGTCCCGATGGGATAAATAACTTTTGGTGGAAAAAGTTATCGAGCACCCACCACCATTTGGTCAGAATATTTAATTCCTGGTTAAATGGGGAGCAGCAAATCCCTTCTTGGGTTGTTGAGGGGCGGACAGTGCTGATCCCCAAGAACGGAGATTTGTCCAACCCAAAGAATTACAGACCGATAACCTGTCTAAACGCATGTTACAAGGTGTTTACACGCATTTTGTACATGCGGGTGCTCCACGCAGTTGAACCGGTTTACGAACGGATATATGAGCAACGAGGGTCGAAGAGAGGTGTCGCTGGCTGCAAGGAGAACCTGTTGATTGACAGATGTGTCACGTAGGACTCCATGCAGTATAAGCGGAACCCCTCTATGGCCTGGATCGACTACCGCAAGGCATTCGACATGACATCGCATGAGCTCATTGTTCACTTGCTCCGATGTCTTGTGGTACCCGGTCCCGTAGTGAGATGTATTGAAGAACTGATGCCGCTCTGGAGGACTCGCTTTACCATAACATCGGGTAACGATAGAGTCCAAATAGAGTCGGTAACATTCAGAAGAGGAGTATTTCAGGGAGATTCCCTCAGCCCCCTTCTGTTTTGCATCTCACTACTGCCATTATCCGTCTCGCTCCGGAAAACCCGTGGCTACAACTGCGGTACCCCCGGCGACAGGAGGCATAAGGTCACCCATCTATTTTATATGGATGACCTTAAACTTTATGCCTCTGGAGAGAGGGATCTCCAACAGTCCCTTAGGGTGGTACAGGAGTATACGCAGGCTGTCGGTATGCAGTTCGGGTTGGACAAATGCGCACTGATCCATCTCAAGAGAGGACGATGCGGTGACTATGGAGAGGACGCGCAGCTCGTGGACGGAAGCATCTTACACCATCTAGATGCCAGAGAGTCGTACACTTACTTGGGTGTCGAGCAACGCTCCACCCAAGAAGTGAGTGTAGTGAAAAACGCTCTCCGCGGCAAGTATCAGCACCTACTCCGACAGATCTGGTCTTCAGAACTGTCGGGGAAGAACAAGGTGTCTGCTACAAATATGCTTGCCGTTCCGATCCTTCTCTACTCTTTCGGAGTAGTGAAGTGGACTAGAGAAGAGCTGCGTCAACTCGATGTAGTAACCCGCAAGAAGATGCATCTCAATAGGAGCTTGCATCCTAAATCGTCCGTTCCACGGTTATATCTCCCACGACATCGGGGAGGCCGTGGACTCTTGAGCTTGAAGAATCTCCATAGCAGGATGGTTCTGGAGGGAGCATGTAAGGTCATCAGGAGTTCGGATCCCCTCCTCTGCATGGTCCGAGACCATGAAAATGCAGAGGTAGGAGCTTTTCTCTTTAAGGCAGCACGCAGAGCAGCCGATGAACTTGGTCTCATCTTCGACGTCGAGCGGGTAAACCCCGACTCTGTCACCGAGTTGGAACCCGTTCGACTAAAAGCCCACATTAGAGCTGCAGAACACAACATCCTTCTGCAGCTCCATAAGGATAAGCCATTGCACGGGATCTTCTATAAAAATATAGAAGACCTCGGCTTATCCGAAAGGCTGACCTTCGCCTTCTTAAGGTCAGCTGGGCTGAAGTCTGAGACCGAGGGATTCATAATGGCTTGCCAGGATGGTGTATTTAACACTCTCGTCTATCGACGTCGTGTCATGGGTATGGAGGTCCCTGATGTCAGCTGCAGGGCCTGCCGCAGGGCGCCGGAGACTGTAATGCACTTACTGTCGGCTTGCCCGACTTACGCAGTCTCGGCCTATATTCATAGACACAACGCAGCATTACGAGTGCTTTACTATCATCTAAGGCACTCGTATGGGATAGACGAAACACCAGTGCTGCCTTACGTTCCGGGGGATATTGAGTCCGTTGTGGGGAATGAGAAGTGCCTAATTTATTGGAACTACTCGTTTCCCACCGTCAGGCAAATACAAGCCAACAAGCCTGACATAGTACTCCTCGACCACCAACTCAAGACAATGTATGTCGTGGAATTCTCAGCTCCCGCTGAGAGCAACATTGTCTTGAAAGAGGAGGAAAAACGGACAAAATATCGAGATTTGCTCTTCGAACTCCGCAGGCTTTATCCAGGCCATTCTGTTAAAATAGTGGTACTGATTATAGGAGCCCTCGGTGGAATGAGACAGACGCTGCTTTCAGAACTAAAGATCATACCGGCATGCCGAGATTCGGCAGAGATCTTAGCCGGCAGAATGCAGAAGGCTGTCATCCTCGGTTCATTACGTCTACTCAGGGCACACGATTCGCGGACCCGGTAGTCACTCACCCCACGGGCGTGGGGAGTGGCTATTGGTATTACCAGCTCCCCTCTGTGAGGGTCGGAGCCACAGAGTAGGGTGACTGGTTTTTTGTAAAAAAAAAAAAAAAAAAAAAAAAAAATAATAATAATAATAATAATAATCAACCGCGATTCTCCGGCCCTTGCACACTTTGAAGCCTTTTGTCAAAGGCTTCAGCAACCACAGGAAGTGTGCGAACCAATAACCCCAGAAGAGGTTCGTAGGGCTCTTGATGGCTCTAAGAACTTTGCTGCTCCAGGTCCCGATGGGATAAATAACTTTTGGTGGAAAAAGTTATCGAGCACCCACCACCATTTGGCCAGAATATTTAATTCCTGGTTAAATGGGGAGCAGCAAATCCCTTCTTGGGTTGTTGAGGGGCGGACAGTGCTGATCCCCAAGAACGGAGATTTGTCCAACCCAAAGAATTACAGACCGATAACCTGTCTAAACGCATGTTACAAGGTGTTTACACGCATTTTGTACATGCGGGTGCTCCACGCAGTTGAACCGGTTTACGAACGGATATATGAGCAACGAGGGTCGAAGAGAGGTGTCGCTGGCTGCAAGGAGAACCTGTTGATTGACAGATGTGTCACGCAGGACTCCATGCAGTATAAGCGGAACCTCTCTATGGCCTGGATCGACTACCGCAAGGCATTCGATATGACATCGCATGAGCTCATTGTTCACTTGCTCCGATGTCTTGTGGTACCCGGTCCCGTAGTGAGATGTATTGAAGAACTGATGCCGCTCTGGAGGACTCGCTTTACCATAACATCGGGTAACGATAGAGTCCAAACAGAGTCGGTAACATTCAGAAGAGGAGTATTTCAGGGAGATTCCCTCAGCCCCCTTCTGTTTTGCATCTCACTACTGCCATTATCCGTCTCGCTCCGGAAAACCCGTGGCTACAACTGCGGTACCCCCGGCGACAGGAGGCATAAGGTCACCCATCTATTTTATATGGATGACCTTAAACTTTATGCCTCTGGAGAGAGGGATCTCCAACAGTCCCTTAGGGTGGTACAGGAGTATACGCAGGCTGTCGGTATGCAGTTCGGGTTGGACAAATGCGCACTGATCCATCTCAAGAGAGGACGATGCGGTGACTATGGAGAGGACGCGCAGCTCGTGGACGAAAGCATCTTACACCATCTAGATGCCGGAGAGTCGTACACTTACTTGGGTGTCGAGCAGCGCTCCACCCAAGAAGTGAGTGTAGTGAAAAACGCTCTCCGCGGCAAGTACCAGCACCTACTCCGACAGATCTGGTCTTCAGAACTGTCGGGGAAGAACAAGGTGTCTGCTACAAATATGCTTGCCATTCCGATCCTTCTCTACTCTTTCGGAGTAGTGAAGTGGACTAGAGAAGAGCTGCGTCAACTCGATGTAGTAACCCGCAAGAAGATGCATCTCAATAGGAGCTTGCATCCTAAATCGTCCGTTCCACGGTTATATCTCCCACGACATCGGGGAGGCCGTGGACTCTTGAGCTTGGAGAGTCTCCATAGCAGGATGGTTCTGGAGGGAGCATGTAAGGTCATCAGGAGTTCGGATCCCCTCCTCTGCATGGTCCGAGACCATGAAAATGCAGAGGTAGGAGCTTTTCTCTTTAAGGCAGCACGGAGAGCAGCCGATGAACTTGGTCTCATCTTCGACGTCGAGCGGGTAAACCCCGACTCTGTCACCGAGTTGGAACCCGTTCGATAAAAAGCCCACATTAGAGCTGCAGAACACAACATCCTTCTGCAGCTCCATAAGGATAAGCCATTGCACGGGATCTTCTATAAAAATATAGAAGACCTCGGCTTATCCGAAAGGCTGACCTTCGCCTTCTTAAGGTCAGCTGGGCTGAAGTCTGAGACCGAGGGATTCATAATGGCTTGCCAGGATGGTGTATTTAACACTCTCGTCTATCGACGTCGTGTCATGGGTATGGAGGTCCCTGATGTCAGCTGCAGGGCCTGCCGCAGGGCGCCGGAGACTGTAATGTACTTACTGTCGGCTTGCCCGACATACGCAGTCTCGGCCTATATTCATAGACACAACGCAGCGTTACGAGTGCTTTACTATCATCTAAGGCACTCGTATGGGATAGACGAAACACCAGTGCTGCCTTATGCTCCGGGGGATATTGAGTCCGTTGTGGGGAATGAGAAGTGCCTAATTTATTGGAACTACTCGTTTCCCACCGTCAGGCAAATACAAGCCAACAAGCCTGACATAGTACTCCTCGACCACCAACCCAAGACAATGTATGTCGTGGAATTCTCAGCTCCCGCTGAGAGCAACATTGTCTTGAAAGAGGAGGAAAAACAGACAAAATATCGAGATTTGCTCTTCGAACTCCGCAGGCTTTATCCAGGCCATTCTGTTAAAATAGTGGTACTGATTATAGGAGCCCTCGGTGGAATGAGACAGACGCTGCTTTCAGAACTAAAGATCATACCGGCATGCCGAGATTCGGCAGAGATCTTAGCCGGCAGAATGCAGAAGGCTGTCATCCTCGGTTCATTACGGCTACTCAGGGCACACGATTCGCGGACCCGGTAGTCACTCACCCCACGGGCGTGGGGAGTGGCTATTGGTATTACCAGCTCCCCTCTGTGAGGGTCGGAGCCACAGAGTAGGGTGACTGGTTTTTTGTAAAAAATAAAAAAAAAAATAATAATAATAATAATAATTTATTGGTGTTAATGTACAAAAGTACTTACACAAGTCAGCTAAATCAAGTAATTGATAACTACTACCTACGTGACAGAAAAGCTATAAAAGACAACTTACAAACATATATGTTGACAAACATAAACATGGTGTATATAACAAAATTTTACAGATGAATACCAACACTAGGCACTTTCAGTGTCAGAATATCACATTCCAAAAATTCCTTGTAGTGATAGAATGCCTTTCCTATGAGAAAACTTTTTATTGTGGTTCGAAAGATTTTTAGGTTTTCGATGTTTCTAATGTTTGGTGGTAGTTTATTAAACATTTGAATTGCAAGATAATTTGGTCCATTTTGTGACTTACTTAATCTATAATAAGGGGTAACAACATTGTTTTTTGTTCTGGTATTATGATCGTGTTGGCTCAGATAGGTAGGGTAGTTACTTAAATTTGTTTTGATAAATGTTAAACATTCCAATATATATAGTGATGGTAATGTTAATACATCAAAATTGATAAAAGCATTTTTGCAATCGTCAGTATATCCTAAGCATGCTATAATTCTAATTAATTTTCTCTGAATGGCAAAAACCTTATCGAAATCTGCAGCATTACCCCAGACTATTATAGCATAACTCATGATTGAATGGCACAATGCAAAGTAGGCTGACCTCAATGTACTCGTAGATACAGTGCCCGATAAGTTACGAATAACGAAGGTTCTACTACTCAATTTTCGACAGATGCTGTCAATGTGTATATTCCACCTTAAGCAAGGATCCAAATAAACACCTAAAAATTTTACAGTGGGTATTATATCTGTAGTAGTCTCGAAATTACGTAACGTAAACATCATACCTTGTGATTTAGTTTTGTTACAAATCAGATTATTAGAGGTAAACCATTGTTCAGTTTTTGACTGAATTTCACTTTTTTGCAGTTCAACGTCGCATAAGTTATTCGATCTAATAGAAATGGTAGTATCATCCGCGTATAAAATATATGTGAGAAAATTTTTTGCCACAGGCATATCATTGATATAGATCAAAAACAGTAAAGGTCCTAATATGGAACCCTGAGGCACACCTGTCTTTAACATTTCTTTACTTGATGTTATATTATTAACTTTAACAATTTGATAACGAATTTTTAAGTAAGATTCCAATATTTTTATGCTATTCTCACTAGTTTTATATTTTAGTAGCTTCTCGATTAAAATGGCATGTGAAACACAATCAAAAGCCTTACTAAGGTCCAGAAATATTGTGTCATTGAATTCAAGATTTTCATATGCGTCAAGAACGTTATTGACAAAAGTCAATATGGCACTATTAGTGCTGCGACTTTTTCGAAAGCCATGTTGGCATTCAAGAAAGAGATCGTTTGATTCAAAATACATAATTAATCTGTTATACAGGCACTTTTCAAGTATTTTTGAGAAAACCGGAAGTATTGATATTGGCCGGTAATTTGTGGGGTCGTCTATATCACCACTCTTAAAAATGGGTGTAACTATTGCCTCTTTTAATATGTTTGGAAAAATGCCCTCTAAGAGACATTCATTTATTAATTTCGTCATAGGACATATTATGAGGTTTTTAATAGTTTTTATGGTTTTCACACTTAAACCATACACATCTTTACTAGATTTGCTTTTAAGATTCGCAATTATGTCTCTTATTTCGATATAAGTAACTTCAGTAAATTCAAAGCCGGTGCTTGGCAAGTTATTATAATTAAAATTTGCGTATGTATCTAAATTGTCAATTGAGGGAAATGCAGTACGTTCGTCTAACATTTTTTGGGCTGCAGTGACAAAGTGTTCATTAAGTTTGTCTGGATGTATTTCACAATTATTTTTGTTTTGCGTTATTTTATTTCTGTGACTATTTATAATATCCCACATAATTTTATTTGGGTTATTTGCAGTTCTTATCAATTTGTCATTAGCTTCTTTTTTTGCTTTCTTTATTTCAAATTTGTAACGCATGCGAAAAGCATTTTTTTGTGTTTTAATTACAGAACATGGGTTTTGTTTATAGACTAAATCAAGAAATTTTAGATGTTCTCGCATATTCCTTAATTGATCATTAAACCAGGATGGTCCATTTGTATTATGTCTATTAACGTATTTTTTTTTCAGGAAATGCTAAGTTGTGGCATTCTAATATTTTATCTAAAAATGTCTGAAATTTTGAATTAATATCCAGGCCTTTATTATCAACGAAAGACCAGTCAATGCTTTCAACTAGGTTATGAAATGTAATCTTACCTAATTCAGTAATCGGCCTACATATTTTTTGTGCAATTTCCTGCACACAGTTTTTTTTCAAGTGGGGTATATTAATAGTAATACCATTGTGATCTGATAGATTGCAATCTGCAACAGAAGTTTTTATCTCCATATCAAAATTAATGAACACATTATCAATGCAATTATTTTTCCTGGTTTTCTCTTTCACTTTTTTTTTAAATCCAAATGTACTCAACAAATTACACATATGAGCGCAGTAACCTGAATCCTCATCTGAGCCTGTCTCAAACAGTACATTGAAATCACCTACAATTATTGCTTTTTTTTTTATTATTTATATTTAATAAAATTTGCTCAAGTTTTTCAAGAAATATTTTAAAATCGCTACCTGGAATCCTATAGATATTTATTAAATACATATTTAAGGATCTGACTAGAACACCACTAACCTCCATTATTGTTTCAATTGACAAATTATTTATAGCAGATAATGAATTACAATTCAAACCTTCTTTTGCTAAAATGACGGTACCACTACCTTTGTGAGCCTGTCTACTAAAATGAGAAGCAACATTATATTTTCCCAAGGTTAGGCATTCCACCTCTGCAGGATTAAGCCATGTTTCACTAAAACATAAAATATGAAAATTTTTGTCAAAAAGATAACAATCAATTTCATTAAGTTTGTTTTTTAGAGATTGAATATTTACATAAAATATATTAAATATATCATAGTCAAAGTTTTTATTTTTTTCTTTGAGTGAAGAGTTACTTTTTCCTTCTGTAAGGGACGTCAGTTTGGTAAGTCCGTCCTTTTCCTCAGGAATAAAAAACGACTAACACAAGCTCCATGCGGCCATATCTCCGGATCCATTGCTTTTCCAAAGTTTTCTTCTAGAATAGTAACTTTGAAAGATGTGTAGAGATGGGGATATTTTGATGTAATCGATTCCACTATTACTTCAGGGAAATTTTGTTTTACGAGTTTTGTAAGAGATTCGACTGTGGTATTCTTATCCACTCGATATACATGTAGTACAGCTTCTTTTGGGACTCCCTGTACTATTTTGTTATCCTTATTACTTCCTATAATTGTTTGTCTTTTATTTCTTCTTTTCCTATCAACTCTTTTCCAGTCACTCGCTATAACACTGGTATGCTGTGCCTGCATATCGTTGTTGATTTGTAATATCCATAAAACCTGTCTTGTTATTAGGCTGGGAAGGCGAAACGTAGTTTAGTTCCAGGCAAGTAATTTGATTATACAATACTTTAACTAAGGAAGTTAGCTTAGTGGTAGCCTTTCCTTGCTAAAAGTTCATTATGAGAAAAATCAATTAACGTCTTCCTTGACCACAAGAACTTTACAAATTATCACTGAACTGATTCAGTAGCTAACGCTGCTGAAGCTAACTAATGTCAATTCCATTCAACAACTGGAGAAATTAATATTAAAAAAATTTTTCTTCCTTTTTACAATATGAGACGAAATCACCTCCATTTGAAAGTATGGTAAACATGTTCTAGCAGCTTTTCTTGCACACTTTACGAATTTGTCAATAAATCTAGGACTGTTACCGGATACATTAGGATTAGGTAATATAATTCCCTTGTACAAGAAAAAGGATCCCAATTAATTCAAAATTATAGATCCGTAATCTTATCGATTAATTTAAAATTCCTGAAAAAGCAGTGGCCAGTAGATTAAACTCGTACTTAGAATCAATTTATTTATAGAAATAACAAATCTACAGATATGGAGCGGCTACGGCTTAAATTTGTTCAATACTTCGATAAGGGTGAAAAAATGGCTGTAAGAGTTTCTTTTTTGATTTACCTGCGGCCTCCGATTCAGTGAACACGAAATTTCTATAAAGTAAGTTACAAACAATGAGAATATATCAACATTCTGAAATGGCTTAATATCATAATATCTACAAAATACGTAAATTTTAATTTCAATGACCTCCAAGACATCTAATATCATTGAGATTTAAATTTGTGCACTTCTTACTTCTTCTTTTCATTAATGACCAACCAGAATATATAACATGGCAAGTATTTATGTACGGATACGGCAAAAGTAGTTTCCTATATCCTGAAGTAGACGAATGTGAGAAAGAGAATAAAAATTGCTTACGTGAAAGCGAGACGGATGATCGTTATATTAGTGGGGCACGAATGAAAGCTTCTCGACCTCCCGTTTCACCATTACCGTGACAATACAGATGCCACCTGATGTCCTGCGTTGATACACGACAAGATGATAAAAATAATATTTCATGAAATATGCAGGGTGCTCGACTTACTGTTCCTAATTTTTGTTGTTTTCTTCCTCGCACTTGTTTACTCCAGGATCTATAATACTACTTTTACCGAATTTGTATACAAAGACATATCAATTATAATCGGCAGTGATAATATGAATATTGTTACAAAAATTCCATAATTACAAATAACAAAAAATACCGGTATTTTTTAAATTTTATTAAAATAGCAACCGATAAATTTATTTTCAAAATTGATTATGTGGTAAGTAAGCAAGCAACATTCTTAGGTTGTGTTATAGATAGATTTAAATTTGAATTTTAGCACCCAAATACAGACTATCTCTTCACGTTAGCGAAAATTAGCTATAACATCTGCATACGGAGCCGATCATTCGAGGCAAACAAAGTATTTATAATGCAAAAATAATATTATTCATGCATTTATTGTTTAGCTTAAACTGTAGAGAATTTTATAGAGATGCATTCTAAGCGAAAAAAATATGGTTATGTACATTTACATAATTATGTTTAAAACATCCTCCATCACATATATAAATTTGCTAAAATTGAATGCTAATAATGCGCCAAGAACTTGAATTTCAGCGCGCGACAGTGAACCTCGGCTACAGTTTTCAAAGAAGGGTGAATAAAATACTTTCCATTGTCAGCACAGGTAGTGTCATATATTCGAGAAGTAGTTGCACTTTGCTATTCGTAATGCATTCCTTAATCTACAATTGCTTTCAACGACTAATTTAAATTTTCTCTTCTAGACTTAAAGTATTTTGATCTAGAATAGATTTAAGTATTCCCTTTAAAAGCCTAGCCTGATGCAAAGGCACAGTCTCTACAGCATATATAATATATGTAGAAACTACGCCAAGTAGGACGAGGAGGAGACGGATTATTGTGCTTCCTGAAACAGTTCTAAACTCTAAAACTATGGCTACTTAACATATTCTTGACTCTAGACGGTCTTATTTTCTTTCAGGTTTGGAGAGATTTTCAACGCTTTGATTTTGTCATGGGAATGGTAAAAAATGCATTTCAGTATTTTACATTTTACTTTAAACTTTTTATTTTATTATGAAATACGCTTAAAAATATTTGGAGCAAATAAATTGTTAAGTGTAAATATTGATAATGTTTGCAAAATAAATTCACAGTACAGGTAAATAATTTTATTATTATTGAATAATAGTCATGAAAAAACCACCAATAAATACACCAGAAATAATGATAATAATGGCATAATACCCAAGAAATAAATATGTTTAATGTTAACTCATTCTTAAAACTGTTTTATGGATTACTAGAAAATTTGTCAGCAACGGACGAACTTCTGGTCTAGTACTTGCATTCATAATTTTTTGATATATCCTAATGTTACGAACTATAAAATCATATTGTATACCAACTTCTAATGAGATTTTGATGTTAACCATGAAATACCATGGCACAAATTAGATAGATGCGAAGATAGACGCATTGTATTACACTTCTCTTCTTCATACCTAATCCTACCTGATCTAATCTGCTTGTCAACTTCAATTGCGTTTCTAGAGAAGGTTCAATAAGATGTAGGTAGAAGGGGGGAAATTGGGCAAACGGCTTATGATGATTTTATAAATTGTAGAATTGTAACTAGTATCTGAGCTACAATGAAGAAAAAAATCTTCAGTTATGCAGAAATAATTTGAAAAATTGAAAGTAGGTGCTAAAACAACCTCACTAGAAATTAAAGATCGATCACTTTTCACTCTAATTCTCATTGCCCCCTGAACACGTCCCGAAATTGATTTTAAAAACATTATTTGCAAATATGAACTCTCCCCAATGCCTCGATTGATGTTCAATTCTCAAGGTATGTTGCACTTTTGTTCAAAAAAAAGTTAATTGCTGAATTTGTTAGAAAACTTCCCTATTGAGATTAAAAATCATTCGTCAGAAGCCGCTGATGTAATTATTGATGCTAAGGAGAACTCCAAGGTATCAATACGGAAATGTTGTCGATGTGTGCTAACTTAGCCACAAATTTGTGCGATAAATTATTTACCAGACACCAGGAAGTATAGTGAGATACATATTGTGTTTGATATTTATAACATAAGGACGATTCTCTTGAAAAGGCGAGGAAACTTTTATTCCATATTAAGACTAAAACTGAACTGATCGGTTATTTGCCAAAAAAATCTATTACGCAAAAGAATAACCTCTAAAAGTATTCAGTAGTTTCTTTGAACGAGGAGATTTTAATGTCTTTTGAAGCTAAATACTCTGATTCAGTCGCCGATCGAGAGGAAGCTGATACCAATATTTTGCTCCACTCTTTATTTTTGGCCCAGTAAAAAAAGTATGTTCACATATTTTCACCAGATACCGATGTCTTTATTATAGCTTTAAGTCAGCTTGAACACTTCACCAATAGAGCCTATTTCCATACTAGGGTTAGAGAAAAGCATAGAATTGTTCCACTTACTTTCATATATAAAGCGCTTAGACCAAAGAGAACGGCTGCATTAATTGGATTCCATACAATATCGGGTTCAGATACGACCAGCACATTTTACAAAAAGGGAATGAAGACCTTTTGGACGGCTTTTCTTAATGCAGATCAAGAAGAGAAATTTGTATGTCAAGTAGTTAGTCCAGTGGAATTAGCATTTTATCAACACCTAAATCTGAATGGATAATTGTGAAGTGATTCATGGGCAATGAGTATCAAAGATGATATGTACATACTTTCTGGATGAAAATTCAGTAGCATTTGTTTATAACAGCACCTTGAATGTTGTAATAAACAGTTTCTTCTTAATAACCGTGATCGTAGCCCGGCGAGAGAAAAGTTTAATATAAAAGATATAGGTATTGATAATAAGAACATTTTAAGGAATATTTTATCAAAATCGGTTCAATAGTCTATTCGCAAATCGTAAAAAATGTTCTTATTTAATAAAAAAATAAGCAATATCCACGTGTAAACTATTTGAAAGCTTAGTTTGTGGTATGCTTAAACTACGATTCAAATTTGATAAAAAAATATTCAATAGTTTCCGAGATAATTCAATTTGATTATAGAATTACGATGACTTTAACGTACAATAACGTTCAATTTTTGAATCATACGATTATAAAAATGGGCTCATTTGAAAGATAAAGATTGCTACTTGGTAATGCAATTGTTACCCGGCCAAATAATAACTTTTTTGAGTGTTTAAAATCCTCTAAAAATGGCGTTATATTTTCCGCGTAATTTTGGAATTTTTAACGCAATGTATTGTCAAACTAATCAAATTAAAACTAAGGCATTGAAATTTATATTGCGCCGAGCTAGAATTTTCCAAATTAATTTGGAACAAATATACGTTTTTTTCCAAAAAATTATAGCTCTCATGTTTATTTATATGAAGCTATGAAATTTGTCCCGTATGTAGAGGATTAGTTGAATTATGCTTGGACAGTATTTTCAACTTCCCTCGAAAAGAAATATTAATAATAATGAAAGGAAAAGTATAGCTTTGTTGCGCGTCACTGGAGAGGGGGCAGGAGAGGGCATAGACGCGCTCCTGGGCTCGCGCTCACTCAAAAATTGCTCCAACTGCTTCTCGCTACATGAATCGTCGATATCTCGGCTTTTAGTCATCCGATTTCGATGATTTTTTTTATTTGCACTAGCTCAACGAGCCCATTCCAAATTTATCAAAAAGAAATTACAAAATTCACTGTAAAATGGACAAAATAAAAGAGTATTTAGAAAATTCTATTTTATTTCATATTTTATTAAACAATATGTAAATATATTATAATCTACGCCTTATTATTGTATTTACATATTCATTCTCATGACCCTCATCATGCTCATCGAAATCATCAATATTATTTATATTATCTTTATTTTATATCTCTTTTTCGATATTTGAATTGCTAACAATTTCTCCATATGAGTCAGTCGAAAGATCATCATCCATACCATCGTTTTCATTCAACATACTATTAATCGACACTTTGCATTTGAACAGTTTTCTCACAAATTTCAACATTGTAATCCATGTTGCTTACATCCACATGCTCTCAAAAAACCTGTCGTACACCGGCAGGTTAATATTTTTAAAATATTTTACGGTACAAGAGGCTCTTCACTCTTAATAGACCTCAAGCCAAACTGACTCTTCTCCCAACCCCATTGTTTCGGATCTATTTGATTTCCTAACCACTTTTGGATTTGTTAATATGCGCGAAATGAATGCTGGATCGTTGCTTCTTCTGTTGGAGGAAGTGATTTCAATTTAGAAGCCGACCTAGTTGTAAACTTTTCGTAATTAATGAAACGAATTTCATGCGAAGATCCTCTTTGTCTTTTTTTGTACTGTACATACGCGCGACTAGTTCACAACCATTCTCGCCAATCCTCTTTCTATCAATTATACCAGCACGAGCCCAGGAGCTCATCTATCCCCTCTCCTACTCCCTCTCAAGTGACGCGCATCAACGCTATACTTTCTCTTTCATTATTATTAATATATTTATTCGAGGGAAGTTGAAAATACTGTAAGTATAACTCAACTAAACATCTGCATACGGGTCAAATTTCATAGCTTCATATAAATAAACATGGAGCTATGATTTTTTGAAAAAAAAATGTATCAATTTGAAAAATTGTAGTTCGGCGCAACATAAAGTTCAAGGTCTTAGTTTTAATTAAATTCATTTGACAATACGTTGCGTTAAAAATTCAGCGAGTAATTCAGTTTGTTTATACGGAAAATATAACGCCATTTTTAAAGCCATTTTAAACACTCAAACAAGTTATTACTGAACTGGGTAACAATTGCATTAAGAAATAGCAAATTTATCTTTCAAATGAGCCCACTTCTATTATCGTGTGATTGAAAAATTGAACGTTATTGTACATTAAAGTTATTGTAATTCTATAAACAAATTGAATTATTTCGGAAACTATTGAATATTTTTAGATCAAATTTGAAACGTAGTTTAAGCATACCACATACTAAACTTTCAAATAGTTTACATGCGATAACAATCGAAAAATCATTGATTTTCAACGGTTTTTTACGATTTGCGAATAAACTATTGAACCGATTTTGATAAAATACGGCTTAAAATATTCGTATTGTCACTATCTACGTCTTTTGCATTAAAGTTTTTTCTCACCGGGCGCTACTATCATAGTTATTAAGAAAAAGACTGTTTAATATAACATTCAAGGTGCTGTTATAAACAAATGCCACCGAATTTTCATCCAGAAGGTATGTACATAACATCTTTGATACTTCATGAATCACTTCACAATTATCCATTCAGATTTAGGTGCTGATTTAGGTACTTTTGGAGCTAATTCCACTGGACTAATTCTGTCCTAAAACTAAGGTCACATGCATCGAAACATTCTATTACCTGCTTTTCCTTGTTATTTATTTTTGAGAAAGAATTGAGGCAACATATGCGGACGACTAGCTGGTTTAAGTCGGAGCAGAGAGCCGTGGGTCCAGAGTATTCATAAGAGTGGAGAAACTTACCCTTTTCGATATGTACAGCATAAGCGACAGATTTCTGTTTAGTTCGAGAAAAGGAGACAAAGAAAAATTGATGTTAAATTGGGCACCATCTATAGTAAAATAAGTAAAATTGTCTCTTTTTCTCGAATAAGCAGTCTGCTATAGATCAGACTGAAATTGTTGATAAGAGAAATAAGAAGATAGTTTAAAATGAATGACAAAATATATTACATGAATAATAGACAAATCGGTTTGAAAGATAAATTGAAATTTAAAATATATATATATAACAAATTTATACCAGTATCCTAGATTGATTATGGTTGAGGTGACTGGTTCTGGGACAGCAATCCAGGCCCACAATTGTCTCTTGTTGCAAGAATGAATTCTAAAGTTTCCTTGGCAATTTCCGTCTCTCAATGAAATGGGGTGAAAGTTGTAAGAAAATTAACCAACTATGTTGTTTAATGAAAAGATAACGAAATTTTATCTGTGAAAGATAAGCTGCGCAAAAGCTATGCAGGAATGTAGAAGAAGTATCTCAGAATTTAAATATCTAAGAATATATTGTATGACGGGTGGTGGAGAGGTGAGCGCACTTGCCTCTCACCCAAAAGTTCCGGGTTCGATCCCCGGTCGTGGCAGTGGAAAATACTGTGAGAGAGATTTTTCCACTATACATGGATATTGGGTGTGTGTCCCTTGTCTCTAAATGTGTAGCCCCCTCCCACACAAGCCTCTTCTAGAGCCTTCCGGGATAAAGGGGGTCGTAATTTCCTGTGGTGTTATTTATTTATTTATAAGCATCTAAGCATTTAAGCATGTAAATATCTAAGCATGTATGCATGTAGAAAATTTAAGCAATTTAAAATTTAAGCAAGTTAGCTGTACAAAATTAAGCTGATTGCATAGACTATAAATTGCCAAAAAAATGAAAAAGAAAGAGAAAAATATTTTTAAAACCATGTGGTACATATAGTATTTTAACTACTTATTAAATTAAAAAGAATTGACCTTGAATTCAAATTTATTTTAAAAATAATTGAAATTATATCAAAGACAAAATTTGAAGATTAATTAAATTTTTAAATGAGTAATGAAATTACCTCTATATTAAACACTTGTTAGCTGGGATATAAAAATTATAATATCAATTACTGAAGTCCACAGTTAAAAATTATATACGTTTGAATCAGTACAAAGGCTGCAAGCAAATGATTTCCTGGTGAGTTTTACTGATAAGGTAAACTTTTTGTTCTGTTTGCTGGGAAATAACGCTACCAAAAAAAATAAACTTGAGAAATTTCTTGAGGTTTTTCTGGTCGATAGCCGAGTGGGTTAAGGCGCGAGGTGGCAATCGCGATTAATCACACGGATATCGCACCACCGGTTTCGAATCCTGGCTCCGGCACTGGCACTGCTGGAGAAAATGGTTGTATGTCCGCGTTTTTTTCAATGTATAACCCCCATCCGCACAAGCTCTGGCTTCTGGAATTGGGGGTTGTCTAATTTCTGTGATGTTATTTATTTATTATTTAGTTATTTATTAAATTTAAATCCCTATTTAAATTGAAAGCTATAAAATCAAAGAATAGTACAAGTATGACCATCTGTCAATGGTTGCGTTAAGCGCACCAACTTGCCTTGTAGATTCCCGTACTCACAACTAAATTAGTGGCATATAATCGATAAAAGGAATCTATAATAAAAGTTTTTATTAGGCACTTCCTACCACAGTTTGTAATTTCTATTTTATACTTAACCACAAATATGAACAGATGTAAATAAATAGTAAAACGTATTGACTATGGTGTGAACTTAGTAAATATATTACATCTTATTGTATATACTAATATAGAATGAGAAAAGGTAAGGAAAATAACCATATGTACTTCATAGTAAATAAAAATATAAAAATTGAAATATAGGTAGGTATCTGATGTAAATAAATGTGTTTGTAGACAAATTGTTAATTAATTATTGTTTCCTGGGATGCTGTCTTACAACGGAACAGAGATACATCATAGTTTAGAATATGACTGAGTTCCTAAGATCTAAAACTAAGTACATAAAACAGTGTGAAATGGTTTAGCAGTTAAGTAAAATTCTGTTAGTTGAAAACAGTTTCACTTACAAAAACTGAATCGAAAAATGTTATACAGATCGTGCTAAATATAACCAAAACACTAGTTTTTAAATAAAACATAGGCCATGTAACAATTCCTATGGCAGTTATTCTCGAAGTAACAGATTACTAATGACTTGCTTCCACCTAGAACCACTTGTACAGAGTAAGTGTAATTTGAGCTATCAAAACCTCCCTTCTCCTGCAACTTACGGATGGAATTTTGAGAATAATAGGTATAAAAAACTATTCTCTCTTCGATCAATATACCTTTTTTGAGTTATATCTTATGTTTCAGCTATTCACCAGTCTTGATCGAAAGTTCATTAAATGCGCCAATGGAAATATTTAATATTACCAAATGTGCGTGCAAGAAAAGATGTTCACCTCCCTGCAAATGCTGCTTATATGGCTGATGGTCCAGAGATAAGCGCACTTGCCTCTCACCCAAAAGTTCTTTGTTCGATTCCCGGTCGTGGCAGTGGAAAATACAGCGAGAGGGATTTTTCCACTACACACGGATATTGGGTGTGTGTCCCTTGTCTCTAAATGTATAGCCCCTTCCACACAGGGCTCTTCTAGAGCCTTCCGAGATAAAGGGAGTCGTAATAACCTGTGGTGTTATTATTATTCATTTAATGAGACTGTTCGTTCCGAATTATATGCTTGTGAGGGAGAACACTGCTTCAATAATGATAGGTTCCAGGAGGATGATAATGGTGATCAAGATTGACATATATCATTGTTTTTATCACTTTTTGTAGCTATTTAACTTACTCGATTTGATTATATTTTTTTCTTATGTAATATTTTTCAACTACGCTATTGCTTTTTTTTACAAATAATGGTCTCATTTAAAATATCCTGATCGTTCAATTATTATTTCCACTACAATCTATTAACATTAGGACAACTTAAATTTTATAAATATGTGAGCATTTCATCTAAATGGAACATCTATTTTTTCAATATTTGTCTATAGAAATAAAGGTTATATGAGAAATAAACTGTTAATTCATTTAAGAGCGGCTTAAGCAACTTCTCTGCAACTGATTATCGATGTTTTTCTCCTAAAATTGAACTACTGCGGAACACTTTTGATATTTTCAGGAAAACTTTTCATTTCGAGGGTCTCAAAAGAGCCCTCCCCTTATTGTGCGCTTATGAAACGGAATTGGAAACTCTATGCTGGAGGTTTTACTAACTACGGTATAGGAAGTAATTTCAGTCTAGTGCCATATTTCATTAAAACCACCACGGCAATAGCAACTTTACTATTCTGAATGTCGGTATATTTATCTACAAGAATCAACATAGGTTTCTTGTCTTTTAAGTCTTCGATAACTTCGTCATAATGTAGAATTTATTCCATACTTTACTATAACCCTGTATGTTTATGCAGTAAATGCAATTTATTACATATATAAATTAAAGGAACCTTAAAAAATGTACGTGACATTTCATGTTTGTGTAACTATCGGACCAGCAATTTTTCAAATTTGCTGAAATATGTCAATCCCAACGTTGTGGGGAAATATTGATACATACGCTTGTTGACTACTGAATAGCCTATATCAATATTAGCTATCCATTATGACATAAAAAATATGATCGCAGCTTAGGATTGAGCATTCACCGAGGAAATTCATGAAGTGTAGCATATTTATTGGCCATCGAATGAAAAAATCAAAGCAAAGATAAATGAAGCTTGGCATTCTCTACTCTGCGATCAAACATCGGCAAAGTTGTTTCATATAGGATCAAAGTTCAAAGGACAAGGGTTTTACAAGTCACCTATCACTCTTGGTAAAATACCCTCTTCCGTTTTCTTTAAAATTTTCTCCACCTCATTTCACATTTTGGCATATATATAAAGCAACATTATTCACTAAAGAATGTTCAAAGCTAAATATTTAACGAAGCGGAAATTTATGTGGAGCCTACAATATATAAAAATTTTAGATATTTCCATTAGAATTCGATTTGTTAGGGATGGCATATTCTATAAATTGAAAAAACACTATTATACGAATTATAGTCCAGTCGCTAGATGCAAAAAAATCTGCAACCTCGATTAATTCCCAAATCAGACGAAAATCCGGATGCAGCTAGGTAATTGTATTCTGAATGGGGTAAAATAAAGTTTGCGCAAATATAAATGGAATTTTTTACATTTAAATTAAAACAACGTGTTTTAGAAGAGAAATACTAAGAATACCAAAAAATAATATTCAATTATAATTCTTTTGTAGGAAAAATGGTCTATGCGCAAAAACATTTTTAAAATATTGTTGAAATTTTTTTAATATACAACGTGTTTCAAAGTTAAAGGTACATACGTTGGGAGATATTTTTTTTATACATTTATTTAACGTCGGCCTATTTCCGCTACTGAGGCCTAACACCGACGCCTGTAGACGAGCTACCCCCAACCAATTTTGCCGAAACTCTTCCCTTAAGAAGAGTAGGGATCTTTTACTTGCCTAACACTTAATAGACAAGAGACCGACGGCCCCTTCGAAGGATGGTATTTCTCCCATACAACCCTGGCCTAAGGTTGTATAGCTTCCGCGTATACACTGATACACTGATATACAAGCCGCTGGAAGATGTGTGAGGCGAGGACGCGATCTTCGTTGGAACGGTCACCCATCCAACTACTAACCGCGCCTTGCGTTACATACTTACTGGTTTTGTTAAAATACACTCTGACTAATTCACGTAACAAATATTTCAATTATTAAGCCCCAGAAAAAAATGTAAGGTCTCTTCCACATAACTACAGATCATTAAAGTGCTACGGAACTACTCTAATGTACCGGCTCAGAGGCTCAATGCTCACGTGTTAGGCTTGCAACCATGGAGTCCCGGGTTCGAATCTTGGCTAGGGTATGGACCTTTAGTGGCGTTTTTCATGTATTACCGAGTCGGTGGCAGTGAACTAGACGAGGTGTATGAGACACAATACGCTGTACCACTCCTGAATTCGAGTCGCAGCTGCGGCAGATGGCAATGCCGTAGGGAATGGTCATTGTATAATTGTCTGTGTTTATGTGTATACAACTCTGTAACTGGGAACATCTGTAGAGTGATGATTAGTAAATAAATTAAAAAATGTTATTTACAGAAACAATAACTCTGCTTATTTAGATCATCTTCCTAAGTATAATTTAGTGACACTAAATCGCAGAAGGTTTTACTGTGATTTTATTTGTTATAACCTTACATATTTCCAAAGAATTTTGCATGTATTATACCATGAACTAATGTTACCTTCTTTCGGTATTCCAAGAAAGTTATAATTCATTACATGGCCAGACGTATTTGAGAATATATACTTAATGTACACAGAAGGAAATAAAAACCAGACTGCTTAGTATTCAGAATGAAACAGTAATTTTATAAGCATTTGCCAGAGTACTTATTTACTATCACTATAAATTATTCTTCTTTGAACAGTTTCATTTAGTTTATGTTAAATATTTATGTTGAGGAAATTAATATTACTATTGTTGTATGTTATGCATCCGGTAGCCTATAATTGTCTTGATAAACATAATTTAATTTTAATAAATTCTCTGAAACTGTGAGGATAACAACATGAATAAAATTTTTAACTAATTGGTTATGGACCCAGACACCCAATATTAAGTGTAAGATTTTCCAAGTTACCACAATTTTGTTGAAACGGACACTCTTAGTAAAAGTATTACTAACTTCAAATTAGATATTTGAAGTTACGTCAAGAGGTAAAAAAAAACCAGAAGGAGCAGCTGAATTTAAGAAAATAGATAAAGTCAGATAATTTAGCACAGAAGATTATTGTAATTACATTATAAAGGCAATCGTTTTTATACTTTATACGAGGATAATTGGAACTGGTCAGTGTTAAAGCACAGGGCCGTGCGCACTGAACTTGATATTTTGTCCTATATATTTAGCAATGGTATCGAGATTCGAATGGTAGTTGAAACTGTGCAGGCGAGTCCGAGACTGGCAATGTAATCAGCCTGAATGAACCATCTACTACTGCACTGGTTTAAAGATAATAAAACGGACAGGTCTACTAGCATAAAAAAAACTCGTAAATCGCTTCTCAATAGTCAAAGGTGGACTTCTGCTGTGCTGTTAATGTGCCAGTGCAGTGCGTATTTACGCAGCTATTTACCTGTTATAACATCAAGCGTAGGAGTTTAGTTAGTTATTGTTCATATTTATAAATATTTACTACTATATAAAAGGTAAAATATTTTAATTATTTACTAATTTACCATGGCTTTCTGGAGACCATTTGAAACAGAGGATAATATAATAATGCCCTAAAATCTTATTATTTTCTTATGACAAGCATTTCTATTTACCTTCGCCCATGTACAATAAAGAGATGCCGACTGTTTTTGCCGGCTTTTAGTTTTTATACGGTTTCAATTCCCGTCGTATACACTTTACATATTATAAATTATACAACTCCAAAAGAGCTATGTCGAAAAATGAAAAATGTCCGAAAATGTTTTTACTGCCTTCCAGATTATCTGAATTGCCCTGTTAAGTCTAGGAGATCTAGATTTGTCTGAGTAATAAAGATTGGCCTACAGTTTATAGTGGTATGCGAACCACTTCTTGGGGGTAGTATATAATTGAAAATTACTTCGCAATGATCACTGTCTACAACAGAGGCCGAATATATAGCTGCCAGTGAAGTTACGAAAGATTTGATACGGTTTTAGTTATTGTTGAAAATGAAGCTAGGCAAAGACTTTTACAAATGGTTTTATGCACAGGAAATCGAAGTATAATAGAGCTTATCAAGAATCTAGAATTTCACATAAGAACCAAACATATCGACATCAAATACCATTTCATGTGTAAAAAGTATGAATAAAATGTTATGATTTAGTTTCTGTACAGTTTGAGTCAAATGGCAGATACTTTAACAAAGCCACTTCCAAAGTCGGCGCCTGAAAAGATGAGAGCTTGATGGGAATTTATACTTTACCAAAATACTAGTTTTATAGAGGATGTTGTGAATAAGAATAATAAGTATAATTTATTTGAGAAATTGAATAAAATATCTCCTTCATTACAAAGTACTATTAATCGGCAGCTGAGTTTATGAAAAACTCGTGTTTGTCGATGTCAACAAAACTTGAGAAGTACAATATTCAAGCGGCAAAGAATCATTTACAAAAACTTAGTAAAATAACTGCAAAATAAAAAATAATTCTAGGGAAATGGTTTGAAGTGTGATATAGTGATATAATAGTGAAAATAGTGTAATACATTGGTTACCAGTGCAGTTGGTCCAAAATTTTTTCAAACATATTTGGATTTGTTAGTACAAAGGTTTTGATTTTTTTTATCCTGTTTTATTGCCAAGTTTTTTATAAGGATTTTAGGTCCATAAAAGGTAATGAATTTTTGGCTGGCTTCATTAGAACGCTTAGATATTTCAAGGAGATTTTCAATGTTAGCTCGGGTGAAGTGCTGACGATTATGAAGGTTTCTTAGAAATGGGAAACAATAATGTAGACCTTTGAGACATGTGATAGCATATAAATTTCGAATATTTAATACTTTTGTATCTTCATAAAGTAGATTCGTGGGGTGTCTAAAATTAAGTTTAAATGTGATTTTCAAGAGTTTATTTTGACAAACTTTTTTAGTATGTATCGTAAATTCCTCCCTAGATAGATAGATATACCATGTTGAACAATTGATTCAAGTAAGGCTTTATACACGAGTGTCAGCGTATCTTTTTTAAAGATGTCTCTTAGATTATGGAATCTAAAAAATAGTTTTCGAATTCTTGGAACCAAATACCCAATGCGATCTTTCCATTTCAAATGTTGATCAATATAATACCTAAATATTTTATTTTTAACACTTTAGCAATATCTGTAGTGTAGTTGCAGGGTTCATCGGTGTTACATTTTGAGCTGTGCAAAGTAATTGTGATTTTATTAGAACCACAAGCACTTGAAATGCAGAAGGTTATAAATTTAGTTTTAGCTACCTTTAAGATTCAACATGTTGCAGTCCAAGTATTTCTTTAGTGTCTGCAGTCCTAATTCCCCTCATGACATACATCATCCCAGTTGCTCTTCTGAAATAATAGAACCGTGTCATATGCTTAGAATATTACTTTATGAGATATGCTTAGTTCGCTTATGTCATTTATATACACGAGGAACAGAATTGGACCCAGCACCATACCATGCGTCACACCCATGTTTATAATTGTTTGCTCACTTATGGCCTTATATTAGCTTTGACAATTAGTCTTCTGCCGGAGATTAGTGAAAAACTGTAAGGCTATACCACGATACCCGTCAATTAAATTTTCTCTAATAATATTGTCTATTGCCAAATCAAGAAAAGCAGCAAGGCATTTTAAGTATGTTAATATTATTTAAATTATTTTTGTTTGCATTGTTTATTTCATTTATTAATTGCCATTTTTTTTTATTTGAGTCAATTAGTTTACATTTGTAATAATCATTTTTTGCATTTCTTATAATGCTGGTTAATTTAGTTCTAAAAGTCCTGTATTTTATTCTCCTGGGTATATATAATATTTAAATTTACTTTTAGCCTGTCTCTTTTTCGTATTGAATTTACGATACCTGCCATGATCCGTGAGAAAACTTGTAATCCTATTGTTATTTTATGTTATACAATATGTGGTAGCTTAGTAGTTTTTAATTGATATAATTAAATTTTAATTGGTGTTCTGACTTTTTTTATCTCATTTAATTACTTCCACGTCCAGTGGAGGTATAGTAATTTAGGCTTAAAGTATCATGAAACGTCGAGATTTTAAATTTGAGCGAAAAAAAAATCCTGTTTGTCGGTCTGTCTGTCTGTTTGGTCTGTCTGTGTGTAAATTTTTTTTGTACGCACGTTTGCTCTGGAACCGTTTATGATATTGACTTAAAAATTTGGTATACTTATGTATTGTAACAAGATCTGGAGTTAGATTATATTTTGATCTAATTCCGTTGAAGGGTTTAGGGGTAAATGGGGTAAATGGGGTAAATGGGGTAAATAAGGGTAAATAGGCAAAACAAGCAAGTAAAAGTCCATAAAATTTAGGGCATGTATGAAAAGTTTCAGAGTCTCAAAATTTTATTTGGCATCAGCCATCCCCCATTGCCACCTCCACCCTATTATTAAAGGAGGTAAAAAAATTAAAATCTGATTTAGTGTGTATACAAGAACGAAACGTCTAAAAAAAATTTTTTGCGTTGACTACCCCTTCTACCATCCCATTGCCACCCCCACCCTATTATTAAACGGTGTAAAAAATTAAAATATGATTTATTGTGTATACAAGAGTGAACGTCTACAAATTTTATTTGGCGTTACCTACCCCCTCTACCACCCCCATTACCACCCTCACCCTATTATTAAACGGAGTAAAAAAATTAAAACAAAACGTCTACAAATTTTTTTTGGCGTTGCCTACCCCATTCCACCACCCCCATTGCCATCTCCACCTTATTATTGAAGAGGGTAAAAAAAAATATATGATTTAGTGTGTACGGAAGAACGAAACGTCTAAAAATAATTTTTGGTGTTAACTACCCCCGCTACAACCCCCATTGCCACCCCCACCCTATTATTAAATGGAGTAAAAATTAAATTGGGATTTGAACCAAGGGTCTCTAAAATTTATTTTGACATTAGTTACCCGCTCTACCACCCCCACTCTATTATTAAAGGGAATTAAATATTACATTTGGATTAAGTGTGCATAAGACTTGGATACAAAATCTGGTTTTGTAGTTTTTATAATAATTTACAGCTTCTAATTGACTTGTAAGAACTATAGACTAACTAACAACAAATGAACAAATAGAAGTTAGTAGCGCTATTTCTAAAACTGTGCTTTCATAAAATGTATCGAATGAATAGATATTTTACCATATTTACGTAGTATTTCATCCCAGATCCTTTTGTGTCCATATCTTGAAAACACCTGGTAACTATAGAAATTAATCTTTATTTGCAAGGCCTCTGGAAAGCATTGGAATATATTTTATTTAAACCGTATAAATACTTTTTTCTGAAACAACAGCTGGACCTCAAATCTAATTTAGTCAGCAGACTGGCAATCGCACTTGATATCTGATTGCAATTCTAATCCGGATATTCAAATTTGCATGTCTGATGACAAAATCCCACAACATTAGTATACATATAGTGTAGACTAAAATAAATGCACCGAGCTCACCAAATGTCACTACAGCGAAGCCAAAAGTAAAGCTTTTGTAATGTGGAGATTGCGTTATTAGCTCATGCCGAGGCTCATGCCGTCTTAGGTTGAATATCCTCGGGTTTTCACCATATAAAATTCTATATTAATGCCTGCAAAATAAAGTTCGTTTCATTGTAAGCCCTATGAATAGCGAGAATTTAACAGAAAATGGGAACATTGTGCCATTCTACTGGGATACGGTGGAAGACAACGAAGAGGCAAATTAAAATTGCAAAACGTGTAAGTTTGTAACAATGCAGAGCCTACAATTTTTTAAAAATCATGTGTTAAGTTGGTTTTATACATAAAGGTAAAATAAAAGGGACTGCTTCTTACTTATGTAGTATAAGTGTATAAAATCATCTAATTCGATCCTAATTAGAATTAGCTGGAAGAATAGTGATTTTGATAAATTCTCCAGTGATCTGTTACTTAATTTAAATTGTTCGTTTGGCTTGTCTTTATTAAGTTATATACAAGGTGTTCCAATTTACAATTACAGAACTTCATCGAAAATCGAAAACTTCATTTTAAAATAATGTAATATAGTATATTGTCTGAAAGTTATTTGTGGCATTCTACGAATATTCTTTCCTATTATCTGGGTCTTCTACCACATGTATTAGTATCCTCTTCAAAACAAATCACCGAATCTACAAAATAATAGAATTATTGGAAAATAGTCTCTGCGCCCGTGACGTTTACGCCAAAGGAATAGTCAGAGGTTATGTTTTGCAAATAATATAAATCGGAATAAACACAAAAATAAAATATTTTGCTGAAATTTTAACAAAAGAAACAGATACCAGAAAAGAAAAATTAAAGAATCATCAATAATCTTATTAAATGAAGATAAGTGCGTATCGAATTGTTCTGTAGATATTTGTACAACCTGGCTACCAATGTTAAAAGAAGAACTTAACAAACTCAACATTATCTAAAAGAAAATATCATCAGTTCTATGTTCTGTGTAAGTAGTAAGTATCTATGAAAATAGCGTAAACAGAATCTTAAAGCTGTGTATTTGACATACACAGCAAAATAAGAGTTCTTCCAAAAAAAGCTTTGAAAACGGAAAGAGATTACTTTTCGAAACGTCAGCAAAATACATTATTTCTGTGTTTATTCCGATTTATATTATTAGCAAAACATAACCTCTGACTATTCCTTTGACGTAAACGTCACGGGCGCAGAGGCTTTTTTACAATAATTCTATTATTTTGTAGATTCGGTGATTTGTTTTGAGAGGATAGTAATACATGTGGTAGAAGACCCAAATAATAGGAAAGAATGTAATATAATATATTCATTTCCACATATATATATACAGCTAGTCAACTCTTTGGGAGCAGATTGGCTAGATATGACTTTACATCATTTGCTTGTAGAAACCTAGCAAGATTATAACCTCGTTTAGTGGATCAAGGACTCTTGCAGGAGTCGAATCGGTTCTAAATCCGATATTATTTAATATATGTATTGACGTCTACGCACATACAGGTTAGTCAATAATTGTGTGGCCACCTGTATGTCACCGACAAATGTGGCCATCAAAGTTGCTATATACAGGTTATTGGATTTTGTAGCTTTCAAATTTTCTATTTGTTTCAGTCTTATACAGTCGGTCTAACGATTGTTTTTTTTTTTTAAGAAAAAGACTTATGTGGTCTGGCCCCATTAGATCTGAGGAGCAGGTTACATTATGTGGACTGACCCCATTAATCTATATGTGCAGGTCATTGATAGATATACATTATATGGACATACACATGTTTTCACACAAACCTTTTAATTTCGTTTAAAAAAAATTATAAAAGTATATATCCAAGACATGCAATACATATGTGCTTTCTAAGAAATTGCTCATGTTTGCAATAACCATATTCTTTGTTAGCACTAAATTGTTGATTAAAAAAATCTTTTGTTTGAGGATCGTCCGGAAATTGCATTAGGAGATTAAAAGAACATCATAACTAACAAAACGCAATTTGAATAATTTTAAAACCAAAATACTTATTCAAATTCAAATTTTATAAACACAATTATGCATTGTATATCCCCATTTAGTTAACAAAGGATGTACCTTATCACAAAAATTTGAATTTCTTTTTATATATGGGAATTGATCCCTGCTTACTTAGGATCTGATAGTTAAGTATAAACTACTAATTTGTCAGTAATCTAGAACATTCTCTAACATAAAATAAAAATATCGGCCCATAAAAGTAATCGCGACCACAATAAGATTTACTAAATTTCTAGAGTATTCAGATGAATTAAAAATAGATTGAAAAGTGTATCAACTATCGTAATTCCTAGAATGTTAAAAATAACATAAATAATTTAAAAAACAAAAACCCTTCTATGAAAAAGGAAATTCGAACTAGAAAAAATGAAACTAGTTACCACCAATAAAAGAACATTCAATCACTCATAAAATTATTTATTTATCCATGAGAATAGTGCGATAGTTGATATACCGGGTGTCAAAGGATCATGGTAGACCCCCTTTTTTTACCTTATTTTTAGAATATTAGAATGAAACTTGGGAGATGAATTATATGACCAAGAAGACACCTTGTGAACTGTCATTTTCTTCCTCCTTCCGGTTTCACCGGAAATGACCCCAACTTTTAATTTTTAAATGGAACACCCCATATACTACTATATTTTTGGAATCCTTGAAAAATTCTGAGTGCGGTGATACCCCATAAGCCACATTTCGATTCCATGAAAAAAATTTGACTTGATATTTGTTAGGGTATCTAGAGTGCTATGACCAGAAAAAATGCTTTTGGACGCATCCACGGATTCCTTAGAATATCCGCTATTTTACGGTAGTATTCTACTATTATGATTACATTTAAAAAATTTAAGTTTAATTAAAAATACTGTTCAGGCCAAATTTGATGATCCATGAAATGTACATTCTCAATTTTTTATTGCTCGATTTGATTTTTCTGACATCACACCGGTCCATTACAACATTATTCAACAACTAACCTTACTATTTTATTACTTTACTTTACTCATGCGCGAAAAGCGAAATACCTGACGCACTAGTGCGTAAAGTAGAATTTTTGTATTTCAATTTATTCATATATTTTTGGTAACCACTGCGGTAGTAGAAAAAATTGTGTATGCAACTCGTCTGTAAAGTGCCTTTTTTCACTCAAGGGATTATCGACAACATTCCCATTCGTGAAAAAAGCATCACTTTACACAGTTGTTGCATAAGTAACTATTTTTTTAAATATAATATTTCTTTCGAAGATGAGTTCATTTTATTGTAATATATATTTGGGTATATTAGTACTTTCCATTAGCCATTCAATTTCTTGCCTCCTTTGGTATTGGTCCGTTTATTTACAAATCCTCTTCGTAATAAAAATTACAAAGTTTTGGCAAAAAACGATTTTATAACTATAAACTATATAATTAAATCCGACGGTGAATAAATTTAGCAAAACACGCCCCTAACTAGCTCCTAACAGAAATATATCGCCTATTCTAAAATTTGTAGAATGGAAAAATTTAGACTTCTTATTTTTCAAATAAAACAATTTAATGAAAATTCGGAAAATTTCTTTACATCTATAATTTTAGATAGTTTGAGCACATTCATTAAAATTTTCCAATATTTAACTACAACCAACTTACCTTTTCGAATTCAATTACTTACTTGGATATTCGACTTTGATTAATAAAGTTTTAAACTATTGGAATTTTCAGCAATTCACAATATTTTTATTCAATTTCCAGTCTTTTACCGTATACAACATATTTTGCGGAAGTATAACAGCGATGTATCCTTAAAGTAACATATTCTATCAGTAGTATGTAAAAATGATCTAGTTAAATTTGAGAAATTGATAGTAAATTAGTAATGTTTTATTAAACGTTTCTGTTGTCTTAAAAATAATTTAAGTAATTATTACTTTACTTTCAGGTCGTGTAGGATTTTGGCAACATTTTCATTTAATGTTATATATAACTTTCACTTCGATTACACATGAATTATACTATACGATAATTAATTTTTAACTTGGCTACACAATTAGTTTGATGATACACATAATGTGTGAAAACAGAAATTAGAAGCTGTGTAAAATAATTTGGATACAGATATAGGTGGCAGAACTATACTGTTCAACACAAGGTGAGTAATAATACGACTAACTCACACACCACAATATAACGTGACCTATGTGGACATCTTGTGTGGAGGGCCCATAGAGTCCAATAAAGTAGGTTAAAATTGTGTGGTCATATGTATGGCCACACAATTCATCAGGGCTACACAAAGCACGTTACAACTTGGTGTGTGGCCCCACAACTATGGGCTAACCTACGCTTAAGGTAAAGTACACATTCACATTAATTTGAGTTGTGTATTGTGAATAAGATGCATTTTATTCTGAGTAGAGAGTTGCATGCATGTTTTATGTTTTCTTTTATTTGTTCTGTTTGATAGAATATCAAGTATTTTACAGAAGACAGATATTTGCAACAAATACATGCAATTTTTGTATTTCATCCATTAAAGACAGATAGAGATATTTATAGCATACAGAATGACTGAATAAATTTGCGACTAGTTATAATATAACTTAATGATAAATAGAATCAGTTATTTTAAATAAATGTGCTAAATTATTGTTATACTAATCATTAAAATGTTTAAAACATCTCGAAATGTTTACGTATCTAATATGTTTAAGTGGATATAAGATTTTAAATTAGTTTGTGCGGGAAATTGATGACAGGGAAAAAGGTTTAATATCACGTGATGATTGAACGAAAAGAGAAGAAACCAGCTTGTTTTGTTAAGTTTATGTTACGAAAGATTTAGGTTGGTATTTGCGATTTTATGTGAGGAAAAAGAAAAAAGAGAGTGTGAAAAAATGGAAAATGGTTAGAAAAATAATAAGAAATTGACAAATTAAAGGGGAGAAAAAATTTTGTAAAGAAAAGACTAGAGAATATACTGCTGTTTGATGAATTGGAGAAAAGGAGATTGAAGAAGGAAAAGTAGTTTAAGAATTTTCGTGAAAGAAACAGAAAAAATCGAGTTTTAGTATTTTGACAAGTAGGGTAAAATAAGAGTAATATTTCATTTTAAGGTCAAGAAAATGATTCCTAATGAAAAACTGTATCTCTGTTGGTGAGTGAAAAAGCACATTAGGGGACAGTAACTGGACATCGCAGACACTGTGCGGCTGGAATTAATAATTCACTACCCGGACTAACAAAGGCTGTAAAAAGCTATATATAAAATTTTATGTTCACTATATTAGTATATATTCAATTGATAAATTAATATCTAGGAAATAATTTAAGATATTTTAAATTAGTAAATTCTTGACAAATAATTTCATTTTTATGAACAAAGTTTAGTTTCAACTTAATTATATCTAAATTATTTTAATCTTAGAATAATAGTTAATTTGTTTATCTAGATAGGCAAATTTTATTCTTCGTTGTATGATATCTGTTGTCACAATATATTGTTCAGTTGATTTGAAATTGTTTTAATGTTTATGTGTTTTTATATATGTGTTTTCTTCATTGATTCCGAACTTTCGACCTTGAGAATTAAATTTAGAAATTATATTACGTGGTATTTTAGCTTTATCAAGTGAGAATGTCATAGCAGTTTAAATCGGATATGGCAAGGAATGGGCTTTAAAACTATTCAGTATGCTGATGAGTTTGTGTCATACTTTAAAGACCTTAATTAGGTATTCCTTAAATAAGCTACAATATTTCTCTGACGTTTCGGAAGCTAAATCTGTTCCCTTTTTTAAAGTTAATTAATACAATACTTATATGTTGCGTATGTTAAATATACCTGGGCTGCCTGAGCTACAAATGCCTACCTGGTAACTACAAATGGCTACCTGGTAGCTACAAATGGGCTACCTGGCAACGTCCTATGTTTTATAACGAGAACTCAAACTGGACACTGTCCGTTAAGGAAACATCTATACAATATGAGATTAAGCGAAACACTTCTCTGTAGAGGTTGTGAACAAGATGAGATGAGACGATCCAACATGTACTCTGTGACTGTTCTGCCGTCTCACCAATCAAAGAATCTATTTTGGGAGAACATTAGCCTACTTTGGCCGATGTAAGAGAGATGCCCGTAGGCAGCATCACCATCTCCTTCGCGTGATATTGTAATAATAATAATAATAATAATAAGTTTATGCACAAATATATTCAAATATACAATTCAACAAGAGATGGAGGCAAGTGCACATTTCTTACATAATAATATAAACAAGTATGAATAAACCAGCTGAACTGACGAAGAACTTTGTTGAGCCCTTGTTTGTGAGTGAGTAGTGTAACTTAACAATCTAAATTTTTTATAAAGGTTACAAACTGAAATAAAATGTTTGTCAATTTAATTAAACAAAAGAAGAGAAAGAAAACAAAGTAAAAATAGAAATAGAAAGGTGGTGACAGATAATCAAAAGAGCATTTAGAGAGCTGATTGATACATATATATTTATATACATGGGTGTACTATGTAAGTTGTGATAAGTATATATGATTTACTTTAAGAAAATTAATTTTAATATTTTTTTAATGCGTGAATTGACAATTAATCTAGGCGTCTATGATATTTTCGGGACTGCTTAATAACCATTCTTTGATTTTTATTTTAAATAGCTGAATACTAATAATGTTTTTCATATGTGGCGGTATGTGCTCATAAATTTTTTTTGCAAGATATACATAACTTTTTTGTCCAATTGTTTTGTTGCATTTGACACCACACGTTTTTTTCCTAGTACTGTATTGATGTTCTAAGTGTTTGATCATATCTTTATTTTTGTGGGTTTCTACATCTACTGTAAGGAAAAACAGCTGACGTATTTCTAAGACTTTCGCTTCGTTAAACAGATCACGAGTAGGGTATATATCGGTCTATTATATATTAGTTTTAAGAACCACTTTTGCAATATATTTAAATTATTAAGAAAATTATCATTACTCCCTCTCAACCGATAATTCCATAATTTAGGTGAGATTGAATATATAATATAATATTTTTAAATAATGACTATTTACTATGCCTTTCATACATTTAAAAATGGACAATAATAGCTTGAGTTTGCAAATAACATTATTCACATGTTCATCCCATTTAAGATGTCTATCTATATACACCCCAAGATATTTAAATACTTTGGTTTCATTCATATGTATTGTTCTATTTACGGTTTCTATAATTAGTGGCCCGAAGTTCGGAATGATTTACATATGAGGAAAAAGGCATATATTTGGTTTTATCAGTGTTCATGTCTGGTCGATAGCCGAGTGGGTTAAGGCGCGAGGTGGCAATCGCGATTAGTCACACGGACATCGCACCACCGGGTTCGAATCCTGGCTCCGGCACTGTCGGAGGAAGTGGTTGTATGTCCGCGTTTTTTCAATGTGTAACCCCCTTCCTCACAAGCCTTGGCTTCTGGAATTGGAGGTTGACTAATTTCTGTGGTGTTTATTTATTATTTTATTTATTTATTTAAGATTAATATCGAACCAATTTTTAATACTAACAAAATCTCTTTCGGCTAAACGTTTAACTGTTTCCCACATATTTTCTTTATATATTATGGCCGTACCATCTGCGAAACTGAAAATATCACCTATAGTAGGCATATAGAAGCTCATTTACATATATACTAAAGAGTAGGAGACCAACTACTGCGCCTTGAGGAATACCAAATTCAATATTTTGCAGAGAACTTAATGTGGACCCTACTTTAACGATTTGTTTTCGACCTTCAATATAATACTGCATTAATTTATATTCCAAACATTTTTTCAAATGCTTTGACAACTGTACTTATTAATGTAATTGGTCAATAGTTAGAAATATCTAAGGGGCAACCGCTCTTAAATAATGGTTTAGTTATACTAATTTTGAAAACCTCAAGTACTTTCCCAGTTTCTACGATTTTATTTATTAAGTGGTAAATTAACGTCCAATTAATATCCACAGTATTCTTTAGATTTTCTGGTGTTATTCCTTATACAAAACTGTAACCAAATTATATTGTGTATTAGCCTATTTGCTAAATAAAGATTCATATATAATTTTGAATGCGGCCTCTCATGCAAGATGTAAACGCTGCTTAATATCTGCACATATTCACAAATTCAGTAAAAACTGCCTTATACCACATTCGATACCTATTATAGGTAATTTCCGATTCACCCCTACAACTAATTTAGTTTGTAAACCCCAGATAAAGGGTCTATTCCGCATTAAATGTGCATCGCACATGCAAGCCATCGTGGTATCCTAGCAACAACACAACTATCCGTCCCCCAAAAGAATATTAATCGAGAATGGAGTGTGAAAGTGGTGGCAATTAAATTTTAAGTGTGAGGAAATTCAAAATTGAATATTAGGGTAGCAAAAATGATAAATTATACATAATTGGTATTATGAGCAAACTAAGCAGTTACATCACATGGTTTAACATTTACGTTCTTTTTGGAATTTTCTACATCATATAATGCTTTCTAAAAAAAATTAGATAAGCCCCATTCCTATGTTCCACAGTTTGGTGGTCATTTATTTGAGTTAATTGGTTTAAGATGTTACTTTTGGCGATGGCGATTGATATGTGGGTGTGACTGAGAGACCGACACAAAATTGCGCCAAGAACTGTTATTTTGAGTTGTTCATTCGAGAAAAACTATCTCGATACATCTTCAAACATACCGTGAGAAGTTTATCTCTGATGCAATAGATCAGAATCCCTTATTTTAACGTACGTCTTGAGCGGTAAGTCCAAGAAATGGGTTCTATATCTTTTAAACTATAAAAAATTTCAATATACGAGTTAAAATTAGGTAAAAACCACAATTGTTGAAATCTCTCGACTCAGCTTATAATTGTGCCGATTAAACAATAAACATGTTCACATTCACCCTCGTATTCCCCATAAAAGTACTCTGATTGATTTATTGCAATTGTTATTTGAAAATTTTGGGGATTTACCAACTTTTTAACACTCACAATAAGGTAGGCAGAATTTTACCTTAAATTTTAAAGGATTTTTGTCCTCAGTTGTAAATAAATATAAAATATTTCGCAGTATATAAAAATTGGTTTTAATACTACACAAATAGTATATTAAAACATACTATTTTAGTCGCAAACTCCTGTATAAAATCCTTATTTTACTATAAGGAACGTAACTAGACTGCAAGCAACAGCTCTTCTCCGGGTTATCTGCCCCGCCAAGCGCTGAATTACAAGTTACAAGCCTGGCGCGTTAAGTGTAATAATTGCATATTAAAATCAAAACGCTAATGCTTCGATTGCAACAAATACCAGCCGACAGACTGATCCTACTTAAAGGAGCTCTCGTGCCAGTCATCACACACCACTTGCAGACTGCAGTTTCGAGCTGTTGGCTCTCGTCAGTGCAAGGTAGGCGTGTGACCGAACTGATACCGAAATGTACTAAATAGCCAAGTGATCCTCGTGTCGGTCGTCGCATGCCTACCTTGCACTGACGAGAGCCAACAGCTCGAAACTGCAGCCTGCAAGTGATGTGTGACGACTGGCACGAGAGCTCCTTTAAGTAGAATCAGTCTTTCGGCTAGTGTTTGTTGCAATCGAAGCATTAGCATTTTGATGGTAATATGCAAGTATTACACGTAACACGCCAGGCTTGTAACTTGTAATTCAGCGCTTGGCGGGACAGATAGCCCGGAGAAGAGCTGTTGGTTGCAGTCTGGTTACGTTCCTTATAGTAAAATAAGGATTTTATAGAGGAGTTTGCGACTAAAATAATATGTTTTAATATTCCGCCCTCTAAAAGCACATTTGAAATAGTATATTGTTTTATATGGAATAAAAATTATATTTTCTGTGTCAAGACATAAAAAAAATTCAGTTTACTCTACATATAAAACATTTTTTTCTTGAAATCTCAGAAAATCATGACATTTCTTACTAATTTCATGATATTAAAGTTTGACATTTCAGACGAACGTAAAAGTACGTTTTCTGCCGCTCGAGCGGACTTTTACCTCCGTTGCTAATGGCAACGCACAACTAAATTTTTATATTTAATTTTTATAGCTAATCGACTCTTGAAGAAAAAATAACATATCTCGGTGTAAAAGCCACTTTTGTGACTAGTCTGTAATCGCCGGACTCACTTCTTTCATCCAGGAAACCTACAGACCCGTCACAAAAGTATCACTTTTACTCCTAATAAAACATACTATTTTCTTCAAACCAACAAATATAAATTAAATAAATAGTGTTATATTTTCTTCAAGTATAATGCCGCTTGTGAGTGGCAATAATAGTATATTATTTTATTAGGAGTAAAAACGATACTTTTGTGACGAGTCTGTAGGTTCTCTTTTCTCACTTCGTTCTTCCGGCAATTATAGACGAGTCATAAAAGTGGCTTTTACTCCGAATAAAATATGTTATTTTTTTCAAATGTCGATTAGCTATAAAAAAAAATAAAGATAAAAAGTTTTGCTGTGCGTTACCATTAGCAACGGAAAAGAAAAGTACTTTTACTTCTGTTGCTAATGGCAACGCACAGCCGTCTGAAATGTCAAACTTTAATATCATGAAATGAGTAAGAAATGTCATGATTTTCTAACGTTTGAAGAAAAAATAATTTTACTGCCGCTGAGAGCTCGTGAACGGCAGTAAAAGGCTCTTACTATGCTCAGATGAAATGACAGAGAAGTGACAGTTTAAGTTTACGAAATTTATCATAAAAGTCATATCTTTTTGACATTTAAAGAGAAACATTTTTTTTTTTTAAATATCGATATCCAAATAAATGTAAAGGACACGGAAGATGAATGATAAATAAGACAAAAAATAGTCTCGAAAAAAGGAATCGACGCCTAACCCTACCAGCGTCCAGCAGTCTAGAACTAATGTTTCAGTTTTGGAAAACCTAATCTATCATGATTTTAAAAATCTCTAGGAGAACTCGTATCGGTATATAAAATACGTACAATTAGTAGATCCAAGATGATTGTTATTTTTTTACAAGAGTTATTGATAGTAGTTTTAAAATTAATCAACAATGTTATTAAGCTAAACATGGACTCGATTTCAAATGTAAACTTTTTTCGAGTGTTTACTCTGAATCTGCTCTATCCACACAAACAAGTCTATATTCAAAGCAATAAGTATTAACTGTATTACGTAAATCGACATCTTGCAAGCAATTAAAAAGTTTAAGAACAAAACAACCTCTAGCGTAGACCGTGTTTGCAGCTTCATAGATAGAGACTGTGTGCTGCATTTATGACTCCGCTACTTACTGTTTTCAGCATCATCCTTACTGCGTCCAAGTTTCCGGATATCTAGAAAATTACTTAAATATGTCCGATTTAAAAACTGGAGATACATTTGTATTATCAATTATGAATTTTACTTATTGAAATAATTTTGTATAACAATATGTACAATGCAATTAAACCATCCATACCAAACGAACAACACGATGTAGAGATCAACAGTAACAAATCTTGCCTGTATCAACACACAGTTGATATATGACAACTTGGATGCGGGGGGGATACACAGATATTCAAAAAGCACTTGATCAAATACAAAAATATTTATTATTGTCTAAGTTAAAAGCTTTTGGAATTGCTTTTCACATCGTCCTGTTGCATATAGTAAACGATTTGTAGAACATGGTGGCCATAGGTCTCGAAATCACCTAGCACGTCAGAAGTTCCACAGTCGCCAAACTTGTGATCCTTGGTCAACTGTCACCAGCTATTTTTTGCAGACAATCTCAAAATTTGAACAAGTGCAGTTATAATGACTGTTAATTTATAAACAGAAATATAAAATTCAGATAATTCTGGAAATTGTGTTTGCTTCAACCAATATACTAATGTTATGGATTATCAATAAAATTTTTAATTTTTTTATCTTTTTTCTATATTCTACTTTGTTGGGGTCACCAAATTGTGGTTACAATTAAAAATATTTTTTGGTATTCGGTAGGTATTCCCAGCTTTTTTGTTAAAGACTGTGCACATGTCCTAGCGCAACCATTAACAACTCTCTTTAACTTATCTCTGAGGCAAGGTGTTTTCCCCGATACCTGGAAAACTGCTAATGTCCGTCCCATTCTGAAAAACGGTGATAACTCTGAGGTAACAAACTATCAGTCTATCTTCTTACCGTGTAACTTCGCAAAGATCTTTATATAATCATACTTACCCACTCGCTAAAAATGTTATATCATTTGATCAGCATGGCTTTCTGGAAAAACGCTCTGCCAATACAAAATTAACGTATCACACAACTACTGTCTAAAGTTGTTGATAAAAGGAGCAAGTAGATGTGATATATACTGTTTTCTCGAAATCCTCTGTTCATATTGATCACAAAATCATATTAACCAAACTAAAAGAACACGGTTTTTCTGCGCCGCTACTCAATTTCTTTCGCTCATTCTTGGCAGATCGTCTCCAGTACGTTACATATAACTGTTTTAAATCAATTCAACAGGCGATTACGTCAGAAGTTCCACAAGGATCTAACCTGGGTCCACTAGTCTTTTGTCTCTTCATTAATGGCTTGAGTAATGTAACTGATTGCCATACATTATTTTTCGCAGATGACTTAAAAATATTTTCATCCATTAAGTCAGCTGACGATTGTAATCTACTGCAAGTCGAGCTAGACAAGATGGTATATTGGTGTAACAAAAATCGTCTTAATTGAACATCCCTAAATGTAAAGTCATGACTTACTCCCGCAAAGTCAACATAGTTACATAGAACTATCAAATTTAATCGCAGACTCTAGTTCGCACCGATGTAGTGAGAGATTTAGGCATTTATTTTGTGTAAATTAAGTTTTTCCACACATATAGAGCAAACCGTTTCATCTTCCATGAGAATGTTGGGATTTGTACTTATACTGGGTGAAGATTTGAATGTTACGGATGTTTACGCTGTTCTATACCTACATTCGTTCCAAGCTCGAATACGGCTCTCCTGTCTGGAACCCCATCTATGACTGCTATGTAAAGTCCATCGAGTCTGTCCAAAGGAAATTTCTAAAATAACTCATTTACTGGATCGATGGCAGATGTCATAAGAGATGCTGTGAGAACCAGTATTTATTAAATAGACTTTAAAAAATTCTATTATCGTCTATTTTTCATTGGATAAAAAAAACAATAGGTTTCATAAATGTAGATCAAAGAAAAGTTAAAAATACTATTAATAATAGCCAATAATACTCCATTGCTATGGGTGCAAGAAGCAGTTGATAATTATTAGCCGTTACTCGAGTCCGAGTATAAAAATGTTACAGTCGATAAATTGTGTACAATAAAAAACAAGTAAAAGATGTAGCCTATTGTAATTCCCATTCATCTACGGTGCACACGACTATGGCTATAGAGGCCAAATCGGGAGAGCACATGTCGACCGCAGTCAGGACAAACATAGACCTGTATAAATCTTAAGTAGATGGCCCGATCAAGAGTTGTGAAAAGGGCACAACGTCCGTAAAATATAAAAGATGTTCGGGAGACTTTCCACAGCGGAATTGGGTTTTTAACCATGCCTTTGTGGAATGTGGTTTTTAATCATGAAAATATATTGATAATGGTTCATGTAAGCCAATGATAGATTTTTAAACTAAGAAAACTACAAAATACTGTATTCAATTAGGATTTTAATACATGACAATAAAATAGAACAATATTAGACAAATGTCATCAACCTAGTTACACAGTGTGTTCACAATGAAGGGAATAAGTTTGATTAAATTTTCCAGTTTTCGTAGTCAAAAGTTTTAATTTTACTTATTAAAGAGACAATACCAAACCGTGCTAAATATATAGAAACAAATGATGAAAAAAAAAGAAAAAAAACAATGAAAAATTGTTTTAAGTTTGCGACATTGAAAAAGGTACGACAGCGCCGAAACGTCTGTTAAAGAAGAAATGTTTAAATAACAGTAAGATTTAATTAAATAACCATAAACCCAAGAATCAAATCCTAAATACATATGTGTGATTCTACATAAAAAAATATGAAAAAAAGTTCATATAAACACAACAACATCCGGAAATCCCGCCCAAGGGCGCTGCGAGCCTCTGAAAGGGGCACAAAAAATTGACATTTTATTTAATATCTCAAGAACCCTTTGGGCTAAAGAGTCTAGTTTTTGCACATGGTTCGATATCAATAAAGGTCATTATCTGATGTTATGCGACAAGGGAAAATTCAATCAGGGGTGCACAAAATTTGAAAGGGGGACTTACTTCTCCACCCAAATTTTTTAATGTGAATTTTCTGTGATTGTCTCATGGGAATATGATTTCTTGGCTATATTTCAAAAAATATAGAAAACTACCGCTAAATATCACTGCTGAGCGTCATCTCAAAACTTATAGAGAGAATAGTGTACAATGCAATTGTAACATACCTAAACAGACTGCAAATAATATCGAGTCAACGTGGATTTAGGGAGAATATGTCCGTAGAAACTGCTTCTTATCAGCTATTACATTTTATATATAAATAATTGGATAATGGAAAATATGTTATGTCCTTAATGTTTGACCTCTCACGGGCCTTTGATACGGTAAATGCTGAATTATTGTGTCAAAAATTATATGCTCTGGGTATTAGAGGCAGCATGTTGCAATGGATCTCGTCTTATATCTCAAATAGGAACATGTTGGTTAAATATGCAAATGTTAAATCTGAAACTAGAGATATTAGGATGGGAGTGTTGCAGGGCTCCGTATTGAGACCTCTGTTATTTTTGATATATTATTATGTAAATGACCTACCATCATATATATCTAAGGGCAAAACCATCTGACGATGCCACTGTAACTATCGCAGTCCTCACACCAGCAGAACTCTCAAATAATTTAAATTGTATTCGTGATGAAATAGAGGCATGGTGTCAAAGAAATAATCTAATTCTAAATACCAAAAAAACAATATCGTTAGATTTCCGCATAAGAAAAACTTTACCTTCAAGTTTTCAAACACTATACAATATCGAACTATCAGAATCTATAAAATTCTTAGAAACACACCTAGATGATAAATTAACTTGGAATAAACACATTTATTTTGTATGTTCTAAACTCAATTCGACATATTTTGCCATATTAGAGATGAAATCATGCTTAAATATAGAAGGTCTATTAAACATTTACTATGATGGTCACCTAGCGAATAATATTATCTCTTGGGGAATTGGTAGTAACTTACAAAGAATATAATAGGACAAAAGCACATTATTAGATTAATATTCAATATACCGCGAATGGATAGTTCAGAAATGTTTTCAAAATTCAAAATATTCTAACCGCTTCCTCAATTTTGTTGTGGAAATGTGCTCTGTATGCTTTTGTGCATAAACATCATTTTCAAAGTATTGGTGGATAGAACAGTTATAGCACCAGGCATGGTAATGATCTATCTACCACATTGCATAAAACTAGTTTCTTTAAAAATTCGCGAGATTATAATTTTATTTCAATATTTAACAAATTACCTGTACATTTGAAATATATAAATGCTTTTAATATCTTTAAAAGACAAACTAAAAGCTTTTTTATTGGGAAGGCCTCTTATTCAGTTCAGGAATCACATCTGGCTTTGGTTTTATTGGTTTGTGTTTTTTTTGCTTGATTTTGTTATATTACAAATAGGTATTTGACATAGCTTACAAACTTGTAAATATTTATTTTTGAGTCTTCTGTGATCTGTGATCTCAGCAGGGCATTCGACTGTGTCAATCACGATATTTTATTGCATTGAGTTATATGGTATAAGGAGAATCGCTTTAGATTGGATTTTCTCATTTTTAAAACATCGAACCCAATATGTCAGTATAAGTCACTTATCAAATGGTACTGTAAATAGAGTTCAGTCAGAATCTAAGGAAGTTAATATGGGAGTTCCACAGGGCTCAATATTGGGTCCTTTATTATTTTTGTTATATACTAATGAACTTGATACCCTTACTTCAGACGCATTTTTTGTCATGTATGCAGACGACAAGTCCTTACTTCTGTCTGACAAATCAGATGACATATTAGAGGCTAAATGTAATGATGTTATATGTAATATTGGTAGCTGGTATTATTTAAATTCATTGTTTCTCAATCCGCAAAAAACGCATTAGATTTCACAATTGGCAAAAGAATTGTTTAAAATTAAATATTAAGGTAAAAGATATTTCTCTCTCAAAGAAAGAAACAATCAAATTTTAGGCTTAACAATTGATGAATGTTTGAGTTGGAAGGAACATTGTAATAATCTTATAGCCAAATTAAATTCTTTGAGTTATTTGTTTAGGAATTTAAAAACAGTTCTCTTAACTGATCAACTCATAGGTCTGTATCATGCGCAGGTAGGTTCAAGACTTAGATATGGGGTTTGCTTTTGGGGCAACTCCACACTATCTCCAGACGTGTTTGTTGCACAAATACGCATATTGAGATGTATTGGTGGAATTCCAAGTAACCATACATGCAGGAATTTATTCAAAGAATATGACATTTTGACTCTTGTGGGAGTATTTATTTACGAATTATGTTTTTATTAACAAACAAAAGTTCATTACAAATAAAGACTACCACGATATCAACACAGGGCAAGCAAAAAAATTTCACATACCTTTTTGTAAGTATAAGATAATAACAAATTCGCCTACTTATATAGGTCTCAATGTATATAATCTTTTGCCTGACGACTTAAAGCAATTGAAAGATCTCAACCATTTTAAAAAATGTTTAAAAATGTTTTTAATACACCAGTGTTATTACACTATGAATGAATTTTTTATAATTTAGATAATAAGCATATTAGACGATTCCTATACATAATGTACTGTGTCTGAAAGGAAAATAAACATTATTATTATTATTATTACTTAGTCTTGAGATATATCCCAACTAGCAATTTGATGTTTTGTAAAAGCTGAAAGAATGTTTATGGAACATTTTTTATAAAACAAGATTGTTGATATAAACGTTTCTAAAACGTTTATACAACCCTTATAGACGTGAAATGTGCACAGTTTATAAAACAATGTAGTTCTTTAATTTATTTTATTATGGCTCTCACATGTGTTATATAATAATTGTATAAATGTTTACATAATTTCAAAAAATGGTAGACGATAATTATAAAATAGTTTTACAGCAAACAGTTATAAAACTTAAACCTGTTTTTGTAATATATGAATCATAGAATTTTATAAGCATTGTGTTATTATCTTCATTGCTACTTTTTTGTTATGTGCAGCAACAACAATAGAGGTTATTTATTTTTTAAATGTTTTTGCAGACAATAATAATTCTCAAAATAGTTTTAAAATATTACAAAATAGCTAGATTCTGTGACTATATACGGCGGCGTAACTAACATCATATTTAGTGGAACATGAAATAAAAGTTAACTAATTAAGACTTCGTTTCGCCAACAGCAAAGCGATTTTGGACTGCGAAGGAAATTTTTCTGTGAAATATGTAATAATAATATATGATGAATAATCCTAATAAAATTGTTTTAGTATTGCTTAGCTTAACTTTTACGGAAATTGGCCAATAAGTGCTAGGGGTCATTATTATAAATAAGTTTTGTTCCTTGAGCTAAAACATTTTATAATAATTGCTGTATAAATGTTTATAAAACACCGAAAAACAAATTAATTCTACAAAATGTTTTATAATTTAGCTGTAAGAACATTCTTAGCACTTATCTATATGATAATTTAGTTGTGAATAAAATATCTATCTATCTATAAATACACAAAAAAGGTTATCTTGGTGTAATGCCGTGGAATCAACCGGTTTCGAGAAATACGAACCTAAAGGAATTTTTCCAGTCTTCTTGCGCAAATAGAATTTTTTCAATGTATTCATCATTTTCTGCACATTTTCGCAAGTGCCATTGACAGAAAGTCATTTTTCTATCTGCACTTGCAAAAAATTCACATCGTATTTTTTAATTTGTAAAAACTTCTTACTATTGATTAACTTACTTGGCTTTTTATTACTTAATTGGTCGTTATCGATGTCCAATATTGAATTGAAGGTCATTACGTAGTCCTTAATAAGAAACTTTCAATTTTTATATAATATGCGTTAACACTTTCGAAGAACAAGACGATATTCTACGGTCGAGCCTGGGGTAATGCTGTTGAAGCAAGGAGATTGCACGAAGAAATTTTAGCAAATAGAAGAGTACGTTGCGAAAGATTTTTTATAAGTGTAGATCGCTAGTTACGAGAAAGGGGTAAGTTCCATTCAGACAAGGATAATTCTGGCCCAGATTGTTATGTTAGGACCCCAGATACAGAAGAAGCAATGTTAAATGCAGTAAATGCGAATCCCCAAATCCGTACGAGAAGGCTAGCGTTACAGGAAGGTGTGTCAACATTGTCTGTTCTGTACTGTATCACTACCACATACAAAGGGTGCAAGTCCTCAAACCAGAAGATCTACCAAGAAGGGAGGCCTTCTGCCGATGGCAAAAATTTAAAAGAAATGCTGGATTTATTAAAAAAATTTTGTTTACGGACGAACAGGTATTGTCAATTTTCAAAACAATCACATATGGACAGAAGAAAATCCTTAGCTTTCTTCGAGTCCAGGCACCAAGAAAAATATCCCATCAACGTTTGGGCAGATATACTTGGTAACAGATTATTAGGACCATTTGTTTTATGTAATACTATTGAGCAATAATTCCGTAGCAATTGCGGATCATCTTTTTGTGCAGTGGAATTACTTTACCTAATTTTAGTGCTACTGTATACTTAAGGTTAATTTGGTTGAAATTACACATTGCAGATTATTGCTCGGGTTTATATAATATTCCGAGTATAACCAATCTAATAAATATAAGTTCTCCATGAGTCAATAAAATATATCAGTCTGATAAGTTGGAGCACTTTACTGTGTACTTTGTCACTTGTATCACAAATTGTAGGTTGAACTGAAAATTTAAGACCGCGGTGATTTACTACGTTAATAAATAATAGGGCATACGCTAGATAAGATGTCATGGAACTATTTTAACACCATGCCACACGGGCACACTTCAGACAGGAAAATATAGATTAGGTAGCTACACTGAAATAGGCACCCCGCCAGCCACCACAACTTTATACCTACCACCGCAAAAGTTAACTTGCAAGAATTTGAACACGCAAATTAGTAAATATTAGCTACCTTCATTCAAAGATCATTTTCATTACAGATAAAATACACACACCTGCAATTCGATCATGTAGATCGTATCAACATTTCTATGGCAAATTAAAATCGTACAGCTGGCTGTTGTTCCATTTTTTCTTCACATAATTTTTTTAGTTGACTCTTCTGATTGACATAAAATAGTGGCCTGGCAAATACGTTTTGATTTGTATAATTTTCAAATAAACTGGTTTTTTCAGATTTCCTGATCTAAAACCTGGTAAGTTGCTAACTAACATATAATAATAGCGCAGTCAAAATTCCATAAAAAATCAATACAAAAGAACTGTTTTCATAAGCAATTTTATCGTTGGATCCTGTTGGGGAGGTGCTCAGGAGCACCGCATTTTTCAACATAAAAATGTGAATAACTCGAGATATATAGGTCCGGCTGGAACAAAAAAAATAATCTTTGTAATTAAATTGTCTACAAATCCATGTTTACTGTAGGTCTTATGAGCGCAACCATAACCTACAAAAGTGAAAAAACTTGCTAAAAACGTTTTTTTTTTTCACTTTACTGCCGTTGGGTGAACCGATCAGCTTCAATCTTTAAGAAAATCTGCAATTCACTCTAACAAAAACATCCTGAAAATTTAGTGCTAAAATATTAAACTCAGTGCGTAATTGAATTTATTTCCCAAGCAACACATGATGGTTTAGTAAACGTTTATTATATGAAATTATGGTATATTTAATCAATGTCTATGAAAAGCGTTTATTTCATAAACGATTTTTTTACGTATATTATAAATGTATTTCTCCGAAAATTTTTAGAGTAACGCAAAATATTTGAGAAATATTTAATTGAGAGTTGAGACTACACTTCCGTTAAATGTTTAAATTGGTGAAATTGACACTACTTGCATTTTTTCAGCCATATTATAGTTTTTAATATACGATTTTTAAATGTATACAGTAAATATATATTTGCGTTACATGTTTTATAGGCATGTTATAAACAATTGCAACTAAAAGTTCGAAGATTATAACAGTATCTGGAAATATGAATAAAATATTTACATTAATCAAAATTTGTTATAGATAGATGATGAATGAAAATATTTGTTCAGTAATATTGCAGTTTATAATATACCGTTTTTAAACATATATCAATCTGCATCGATTGCGCAGTCGCCAGCAACCGGGTTAGTATTGTTGTCTTTGTTGCAGAACACATAAGCATTTCTCATAAATGTATGCATCTCTCTCATTGTCTCAACAGTATAGCTGGTGAGCAACCACGGATCGTCGTGTTAATTGATGTTTCGTGTGATGGAAGTCAACCTTAGTAGTGTGTGGCCTTGTGATCGAAACAAAGAATATTTACTGTTTGTTTTTGCGTACATATCATTTGATTGAAATTCAACAAGTGTTATGTTGATGAGCCGCCCTTATCCTTGAATTATCACGTTGTAGTGCGTTAAAGTTACAAGAATGAACCAACTTGTGATTGGTAAGAATTATTGTTTATCTGAGCGATTTCATAGTAACTGCATTTTTTTTATCACAGAAGGTGTAAAACTCTGCATGGCTAGCGTTGAAGGCATGGGTGAGATCAGTGACAATAAAATTAGAGGGACGATTCAAGATTGGTTGAAACTTGCCAAAAGCCGCTATAATTACAATAATAATAATAAATAGACTCTATTTTTGGATTTTAGTAAAGAGAACTTTAATTCTAATTTCCCTGTTATAATTAAAGAAAGATTAATATATTTTACAAAATAAGGCACTTTAGAAATTAATTTGTTTCAATGTTATCTTATTATTGTTATATAGCAATATATATTAATAATTTTATCATAAGTAGCAAATGATTTCTGATTTAAGACATGATTTGACTTGCAAAGTTATTTGAAATCGATTAGTCTATAATACCTTATAACAGAATTTCTCATTTAAATTTTGAAAGTTAAGGTAATTTTGATAAAAATAAAGTGATGAAAACTATTTAATCATTTATTAAATAAGCTCTTAGTTTATAAAACAATATAAAAAAAGGTCTAAAGAACTTATAGTCTAAAAGTCTCTCGATATTTTCTATCTTTTTCTTCTAAATTTTTTGAGAAAAACTAAATTCTTCAGAAAAAGTTCAGATTTTCAAAAGAAAAAAAAATTAAATAAAAACATTTATGATTTACTATTACATCTAATTTCCTTTTAACTATATAGTTCACCAGCTTTATGAGGCTTTGAAACTTGTATATTTTTAATTTGAAATATGTTCACCTTACGCGAAGTCAGATATTTATATTCTCTGAATATATTACCTAAATTTGGCATTGCCAAAAAAGTTTGATAAGCTGAAGCAACATTATAAAAAATTACTTTCTCAAAAAATTGACAATAAAAAAGTTTATGTGTTAAATATTCCATACAGGGATACCTTATGTATGTATAAATTACAGTGGACAATAAAGGTTTATTATACTTATACCAGCAACTGGAGAAAATGTTTTTCATAGCCGTGAGAAAAACCTTTACATTATACGTATTATCGACGTATATGGAATACGTTTATTTGAGGTTCCACATAAAAGCATATATCTCGTATATGATGTGACAACAATATAACGTTTTCTTAAGACGTATATATTTAGAATATAATGTATCATATATACAGACGTTTTTTTAAAACGTCTATATTTAATATATGATAAGACAAATATATACGTTTATAGCGCGGACATTCGAACGTTGAATACTGGTTGCGATAAACATTATATATACCAGTCGTATAAACGAAATCAAAACGTTTATTAAACCATTTGGTGTTGCTTGGGTTAAAATTTGAATTGGCCGCCATTTTATGCCATTAAATCCAAAACGGATAATTTTTTTTCAAAAGTTAGATTTCGATGCCAGCTTTCTATAGGTTAAAAAGAATTTACGGCATCGAAAAGTTGGCGTCGAAACTTAACTTTTAAAAAAAAATTATCCGTCTTGGATTTAGTGGCATGAAATGGCGGCCAATTCAAAATTTAAATAACAAATGCTATTGCCCACACTGGATTTAATATTTTGCACCAGATTTTCAGGATGTTTTTTGTTAGGGCAAAAGGCAAATTTCTGAAAGTTTGAAGTTGATCGGTTCACGCAGCGGCTATGGGAAGCAAAATGAAAAAAAAAATCGATATTTGGTCAGATCTTTCACTTTTGTAGGTTATGGCTGCGCTCTTAAAACCTACACTAAACGTAGATTTGTAGAAAATTTAATTACAAAGATCTTTGTTTTTCTTTTTGTCCCGGTCGGATCTACATATCTTGAGTTATTCACATTTTTAGGTTGAAAGACGCGGTTAACACAATTAAACAATTGAAGGACAGGGTCTTTGAAGTAGAGAATTTTTTCGGGTACTTCTTAGCACCTTCCCAACAGAATTCAACCATAAAATTTCTTATGAAAAAGTTCCACTTCAAATCTTATTTTGACTGCATCACAATACATTAATTAAGAGAAGCCCTATCATATGGGAAGCCCGGGAGCTAATGGATATTCGATAATAAATGGAATGACAAGTACATTTACTTATACTGGCTATAGATTTTTTTGATGAAAATGAAGTTGCCAAAGATGCTTCCTCTGTTATCTGGACGTTTGTGCATGAGTTACCTAATATAGAAGAAAGATTAAGTTTTTTTTAATAAGGTTGTTATAACTATCATTAATATACACGCACCTTATAGTGCTATTGAACTATGTAAGCCTAATAGGCCATATATAACGAAAACAATTAAGGAACCTTAAAAGTAAGGCTTACAAAGAATACAAGGAAATTAAATCGGATATCAAATTTAAACTGTATGAAGACCTTCGTAACTAGCAATACGTAACGAGAGAGTAGCTTATATTCGGCATTAACCAACATAAAATGAATTCCAAGAAGTTGTGGAAAAACCTTGAAAGGTTCAATGCGCATAGCAATCCAAAAAGTATCATTTCATCAGATGTACATAACCCTAATGAAATCAATTATTTCTTGTCTTCGATTATACGCTAGGATATAAACTTAGATACACTTACATATCAGAGTAGTATTTCTCCGCTCAGAATGAGTTAAACTTGTCTCCGGTATCAGTCGACGAGATCGAAAGCTGTTGAAACCTCTATAGTCAACGCTTTTGGGGCAGGTGGGATTAACCTTAAAATGTTGAGATTAATCTTTCCCTTTTGTAAATATGCCATTATGCACATTATAAATTATTCACTTGAAGAAGAAACTTTTTCTATGATGTGGAAACAGTCAATTATAATTCCACTAGCTAAGGTTAACGTAGTGATGGAACTTAGTCATCTCAGGTCATCAACATATTATCAGCAATATCCAAGCTCTTGGAAAATATAATAAGCATTAGACTAACTGAATATTTAAAGAACCTAAATATCCATCCATTACAACAATCAAGGTTTAGAAAGCAACATAGCACTGCAACTGCTATGTTGAAAATATCCGATGTCTAAGATAGGTCCAATGCTACATACTTAAGGTGTCTCGAATACAGCAAAGCCTTTGATTTGATTGATCATGATTTACTTCTGGCAAAATTGCATTATTATAACATCAACGTGCATTTGTTAAACTGGCCCAATTGCTATATTTCCAACCGATCTCAAGTCGTTAAGAATCTGAATAAAAAGTAGCTTGTGGTGTTTCTCAGGGAAGCATTTTGGAACCTATAATATTTACAGTTAGTTTTTTCTGCCGATCTTCTTACAATATTATCCCCCAACTGTAGTCTAATGATAATGGTCTAATATTGAATTCAGCGAAATCAACCTCGATGTGTGTGTAGACCAGTTCGATGTGTGATAAAGCTTCTCATTATTTTAATTGTGACTTAACGTTGAATCAAAATGTATTAACCTATAAATTCAGTGCTAAAAAGGCAGCGCTCACATCACCAGATTTGCATGGGAGCACTGCTTCCCGTGCTATTTTCTGGGATAATATAACACGTGTTATATTTGGTGAGAGAATATAATAAACGTTAACAGAAAATAATTTTTTTAAAAAGTCAAAAATATTAAACATCTGTCAGTTTGACAGTAAATACTACAATGAATACAATAATTATTTATTTATTCATTACAATATATATTTTCAACGTTAAATGTACAGTTATGATATACATCAGTACAATAATTATTTATTTATTGCAGTGCATATTCTGAACGTTAAATGTACAGTTTTGATATACTTGTGGATTATCGCATTCGGTATGGGAAACTGAAACACTATTAGATGTTTCAATCCCTCTCATCTTATTCACTATTTCAGAATGTCGTGGGGATTGCATTTGTAAATAAGACTTTAAGGACTTTGAGTTATTGTGACCAGTTATCTTCATGACTTGTTGCTCTGGTATATCTACGTTCGCCAAATGGGTTACAGCTGTTGATCTATAAGAGTGATTTGTCACTTTTTTGTTGGTGGTATCAATTCCCATTCATTTTGTTAGATACTGGATTGTATTCAATTCGGTTAGTAAAGTTTCCAGAATTGTCAGGTTCTTTCTTGAAGTGATAAATGTACACCATGCCAATTCTTTAGCGACAATATTAAAGAACTTTTTTTGAAGCCCTTCAGGTGTATTCTCGTCCCAGACTTTTTGCAGTTTTTTACATTCTTCTAGTGTAAAAGCAACAGCACTACCTTTCTTTTTTCTTGTATTTCCTGCAGTTGCTTTCTTTTAGAATCACGAGCTACCCTTGCTTCTTTAAATTTCATATCAGTAAATGGATTGAACTTGATAATATATTCAGTGAAGAATTTTTCTTGTATAATCTTTGCCGCGGAGTTCCATAATGTTTTGACAACACATTCTTTATATTTTTGGCCGTCTTTTCTTCTTATGTTGCAAGAATAATTTCTTAATATTAATGCAATTTCTGGAATCGTAGTCTCTTGCGTTATTTTGATTCTCCTTGAAGCGCAAAATTCCATGAACTGAGATTCTTTATTAATTTTGGTATATTTTGGTATTTTTTTCTCAATTAACTTTCGAATCTCTTCCTCGCTAGCATCTGCCCATCGACGGTGATCTACTGGTTAAAACATTTTTCTGCTTAAGAGCACTATTTTCTGATTACTACGCGTCTATTGACTTTCTGTCACTTTGACAGTAAACTATTTTATTCATTAAAAACAAGTGACAGTCAATATACGGTGATAAAATTATCACCGATTTGATAGCCTATTATGCTCTTTTGTTTTTGTATTTTTACTAATGAAATTAATCAAAATATACCATGTGACACGTGAATTATATTCTCGTGGGATGAGGATGATCGCGTAATAGTACATTATACACTAAGGGAGAGAAACGTCTTATTTTTCCTGAGGTGTAATTTGAGGCCCGAGGGCAACAAATACATCGAGGGAAAAATAGCGGTCTCTGCCGAGGTGTATATACTATTTTTTCCACGATCGGGAGTAGAAACATTTATTTCATAAATAAAGAATTGTAATAAATTGGAGCGAAATAACAATATTTAGAAGCCTTTGGGATATTTCCATTCAACGTATCATGGCAACAAATATTTGTTTATAAATGAAATAAAATAAAAACTCCCCTAGGGAAATTATTGTCTTATTTCGTCCCTAGGGAGTAAATGCTTTACTTCAGTCACAATTTTGATGCCATAGAAATCGATTTCTACTCCCGGCCGTAGAAAAAAATATTTTTATTTTGACATTATTTGTTAATGTCATAATTAAAATTTAATTTCGATGTCAGTTATAATTAATATTATCTAATTTATGGTATTTTGTTGCAGAAAAACATTATTATTGTGTAGTTCTATGTGATAATAGACAAAAATACTGAAGAATATAGTGGAAGTAAGTACCTCTATTAATAATTAAGGAATTGACTAGCTGTACAACAAATTGATTCAGATTCTAGTTTGTAATAAGTAGTGATGAAGACCAATTTTAATTTCTATTAGCATAAATCCCATAAGAGATCTTTAAAAACTTAAATGTAATAAAATAACTCATCAAATAATCAACTAATGTTTCGATATACAATAGAACGACTTTTTTAAATAAGGATAACTATATAAGAATTACGTTCTTTCAGATCTTGAGAATGGAAATTATTGACTAGTTCTTATTTTATCAAGTAGTTGTAGATATTGAAGATGCACAAGAGCAGGCAGATGAAGCAGGAAGGAAATTTATTAAGCGGCGTCTTTGTGTCGAGATGTAATGGGAATAGCACGAATAGAGATTTTAAGAGCTTCTTGACAGTCCATAATTGAGTAACACCCAACAAATAAAACCATACCAGCAACAGTGATTTTTTTTTGTTTTATAACGGAATAGATTGACACTCAATAAAACTCAGGACAACTTAATGTGTTTATTATTATATTATTTAATACAATTACATTTTATAAGAATATCCGTAACTATAGCAATATATTTGTAGACAAAACGTGCTGCATTTAAATCTGATTCTAATTGGTCCAAATGCCAGATTAATAATGGCAACCATGTACATTTTGTTCTCACGAGAACAGGGAAACGACCGTGTCGCACCAAAGTGACATTTGTTCAAGAATACGCATTTTGTCTGTCATAGTGGTGCAATCATATCACGTCAACCTCAAATTCATCGCATTACATGAACTTGAGAATAGCTACCCTGATGTTAAGTGGAAACTTGTAAGCTTGGCAATTCTCAGCAAGTTAACTATTGGCATTTGACTAAGTATTTTCAAAACAAAATACAGATATTATTGCTTAAGGTATGCATACAATATCAGTAAAATGCGCCACATCACTCCCTATTACAATAGCCCAAATTTATTAAAAATTGAGAATCATTTCACTATGTTGTTATTTTGTTTGCTTTATGATATTAATTGCTCATCAACGTTCGCCATTATATTTGTCTTAAGAGACGAACTCAAGCACAAAACGTAAACATTCGTTTTTCTGACACTTACAGCATTCCTATGCAGTGCACTAAATAGTTTGAATCTGGATACTCCAATATGGCACCTAAAATACTTAACGAATTTCATGAAATTTTTGTTTCCTGTCCTTCAATGTATCAATTTGAACAAAAAATGAAAGAAAAACTTTTGACAGCAATGTGCTTCATAAAATAAGCTACTTGTATTTTTCAAATGTGCTTTTAGAGGGCGGAATATTAAACATAATATTTTTAGTCGCAAACTCCTCTATAAATCCTTATTTTACTATAAGGAACCTAACCAGACTGCAACCAACAGCTACTCTCCGGGCTATGTGCCCCGCCGAGCGCTGAATTACAAGTTACAAGCCTGGCGCGTTAAGTGTAATAATTGCATATTACCATCAAAACGCTAATGCTTCGATTGCAACAAACACCAGCCGAAAGACTGATCCTACTTAAAGGAGCTCCCTTGCCAGTCGTCACACACCACTTGCAGACTGCAGTTTCGAGCTGTTGGCTCTCGTCAGTGCAAGGTAGGTATGCGACGACCGACATGAGAATCCTTTGACTATAGTACATCCCGGTATTTTTACAATAGCGACATGTAAAACAGCCAGCAGGCGCCATCCAGCGGTCCAGTGTCTGTTGCAATCGAAAGGCGCCAGGCTTGTAACTTGTAATCAAGCGCTCGGCGGGGCACATAGCCCGGAGAGTAGCTGTTGGTTGCAGTCTGGTTAGGTTCCTTATAGTAAAATAAGGATTTATAGAGGAGTTTGCGACTAAAAATATTATGTTTAATTACTTGTATTTTGTTTTCTATTCACCTGTTTATTTATATCTATGTTAGATTTAGATTTATAGGGGGCGACCTGAAAAACGCATTCTTGCCATGCCTTCCCCTTTTGAAATTGTACATTTATTTACCTATTTTTTCTATAAATATTATTATTATTATTATTTATAGGTTCTCTTAGTTATTTTTTTCGCCACCATTGTACGAAATATAACTGATTAACATAATGTTTCCTCGTGTGACCTTAAAGCGGTGGAAATTCGCCGGAAAAAGGAGCCACCCAGCCATTTAACATTTATGCTTATATGATGACATCATAACATGGAAGATGTTCGGGAAACACATGGATTAAAGTGGATTGTGAGATCATAAAATCTACGTATAATGTATACGGTATGGAGGAAATTTCCATCTAAGGATCACATCAGGGTCTAAATAGGCTTTATTTATCTGTATCCCCTACCTTTATTGTCTGCTTTAACTGTGCATTGTTATTTATGACAGCTATTGTTATTATTGCCTTAAATTGTCAATTACATTACAAAACAGCGTAGAATTACCATAATACTTCTTTGGAATTTAATTCGAGAATTAATTATTTAGCACATTTACTACACAATATGTTTAGAATATGTACAACGTGATACGATATTCGAATTTAAATGTTTATCGATGTGAATTTAATTATGAAACTTTGAATGTTACTCGCTGCTATTAATTCTCGTCCTGAAATCGCTTAAAATGGTAAAACGAAATGTTTTATGTCTAGATTAGGTGACGTAGTGTTAAAAGTTGAACGTAGATTTGTAGATGTTTATATTGCATAAAATTATTTTGTTTATTTTGCTTATATTATTATTTATACTGTACATAAAACATATTTTAAGCAGTTATAAATAGGTCTTAAATAGCTATAAACAGGCCTTAACTCACAAAGACTCTTCTTGGACACATGCCATCCAGTTTATGACATCATTGTAGCTGGCGTTGTTCCTCTACTTGGTGGTCTAGAAGTAACATAGCCTATCTACTCACGAATGAACCATTAATAAAGTGATAGACGTCATGTATATAAATAGGAATATAGAGTGATTCAGCTTGAATCCCGAGACCAGAAAGATGACGAGCTATATTATTGGCTATATTATTCATAAATATCATTTACAATATTGTAGGGAACATGTACGCGAAACAGCGCAAAGATAAATGAAGACTTCTGTAAAGTCATGAGAGAGTATTGCAATAAAATGTCACTAATTATTAAAATGATTTTTTGAAAATAAGTCAATAAAGTACGGGACACAATAGATGATTTAAAGGTAAAATCTGGTAGAGACGTATAATATGATATTTATGTATTTATTTATTTATACACCATCTAACTATAGGTACTTTCGTTAGTCTTGAACAAACTGAACACAATCACTAAACAGCTAATCGAGTTGAGATATTTTTCAAATTCTTGATTTCTATTGGTTGCTTACTAATCACAATCACTTTGTTCAAGACGAACGAAAGCAGCTAATACAAATACCATTTACAACACATACTTTGTATACACTACACATTGTAGCTAAAATATGTATAATAAAGTGGCAGAGAAAGAATTAATATGAGTCTAAAATCTAAACAGACTAGTACTAGAGAAGCAAAGAAGTCATAAAAGGCAGCTAAGAAAAACTATAACTATATACACGCACTAGCATGGGAAAATTAGCCAGATTATTGTACATAAGTAATATATATAAAATATAATTAACGAACGTGATAGATGAACATAGGCAGGGAGCCCCATTAATAATAATAATTTATTGATGCTAATACTCAATGTGTACATAAGTCAAAGAACAATAGAAAAAATATTTGTACATTACATCACATGATATATGTATATATCGACATCGACAAACTGACAATAAGAACACTTAATTAATATATATACATGTTCCGAGAAGCTTCCGCGGTCGTTGGTATGAAAAATACTGGGTTCTCGGGTTGAACCGCGTCTGAGATTGTTAATGTCTCGACGTTTCGGCTCCCGTTTTGGAGCCATTTTCAAGAGAAAAAAAAACCGATTATCCAACGACAAAGCCCTACATATCTCAGAACAGAAGACCAACACACAGAAAAACAAACTCTTACAACTCATTGCCCAACAGAAACCTAACTCCTCATCCACATTAGATCCTAACAAGGTAGTTCACAACTTTTCTGACTTCTCCATCAGCGATGCCGCCCTTCAAGGCTTAGCTAAAGGTTTCAATTTTGCAGTTTCTCCCAAAACTATCCCAGTTGAAACCATTATTTCCCAAGTCGAAGATTCTATATCCCACCTTCCAAACAATCAAGCTGAGGACACCAGACAAGATATCGCTAGAATACTTCGAACTGCCAAACCTCCCACTTCTAACCTACCTTCTAGAGAAAGATAAGCCCTAAAAGACCTATATAACAATGACGACCTTATCATTCTCCCAGCCGACAAAGGCAACTCCACTGTCATACTAAACACCTCGGATTACTTAACAAAAATGAACGATTTACTCAACACCCCAGACTACAAACGCATCCAGCGCGATCCCACCACATACTTAGAAAAGAGAACAAAAATCATCATCGACAATTCTGACCTCCATTCAGATATTCGAAAATCCCTCATTCCTCGAGAGAAATCATCTAGAACTCCTAGAATATACGGTCTTCCTAAAATTCACAAGACCAACATTCCTTTACGACCAATAGTTAGTGCTTTTCGTTCCCCAACTCACAAATTAGCGAGACATCTAGCCCATACTCTACAACCCATTGCTGAACAAGCCCCTTCTTATGTCAAAAATTCCACCAATTTCATTGATCTTCAAAATTACTCTATTTCCCAGAACGACATTCTAGTCAGTTTCGATATTGTGTCATTATTCACCAATATCCCACTCACTGAAGCCCTAAACGTTCTCAAAACTAAACACAATATTTCTCCCAGCACTCTGACCCTTCTAGAACATTGTCTGTCCAACACCTATTTTCTCTTTCAAGGCAACTATTACAAACAAGTGAGAGGAGCTCCAATGGGATCACCTCTGTCCCCCGTCATAGCCAACATCTACATGGACAACTTCGAAACCCAAGCCCTGAATTCATCCGAACTGAAGCCTACTTGCTGGCTAAGATACGTAGATGACATCTTCGTTATCTGGCCACATGGTAGAGATTCTCTAAACAACTTCCTGTCTCACATGAATCATATACACCCTCAGATCCAGTTCACTATTGAAATCGAAAACAATTGTTCTCTCCCTTTCCTAGACGTCCTCATTACAAAACAAAACAACAATCAACTGTCCTACTCTGTGTATAGAAAACCAACCCACACCAACCGTTACCTTAACTCAAAATCACACCACCATCCATCACAAATAAATTCCGTTGTCAACACTCTTGTAACCAGATCCCTCAGACTAACAGACAATCACAACAGACAATCCGAACTACAAACATTACAAGAAGCACTTCTACAAAACCGTTACGACAAAGGACATATAACGCGATCCATACACAAAGCACAAAATCCTTCCCAAATTCAACAGACAGAAACTCTTCCACAGCAAAAAGCTTTCCTACCCTACATCAAAGGTGTCACAGACAAAATTTCAAAAGTCCTGAAATCCAATAACATAAAAACCATATTCACAACACACCAAACAATTTCCAATTTAATCAGAACCCCAAAAGACCAAATACCTAATGATTCCCACGGTGTATACAAAATACCTTGCTCAAACTGTCCCCAAACTTACATTGGACAAACCAACAGACGGATTAACAATAGAATATATGAACATCGTCTTGCAGTTAGAAAATCCGATCCCACATCATCACTTGCCCAACACCGCCTTCTAACAGGCCATAATATAGACTTCGATAATACCAAAACCATAGCACCATCATTTTTCCAGAAACCGCGAATCATCCGCGAAGCAATTGAGATTGAAAAACGTCCCAATTGTCTAAACAAAAGGGATGACGGTCATCGTCTTCCAGTCGCTTGGAAATCATTCGTCCGATACTGCCAGCGAGTTCGCTCTAAGGAGTAGGCAGAATGAGGCCTTAGAGACGGATCGTTTATATATATTTCATCAACTTCATAGGTCCCGCATCGTATATGGAGAACTGTGAGGGCCGTTTTCGATCTAATTTTATAACAAAAGCGATTATTCCTCTCGTCTACATTGAATATGCAGTTGTAAGAATAGAACCCAATCAATCCCAGTCCATATCGGCTAGCAGTATTTAGTTCACTGGGTGGATAAAATTCGGCACTGAGCAGTGTGCACGCTTGAATGACCCGATACTGTAAAAGTACGCGACATAATTGACGTTATTTGGACATTGTTGCATGAATTTATTGTGTTATAGACAATAGCTCATCGTAAAAAAATACAAAGTGCAATAACGGACAGATGGGCATGCGTCCCGGCGAACCGACTGTTGGTCCATAATTTTTTTAATCACCATTATATTTATTGTAATTACCTTTATTGTTGTTGCAATTATCCCTATATTTACTGCAATTACCCCCATATTTGCTGCAATTACCCCAATATTTACTGCAATACCCCCATTGTTACTCTAATTACCACACCAATCTAATTGCCTCCCACCAATCTAATTACCCACCATTACAATTGTCTCCCGCCACTTTAGTTACCCACCACAACAATTGCCCCCCGCCACTCTAATTACCACATCACCCTAATTACCACCCACCACGCTAATTACCTTCCACCTCTCTAATTACACACCACTCTAATTGCCTCCCACCACTCTAATTGCCGCCCCACCTCCACCACCACATTAATTACCTCGCACCACTACAGTTACCTCTCACCACATCTCCTAGACCCCGCCCTCTTACGTCCCGCCCCCTATTTACCTCCCACTGTCCTAATTATGTCCTGCTCCTGCGCCGACCCTCTGTCATTTCCATACTACTTATTAACTTAGTATTATCCATACTATATATCTGGATGTAATGTTTTTGTATGCACTAGAAGAAAAAGTATTGAGTATCACTTTAATAAGGTTACTCGTCGATATACCATCGATACTCGTCGATTCGGCACAAACAATGACAAGAACATAGCGCGTAGATTCTTTAAGAACCCTAATTTGGCTTTAGATAACTGGTGTAGATGACGAATTAATTAAACGTTTAGGAATAATTTTAAAAACAATTTCCAGCGACTAGTATAAAAATAAAAATTTTTGAGAAATACTGTGATACCGGCGGACTACATGCAGAAAAATATAAATGGTATTATATGATAAAGAGTTCACACAAACTATAAATTCATGGCGGACAACAGGAATGTTGTCGGAAGAAGCTGATGACAAGGACTACAAAAACTATAAAGAATAATAGGAAGTTTTGTGTGAAAAATATTTTGCAGTATACACGAATTAATTGTGTGAGTGTAATGAACTGTGTAATAGAAGGACAACAGTACGAGGTTAATTTGATATACGCCACTCATTAGAGTAAAAATTTTTTAAAAAATTACAAAAGTTGGAGAAGGTAAAAATATAATAATTTTTATCTGCCAAGGCCATGCTAGATAATAATATTGTGAAAAAAATCTTCCGGGGTAAAAAAAGTTATGCAAAACTACAAGCGGATATGTGACCCTATTCTACAGAATAAACAATCATTTGCATAATTTTTGCAATTTTTTTCCGACAAAGTATATCAAAGTAAATAACAACTCTTTGCAATGTTCATAGTGGTAGGGTGCAGACTTGATAGAAGATGTCTAATAATTATTAAAATGTTCCCCAAGGTTTGTATAAACTTCGGAATTTTTTTCAAAAAGTTGTTGCAAATTTACCTTTTTTTGTTAATTTAACAATGATCCGGGGGGAGGAAAAGAGTGCAAAATTGGTTTTGCTATTTTTTACCTTCTCCAATGTTGTCTCCAAATTTAAAAACTTTTTTAATTTTTGTCGAACTTTCCATTATCGAAGTCCGTAATGACTGGTAATAGTTATACCATCTGAATCAGTAGCAACAGATTTTATCAGAAATAATATATTCCTTGTGTGTAGTTACAACGAATTCGAACTGATTTACATGTGGTTTTAGTTTATTTAATTTATGATTAACCTGCTCCAAATCAGGGTAATTAGCAACATTCGATGTAACAATGTATTGATTTATAAGATTACCATTAGATAAATATTTTAGAATTAGCATCTTTTTACTACTGGAACATATACTTATATAAATCCAATAAATCTCTCTATGGTAAATTATAGTTGTTGTTTCCATTTGGCATAGCAAATAATGTTATTTAAAAATAAAGTATAAGAGCTTAGTGTTTATTATAAATCGATAGGTTGAGGTTGAGTTGAGGGACACTGGACCCTTCCCCCCATGTAAAACCTATGGGCCTGTTTGCATAAGGTCATTTAAACGTCAACATAAATTAATTAGACGCACATAATAGTGACTAATTTATTATAAACTGTTTACACTTATTTTAATTTTCTATGAGAAATTGGAGTGAAAGGCAATAATGAATTTAACGATTCCAAAATTAAATTAGTCAATGAATTGGTGGAAGAAGAGTATCTGAAATAAATTCGAATTTATTGGCTCAGAAATTTTCGGCATATTCTTATAATAAGAGGGCGAATAAAATTTGAGAGACCATCTACCTTTTATTATGCTTTTAAATTAAATTTTTTATCGATATTTTATTTTACGATCTTCATGAATTTTAAGAATATGAATTTAAGGCACTCAATTTCAACCTTTTCAATATGACTACACGTATATTTTATATGATTGTAAAATTTTGATGCGCATATAACATTTTGTTTCTAAACAACTTATTTAAAATAGGGATTCGATAAACTTTAACGTGTAAACTTTAAATTAGTAAATCGTCTCATTCTACTTGTGTCGACTTTCGGATAAAATATGTAAAAATAATAACTGCGAGAAGTATTTTGTCCGACAAACAGCATTAATCCTGAATTGCTGCATGGGACATTACAAGCGTTTACATCAAACTTCGAGTTTATATTGATAATGTGATAACAAACTTTTTGTTTCGCTCTGGAATTCTTGAAATTGTTAACATATTGTGTTAAATATGTACAAAAACGGATTCATAAATAATTTTAAAATACCAACTTTACCAACGGCTGGTATCTGCCACAAACAAACAAAAATTAGGAATCATGAAGGATACGGTGAAACCTGCCTTTATGCAATTATTCATTATTCCCCAGTTGACTTTATTTGTCACATTTGCCTAGTCGAACCTTCTTAAAGTGTTTGTGGTTTGTTTCAGGAATACTGTGCCCCTAAAAGAAATATAATAAGTATTTGAAAGATTCGTTTTCAATATCATTGTGCAGAAAGAAGGTCGGCTCTTTGATACATCTTTGTATGTTGTTGAAAAAATACTCAAGAAGGGCTTTTAAGAGAATCAAGTCTATCTTTACAAAAAGCTGTAAGTTTTTGTAGAGCAATAGAAGTTAGTAAGAGTCAGGCAAAAGTTCTACCATCAGAATTAAGTACTAATGCTGTAAATAATAAAAGTAATGATGTACCAAAATGCAATATTATTTTCGATTTAGATTGTTTTGAGACTACTGATAGATGGCGCTAGTTATGCTCTACTGCGGTAGAATATAACAGTGTCTATGAGATGCGAACTCCGGGTATTGAAGGTATTACTTGCACTGCACTGACGACACCCAAGACTAGGCCGAAACCAGTCTGCAGTTAGTGACATCCTGAGATGAAGGAGGCCTCGTATCTTCCTCGTAGCATTCGAGCATTCCAAGTCATTGTATTTTAGTCCTAACTGTGTTTAGACAGAATACGCAAATTTTACCATATAATTCAGCGCTCGTAAGGGGGAATAGCTGTTTTGGTTTAATTTGTTGGGTCCTTATTTATATAAGGCACTTGCAGATATTATAATTCCTATATTTCATATTTTTATAAAATTTCCTTCTGCTGTAAAATTGCTTATTCAGTGATGAAAAGCATTTTCTCTTATGAGGGGTATATCATCATGTGATATATTACAAATATAACTAGATCTAATAGCCGCCTATTCATATTTACGATGTTGTCTCCTAAAATTAATGTGTTATTGCTTGTACTTCAGTAATATTAGTGAAATTTTTCTTTAACTCTCTACTTTAATATTTCATTACCATATGTTAAAATCTAAAGCCGTAAAAATGTTTTTATAACTTTAAGTTTTAATTTAATTGAAATATATATTACTGAGAAATAACATTGTTTTAAATTTTAATCATTTTATTCTGTACTTTTGAGGTTCACTGTGTGTATTTTCGCATTTCTACAGCCTTTCAATTCGACTTTCGAGTGCACATGCAATTTAAAGCTAAAGTTAAGTTAAAACTAGTATAAAGAATACTGAAAAACCCCGCCGTAAACTTTATTCAGAGTATTAAAAATATAAATACAAAATGAATCATTATCAAGGAACAACCAACACAATTACTGTAATAAGGCAAAGGGGAGAAGCACTGAAACTCTCAAAATTGAACGTGTCAAAGGCACAGTAAAGAGAACTCTTCGTGACGTCAGTTCGCCTTCATTAAAACACCCCGAAACCCTTAGGCTCTTCATCTGGATATCTACGTCTGTAATCATTGTAGATTTACTCTAACTTGATGCTCTCCACATTTTATAATACTATTATTCTTATGGCAGCACGTCCTTTGCTTTACAACTTTTCCAATAACGAATTATAATTAGAACTTTAATTAAGTGGTGTTAAAGTTTTATGAAAGATAAGGGTAGCTCGAGATTTTTGACGAACATGCCGAACACTACAATTGGGAGAAATGATTTCTGAATATTGTAATAATAGAGTTCTTCAAATTGTACAAATCATAGTGAAACTTTTAAATACGGAATAATTTAAAAGTGGAATTGCATTAGTAAAAACTGTGAATCGTGTGAATCATTAACAAAACTAATGCGAATGGGGGTGTGGTAATAATAATAATAATAATTTATTTATTTCAAAGTAGTTGACATGATAGTATATATTATTAGTTCAAATATTGTGCCAGTTGTTATAATTGTGTTAGTTAATTTATTCATAAAAATAAATTCAAATATTGTTATTTATTAAGTATCACTTACTTATACAGGGTGATTCAAAAGAAATTACACTCAATGCAACTGTAGATTGGAGTGCCTCAGAGATAAAGATTTTCCTAATAATTTTTTTTCCTACCACGCCTCCTAACCATGTTACAGCCCCTTAAAGTGGGTGCCTAGCAACCAGTTTTCTACTAATCACCTTTGAGCGGATCGACGTGCGATGATCAAATTGTGGATTCGGGTCTTTATTTTGATGGGCTACATGCTCATTAGAGCAAGTTCGTGCTGACATGCAAGATGTGTCCTGTATAGGGTGGTCCGGTAAAGTTCAATGTTAAATATTTTTTGTCTTTTGTCAAATTAACAATTTTGATTCATTATTGGATATCTCATTAAATTTAGAAACTTTTTTGGCTTTTGCAATTTTTCACACAGTTATGCCGGTTTCGAGCAAATTGCAAAAAACCAGGAGCATACTGAAGCAATTTTATTGACATTTTTATTTAAAAACAAAAGTAGCGTTGTCAGATTTTGAGTTGTCTAATCAAAGTAGTGCAATTTTTGCGAATTATTAATCAAAGAATGGTGCGATATACTGCCGAAGATTATACCAATATGCTTTCTATCTTGACATCATGCCAAGCAAATGCAGCAAGTGCAGTAAGAGAGTATCTTAGACGATATCCCAACCATCGTGTCCCAAATGTAAGAACTTTTCTTTGGATTGAAAGAAGGTTACGTGAAACCGAACAAGTAGTTATAACGGCGCCTAAACTGGGAAGGCCAAGGGATATCCGAAGCTCACAGGTTGATTAGGCGGTATTGGAGGCAATTGAGGAAGGTCCCGAAATTAGCCCTCGAAGGCTGAGTTTTCAACTGGGACTTCGCCAATCCTCTGTGTGGCGAATATTGCATGATCATCAGTTGCATCTCTATCACAACAGTAGAGTGCAAAAATTATTACCCAGAGACTTTCAACCAAGAGTAGATTTTGCCCAATGGTTATTACAAAGCGGATTGACGTACGATGAACAAATTGTGGATCCAGCTCTTATTTTGATAGGCTACATACTCAGAGCAAGTTCGTACTGATATGCAAGATGTGTCCTATACAAATCAATATAAAGAATTATTTATTTTAATTCAGATATGAATTGGGTTAACAAAAAAATACACGATAATTGAACATTAAATTTATCATAATTAGTGTCAAGAGAAATTTAAAAATTATCAACGAATAAATTGCTGAAAATGTTCTCCCCCCCCCTTTTATACAAACGTTAAGCCGTTTAAGTAAATTAAACCGTATTCTTGGAAAAACATGGTTATTTCTGATTGGGTTCAATGGGAACTGAATATACAATTTCTTTCAAAGGGCCCAAAAAGAAAAAGTCCAGTGAAGTGACATCTGGAGTCCTGGGTGGCCATTGTACAGGAGCAGGAGGTGCTCTTCCAATCCACCTTCCGGAAGATGTCCTATCCAAATAATTTCTTATTGAAATTACATTATGGAGCATGCATGAACCACATACCTCTTCGGGTCGCGTACGGTACATCATCTAGGAACTCCTGCAGGTTTTCTTCCAGAAAATATAGGTATTGTTTTCCATTGACTAAAAAAGTGGACTAATCAAGTTGTCACACAAAATTGCTGCCTAAAGATTTACAGAAAATCTTCTTTAACATCTAAACGTTTCGATGGTAAATGGATTTTCTTGAGCGCATGTATGACGATTACGCGTTTTAATATACCGTTCCGAGTCTCTACTCTTGGTTGGAAGTATCTGGGTAATAATTCTTACACTCTAGAGTGTTGATAGGGATGCAACTTCCGATCATGTAATATTCGCCACACAGAGGATTAGCGAAGTCCCAGTTGTAGACCCAGTCTTCGAGTGCTAATTTCGGGGTATTCCTCAGCTGCATCCAATACCGCCTAATCTATCTGTGGGGTTCGGATATTCCATGGCCTTTCTTGTCTAGGCGTCGTTATTAATACTTGTTCGGTTTCACGTAACCTACTTTCAACCCCAAGAAAAGTTCTTAAATTTGGGACACGACGGTTGGGATATCGTACGATACTTTCTTACTGCACCTGCTGCATTTCCTTGGCATGATGTCGAGATAAAAAGCATATTGGTATAATCTTCGGCTGAATAACTAGCTAAAATTGCACTACTTTGTAGACAACTCAGAATCTGACAAAACTGCCTTTGTTTTTCAATAAAAATATCAATAAAATTGCTTCAGTATGCTTCTGGTTTTTGCAATTTGCTCGAAACCGGCCTAACTGGATGAAAAATTGCAAGAGCCAAAAAAGTTTCTAAACTCAATAAGATATCCAATAATTAATCAAAATTCTTAATTTGACACAAAACAAAAAATATTTGACCTTGATCTTCACCGGACCACCCTGTACAGGACACATCTTACATGTCAGCACGAACTTGCTCTAATGAGCATGTAGCCCATCTAAATAAAGACCCGAATCCACAATTTCATCATTACGCGTCAATCCGCTCAAAGGTGATTAGTGCAAAACTGGTTGCCAGGCACCCACTTTAAGAGGCTGTAACATGGTTCGGAGGCGTGGTAGGAAAAAATTTTATTAGGAAAATTTTCATCTTTGGAGCGCCCCAATCCGCTGTTAAATTTAATGTACTTTCTTTTGAATCACCCTGTATACTAATACTAAAATGTTCAAATATGACATCTAAGCTCACAGGGAGCTTAGCTTGTCTTGTGTCTACCTGTTCCTAATTATTTAATATGTTTAATTTTTAATTCATAACATATAACATATTCATAAAACATAACATATTTTAATTCCCCTCTTATATTTTTTAAAGTATTTTATGTCTTTTATTGATACAAGTAAAACGTTACACAATTTAATTCCCGTTTAATCTATGTACTTTGTGTATGCTGTGTTTGTTGGTTTTGGTCTTATACTTTCTTTGTTTGCCGTGGAGCGAATTAAGTAGTTACGATCTGATTTATTTTTTATCTTGGGATTTTTTGTACATAATTCAATACTTTAATATTTTTAAATAATGATTGTGTTGAATAATATCTAGGTTTGTTTAAAATATCTTTTTAAGGATATTTAGAGTACTGCCATTTGCCCCTCCCCAAAATATTAAACTGTACTTAATTCTAGACTCTACTAAGGCTTTATAAATATATATAGATAATGTAAATCCACGTATTGTCTAGGCTGATAAAATTTATATACTAACTTTGGAATTTTTCCTGTTAATATTTCCACGTGTTTATCCCATTTTAAAAACTGGTCAATATATAAGCCTCAGTATTTGATGTTTTCAGTTGATTCAATATGATTTTCACAACTGTCGCAAGTAATGAGGTTTTACATTTATGTCATTTTAATTTATTAATATGAGATTTTCCTGAATTTAAAGAAAATGTAACAAAATTTATTTTTGTTTTATTAAGAGTTAATAAATTTTTTATTAACCAAATTTTTACGTTGTGAAGTCCCTTTTCCGCTTTAGTTTTTCCTTCCAGCTGACATCGGAAAATAACAAGACTGTTTCATCGGCATAAGAGATGATTTCCTCTGAAATATCTAAATTAAGCATGTCATTCATGTAAATTTGAAAAAGAGTTGGACCTACAACTGTTCCTTGAGGTATTCCATAAGTAACTAGTTTTTCTTCACTTTTTCTGAGTCTATGCTGACAATATGTTTTCGATTTGTTAAATAGCTTCTGAGTAAATCACCGCACGTGCCCTAGAAACCAAATATATCTATTTTTTTTTAGTAGTTTTTGATCAGAAATCGTGTCAAAAGCCTTTGCCAGATCTAAAAATATTGCCAATGGCTCCTCTAAATCCAAATTGGGAATTTAATATTATATTATATTTATCAAGATGTTCTAAATATTACTAATAAAAGATATTTAACGGTAGTTTGAGATAATATTTGCGTTGAGTTGTTTAAATAACGGCTTTATAGTAGTTTTTTACAGCTTGTGGGAAAAAACCTTGTTGAAATATCAAATTTATAATTTATTGTAATGGCTTTAATATATGAATCAGAGATTCTTTGATTGTTTTACGTGAATAGCATCAAAACCCGGGGCACTAGTGTTCTTTATACTATTTATAATTTAATTTTCTGAGACGGGATACAAAAATATTGAGTTTTCTATTATAGCTTTCAAAATTTCAATCTTATTATTTTTTATTATACCTTGAGCCGTTTTGTGTAGAAACATAGGTATTAAATTCGCAAGCAATCTCCTTGAGTTATGTTAATATTTTATTTTTTATTTGAGTTTGGTTTATTATTGTCCTATTTTGTTTTATATTATTATTTGTTGATTCTTTTATTAGCTCCCATACTTTTTTACATTGTAACTAGCTTCTTTGAATGGAACTTTATAATATTCACTCTTTGGAGCAAGTTTAAAAGTAAAATAAAAGCGATACAGTACTTATCACTATTATAAATTATGCATAAACCTAACTTTTTTTAACGTTATATATTATTTAACATTATAATGCAAACATAATAATGAACTATCTGTGAAATTAAAGATTATCTGTCCTTCCTCAAAGTTCAACTAACCAGTTTCATAAAAATGTCCTCGTCACAGGCATGTTCCTTTTTCAGTTTCCTTATATTGTCAACTTTGTTGTCTCTCAAGTTTAGATTCAATTTACTTTTCAACTTTAAAAGAACAGTGTGGTTGTATTAGCAGAAAACAAACAAATATGTACTGATAGAATTGGAGCCTTATCTTGAGATGTAGCAGGAATTCAGTTTATAAAGCAGATAGAGTTCAGAGCGTAAAGAAAATCGAATAGAAAACAAATAGATGAGAAAATGCTTGCCATATATGTCCTCAGCGCAAAACAAATTGAAAGGTATATCGTATCGGTAGTATTAGAAATGTTACGATTACATAAGGCGGACTTAAAAATCAGTTTTATGATTCTAAAAGAAAGTCTTCGATTTCTTTTGTATAGTCGAACTCAGATTTAAAGTGCACTCGAAAGTAAAAACTTTACGACTTCATTAAAATACCATTAAACTAGTTGCAAAAGTAATTGCGCCCAGGCATGCGCTTGAAATATTTAGATCAGCAACTCAGTCGTTCAATTTTAACAGCGCGTTACAGTCTAGTATTATTAATATGTACATTCTAATACATACAAATTTTAAGTTCGCCTCTGTACTATTTCGCTCGCACATTGACTCGCTTACTTTTATAGGTTTTTAATGTGCATAAGCTTGTTTAATGACACCATGCCGCATGGTGGCATCGATAATAATGAGGTCGTAAAGTTTTTGTTGCCTTTTTGAGTGCACCATAAACCTGAGCTCGACTATATATTCGAATGGTGTAGCCATTTTTAGCATGGATCATAAATTCTTCTACTGTAGGTAGTGTTTTTTTAGTTATGTTAATATTAGATAAATGTATTACTGTGAATA